>OX457026.1:35494722-36057222 GCA_949752745.1 Protula sp. h YS-2021
GGAGAACGCGAATTGCGCTTTTACTTGTAAAAGCTCGTTTTACGAAATAAAACGTTGGTTTTACTTCGCAAAAGCTTTGAATTCGCTTATCTCCACTTTTAATGGGACTTGAGTGCTGAGCAGGGGAGTCTGCCATTCTTGAACTGCCCAAAAAGGTCGCGAATTACACTATGGCTTGTCAAAGCTCGTTGTATAACCAGGAGTGCTGGGCACTCGAGGCAGAAGAAGAAATAAAACTTGTCAGATAAGTTTCAATTCTTTTAATGATTTCCTAAATAAAGTCCGGAGGCGTACCATTCCAGTTTTTTAACAAAAGGTAAAATCATAAACAAAGTAAAGCATCACAGCAATTGTCAGTTGAGATGAGAAAGGCTTCCAGCCATGCCATCATCTTTTGAGAACTATCACCATCCCCCTCCAACCGCCCGCCGGATGGATCCGGCCTACAACAGAAACCATCAGCCTGAAATGGTCGTTTCTGAAGCCACGAAAGGTCCCAATGAATATAAACCAGACAACTCATCTTGTGAAAAGTCTTTCAGATAGTAATTAACAAAGGAGTTGGGAGAAACCTAGCAACCTGTTTTTAATATATCTGAAAGAGACACATTACGCACGGCCCTGAGGGAGTTAGCTACCTGCCTAACTTGATGGGCTTTGACGCTTAGTTCCCCTGACGGGTTCAGGTCAATTTGTGCTTCGTCATAGGCTGCCAGAATGATCTTTTTAATGTAATTTGATATCGACTGTTTCGATAGATCTTTGTTAAATTTCGGCATAAAAGAAATGATGAGTGCCTTCTGATTTTTAGTTCTGTAGGCCTCTGACATTTCTAAATACTGACGCAAAGCCTTGACGGGATACAAAGAGACCAAGCCGTCGATCTCGGGGTCGTCTGGTAGTGGCGGGAGGGAAATGTGATCGAACGTTCCCATCCCTTGGGTCATAATGTGGGTCTTTCCCATGAATCCTGCTCTGGGGAGTAGGGTGGCCTTCTCCCACGTGCCTTAATCCTTATTTACCTTTCTGTCCAGGGCATGAATTTCACCTCTTCGTTTGTCCGACGCTAAAGCCAATAAAAACGTGAACCTTAAAATTTCGTTTTTTGCTGAAATCACGTCTTTACCAAAGATGTCTGGGCGTTGGAGATACCGCAAGACTAAAGATAAATCCCACTGCGCTATGTTGGATGGGCAGGGTGGGGAATTTACTTTAAAATGTCTTACTAGTTGTGAGAGAGATGTTCCTTCGCCCGGGTCGTAACCTGTGGATGCTTTGAGTCTTGACCCTATAGCGGCCCTATAGCCCTCGATGGAACATACCTTCAATTTCTCCTCAGTGAATAGGTGGTCGAGGAAGTCCGCTACCACTGCTGGGCTAGCCTGAAACGGATCCAGCTTAGAAATGCTACACCAAGCGGCAAACTTACTCCACTGAGACCTGTAAACCTTGGCCGTAGAGCCCTTGTGACTGTTTACTATCGTCTCCCTCACCTGTTCTTCAAAAGAAGCCCTTGTTCTTCAAAAAAGACTGGTCAGACACCAAAGGTGGAGATTCAGTAAGTGAGGGGAGGGGTGGAAATGTTGCCAGTGGGGTTGTGATAGCAACTCGTTGTGGCACGGAATCTGTATCGACCTCACTACCTTGCAATGGAGTAGGAGGGCGAACCATGGGGCTTTTGGTGTCCACGGGGCAATGAGCAATAGAAACGGTGGTTTCAACTCGATTACTCTGTGTAGGACTTGCCCTAAGATTGCTTGTGGGGGGAAAGGCATACACCACCGACAGTTGAGAGCGTCCACTGCCCAAGCTGCTGGGTCCGGGCAAGGGGACACGTATCAGGGAAGTTGGGCGGTCATAGAGTTTGCAAATAGATCCAGAGTCGGAGTACCCCATGGAGACTGACGTGTTACCCATTGAAACGACCGAGGGGATAGGCACCATTCGGTGTTGATAACTTGACCCTGTCTGGAAGCTAAGTCTGCTAAGACATTTAGTTTCCCTGCTAGGTGACGGGCTGAAATAGTCACCTGTTCCTCCCGGGCCCTTGTGAGAATCTGAAACGCTAGTTTGGAAAGGGACCGTGATTTGGTACCCCCCCTGCTTGTTGAGGTACGCTATGGCTGTGGAATTGTCTAACCGAAATAGGACTGCCCTGTGTCTGAGTTGTTTGGCCAGTTTGGCCAATGCAATCCAGACTACCCGGAGTTCCAGCCAATTTATGTGATAGATCTGGAGCGAGGGTGGCCATTTGCCCTTCCATACCTGATCATGCCAATAAATTCCCCATCCCGAGTGGGATGCATCGGTCTGAATCTCTATCTCTCGGGTGGGGGGTGAAATGGCATTCCTTCGGACATGATTTGTGCATCGCACCACCACTGTAGGGCTGGTAGGGTTACCTGTGAAACTTGCATCCTTGCTGTGGTTGAACGACCCTGATGCAGTGCCCATCTCACCTGGCTTTGGAATGGTCTGTAATGGAGACCCCCAGAGGGACTGTCTTCTCTGTTACCACTAACAGACCTAAAAGGGATTCCATGGCCTGTAGCCTTACCTTTTCCTCGGGGGGGATATTTCCTATGGCTTTCGCGATTTTCTGGTAGCGTTCCTCCGTAGGAAACGCCTTTGCTATTGCCAGGTCCCACAATTCCCCTAGAAAAGTAATTGACTGTTTGGGGCTTAGTTCGGATTTGGCTAGGTTTACTACTAGACCTACCTTTAATGCATTGCGAACTAACGTCATAGTTTGATTCTCGGCTACCTGTCTGTCCTGATGTGCCAGGAACCAGTCGTCTAGGTACTGAAAGACTAACATGCCTTCTAGGCGTGCCCATGTTTTCAACACCTTCATGACCTTGGAGAAAACGTACGGAGCCGTAGCTAGACCGAAGGGAAGTGCCAGAAACCAAAACCGCTTCTTTCCTACTTGAAAGGCTAGAAATTTTCTTGCCGAGCGGTGCAGAGGGATATGGAGGTAAGCATCGGAGAGATCGATGGAGGTACCCCACATCCCTTCCCGTAACGACCCTTTTACGGGCCGTGTCCATCTGAAAGGTAACCACTCGAAGAAAACCGTTTATGGGGGAGAGGTCGATTACTAACCTCCATCCCCCGGATTTCTTGGGGACCAGAAAAACCCTGCTGAAAAAAACCCGTTTGATTTTCTGGCATTTCCTCGATAGCTTGTTTTTGTGTTAAGCTCAACAACATTTCCTGGAGAGCTAACTCCTTTTCCGACCCCTTGGGGTAGGAGGTGACCAGTCGCTTTGGCGCGTTGGAGGTTAGGGGGATAGAGCATCTGAGCCCATTCTGGTCTCGTTTGAAAGGTAGGGAGTAACCCCTCTTTAGCCAACGCACTACCTTTCGAGACGCCCCCATTTCCTCCCATTGTTGCCAAAACTTTCCTAGTCTCCCTCCTACGGGCAAGGAGGAGTTTAAGGAGAGCAAACTTTCCAACTCTTTTAAGTTTGTTAAAGTATCGCCAGGAAGTATCGCCAGGAGACCAAGGAATCTCGTGACAGGCATTCCACCAGTTTAGAAGACACAGGATCACTGAGGCGAAGTTCTTCCCAACGAGACTTCAGTGCCTTGAGTGTGTGATCTTGAAATGACATAATGTTCAGGATGTGACGGGAAGACGCCTCGATGCTCTTGGCGTCTGTCTCCACTAATGGAATGTCTGAGTCACTACGCACTGTAGGCATCCAGACTGTACGCTTCACAGGTTGTTCCAGAGCCTCCAGGGGGATTTGTTCATCTGCTGACCGATATGGGCCTGGTTGTACTAGGCAGTGTTTAGATAAATGGAATCGTGACCGTGTGCGCCCCTCGTCAGCATCCATCTTCTTGAATTCCTTCGTGCGGACCGTAACAGCATGAGCAATGCCCTCGCTGGTGGCTAGTGCGATGAAGGAATCTTGTTGCGGTGGAGCGGCCTGAGACGTCATACGAATGGGCGGATCCTCTTTATCTAAATGTGGGGAGCCACAGGAGACCTCTGCTAAGCGGGCTATCTCTTGAATGGCATCCCTGAGCGGTACGTCTTCCGGTGCGATCGTGGAAGCGGAGCTCGAGGGGATCGACGGGGTAAGGTCTGTTGGAGAGGGAGTTCGGATGGGGCGTCTGTCCGCTGCCGCTGGGTCCCTCCAAAGTCTTTGCCCCCGGCCTGGGGATCGAACCTGATCCATTGCCCGTAATGGTAGATGAAAACGGGAATGCCCTGGCGCGCCCTCGGACTCACCTTCTACGTCTTCGACCTCCGACTCCTGTTCATCAGATGCTGCTTCTGGGAGTTGAGACTGTAATAATTGTGACATTTGAGGATCCCCTGATGGGGTATAAATTTCCCTCTCTCTATTGCTTGGAACTGTGGCGAGAGGGGAGGTTTCCATTGACCCGATTTCTTCGTCCTCATCCAGCAACGCAGAGCCTTGGCCCGAAAGGGGCACCCCCACGGACTCCTCCTCACTGATGGTGACCGTCTCGGGAATGTCCAAGTTAAAGTCGAGTGGGAGGTGAGGTACGGGCGAGCCCGACATCGCTGCCACTGACTGATTCTCCGGTGGAGGGCGAGAAACCGTAGCCGACGGTTTAGACTTCTGTTTTTGACTAACCAGATTCTCCTGCTTTTGTACTTGATGTTGTTAATCCAACAGTTGCTTTTGCAGTTGCGACTGCATAGACAAGAACGCCGAAAAATCACTCGGGAGACGCTGTAGCTGGGGAGGGGGGATAAATTCTCTCGCGGGGGAATGCCCAACTGGCCTGCTACCGCCGAAAGAACTGTTCCCGTATCCCTATGTGTCACAGTCACTTGTTCCGCAGACGGAGACTTGAACGCCCCCTCCGGACTGCCCTTGGGTTTCGCTCTGGGAGATGATGCCCATGCTTCACGGAGAAGATCCCGTTCTTTCCCTTCCGGGATATCCAATTCTGCTACAGTCTCAGAAAACGCGCCTCCTTTACTCTTGGATTTCTTATGTCTCTTAGATGAAGTAGTGGCATCCCATTCTGCACCAGTGTCAACGTGCACGGGAGTGGAGACCTGGCCCAGAATAACGGAGCTAGCCTTTTTCTTGGTATCCTGAATGAATTCACGATTAACAAATGAGGCTGACGAGAGGAATTTGCGCTTATCCCTCCTGCGTTCGTTCTTGACCCTATTCCGTAACAGGGCTTTCCAATCCTCTGGGCTGAGATGTAGACACTCGCCCAGAGTAAATGTAGACATGTAGGGTTGTCTTGCTCGCACAGAGGTATTCCGCTATTCCGTCTGTAGCGATCGCAGATGGAGTGAGGGTTACACGAAGTTGGAGGATGAATACACTGAGGCAGCAACGGTGGAGAGTGAAGACTGGCCTCTGTCATATCTGAAACGCAAGCAGAGGAAAAACAACCGCACGCACATGTAGTATAAAAGTACCACAATTTTCTTAGTGCTCTGCTTCAACTGCAAGCTTTACCCCTCCAGGCCGTGTTTACAATCGCCCAATGACCGCAATGACTCGATGGGCTAGATTATGACGAAAAGAGGTGCGTTCCGGGGCCGTAACGCGCTGGACCGTAATGGGACTTCCCGTGTCGGGTATCGATCTCTTTTGCCTCAGATGGGAGCCTCAGACCATCGGACCGTAACGGGCAGTAAATCCCGTTGGACCAGAATGGTCTTCTCGCACCCGTGACCGTATGACCACAAAGGGAAAACGGTCCTGGCAAGGAAAAAGACCCTCAGACGTCAAAGAAAACGTCTCTTTTCGTCGGAAAATGCTGTCAGACTTGCAGAACCTGCTCTACGAAGACTGAGAAGCGACCCAAAGAGTAAAGCTTAAGCAAAACTGGCCATTTCCGCGATGACACAGCTGGCTGGTAAAGCTTGGAATCAGATCAGGTACAGCAGCCTGAAAAGATCCTACCCCTAGACGAAATGAGGTGGAACTGGTAAGTTCCTCGATCTGAAAGAAAGTGGAGAAAGAGGCGCACTTCTCGGGACTAAGAAAGTGTCTCCATGTTCGTGCAAACTCAACCTAACCAGACCGAAGAACAAAATGTTGAATAATCACACTTCGGCTCCATAAATTTATCCCAACGCACCATAATAGATACAGTAATCCATTAGGTAGTGAATTAAGTAAAAAATGAAGCAATTCGCACCTTAAACCAGTTCCCTTGCTGCAAAAAATCGGCAGCACACAGAATGGCTTGTTGTACAGACGCCACGCAAAAAGGGAATGTCGTTTCTACGAGACTAGCAGACGACGTCTCGGACATTCTGATTGGTCGAAGGATGGATGGAAGGGTTAAGTGATCTTGAACGGTACCTCAAAAAGTTCTTTTTTATATTGCGTGGTAAATATTACTGGAAGGGAACCCATTAAAAGTGGAGATAAGCGAATTCAAAGCTTTTGCGAAGTAAAAGATAAATGTATGATGTATTGTTGTTGAAAATTAAAATCTAAAAAATTCAATTGCATTTCTGTCTCCAGAGATTGATGTATTGTGCAATGCAAACGTATGATGTATTGTGGGAGCTTAAGTTGCAAATCAGTTTTTCACTTGAGATTTATGTGATCTATAGAAATAAAATAATTGCAATTTTATTTTGCAATAGTATTCCATTCTCCGGACACTGATCTATTTTATAAAAAATATCCAAGATTATCGTAGCGTGGATTAAATTTTATATCCAGAAACCAAATCCCAAATCCAGTGAATGGGTATAACAACAGGTTTTTCATGCAGTAAAATTGTTCAAAATGGATCGTACGAATAGAAGAAAAATTCTAGACGAAAGCATTGAGAAAGTTCTAGAAAACTGACTTTCTACTCTGATCTTGGATGAGCGATTTGCTCAGTATTTGCCAGATCCGGATCAGAAAGTAGATTCTAGATTTAACCTTTTAAAGCAGAACTGTGCAAGTCAATTTATCAAGAATTACTGTGAGTGTAACGGCGGTTGTAAAAGATCAAAATGCTCGTGTCGCCGTAAAACAGCCAAACACAAATAAGTTATGAACAAAAATACTACGCGAAAGTAATTAAAAAATATCTTAAACACCATAAAAAGACTGTAAAATTATTTTTAAAAAAATGTTCTCAACAACTGTTATGGTAACAACGACGGTAGCAACAACAATGGCAGCCATTTTTTCTATCATTTATACTAACCCTTTCCAAAACAGACTGTCTGTTCTGGATACGTATCCAGAAAATGCATAGCCAAAACAGACACGTCACTTCCGGTCACTCTACAGTTTTTTCTATCATTTAGACAAACCCTATCCAGAACATTCCTGTATGTTTTGGATACGTATCCAGAACAGCCCATCCATATTTTTTCTATCATTTTTACCAACCCTATTCAGAACATACACGTATGTTCTGGATACGTTTCTAGAACAAACCGTACTAATGGCTTTTCATAATTCACAGATGGGCCTGCCCATCTGCAGATGGGCAGCCGAAATGCGAATTTCTAAATGGGTCAAACCAATCTGCAGATGAGCTGGATTCGCAGATGGGCTCTAACACTATCACGGGAATCTACCTCGAGGGAGAAAGCCCCAGTTGTTCGGGAATTCCCAGCTGTCCCACTGTAGCTGAGAAGGCCTTGCCCATAGCTCCATGGGTAATCGAGACCTGTTTAATGGGGGACTGAAACTTTGAACTTGACCGTGAGTCGTACCCATTTGCATCGTTGATCAAACCCAGTCTAGGACTGAGCACTCCTCTGGGTCGGTTAGCTCGGTAATCACTTCCTGGAAATCCTTGGACTCCCATATCCATCTAGATTGGAGACGCCACTTGTTCTAAAATCATTGATTTGGCTATGGGTGTGAGGAGGAAGTGGTTATCCCATCTCCGATCGTTTCTCAGCCTGTTCTGGTAAATGAGTGTCCAGTCTGTACAATCAACATAAATCTTAGTTTCTTCACCGAGAGAGAGAGAGAGACAGACAGACAGACAGAGAGAGAGAGAGAGAGAGAGAGAGAGAGAGAGACAGATAGACAGACGGACAGAGTATCATTGGCCCCTCTTGCAGCGATCGCAGACCGAGTGTGGATTAACGGCCGTGGGAGGTGAGGGCATATGAATGTAACCTGGGCTAGTGATCGTATGCCTTCTTGCATATCTAAATTTAAGCAGAAGAAAGACTGAAGTTAGATAAACTGCCGATGTACACAACAAACATACAGTTATAAATACGAAATTTAGCGTTTACCCGCCAACTCCTTCTATCTTTGATAATACAGCATGTAGAAGGATGTCACTCAATAAAATTTTTGTGTGTTTGAACATTGAGCTGAAGAAGATCGCGTAATACGTACCGAGTACCATCCCCGCCCCTTCTTGTGCCGTACCGACGGCACGGGAGGGAGAAGGGACATCCATATCCACAGCACGGGATATCCCATAGTATTTTTTAACCTGGAATATCCGGCCGGTGTAACAGGCTATCTTACCCCCTCCCCTCATACAGCTTCCCTAGGCTATACTAGTGTTTATCTCCCCCCTCCAGTATATAATTACCTTCCCACGCCCCCCACGAATTTTTTTGCGTGTTAATGTATTTTGATAATATTTGTTCATGGGAATAAACGAACTCAATTAAATTGTACGAAAATTATCTTAAAATAAATGAATTCAATTAAACTATATGAAAATTACCTTAAAATAAATGAACTGAATCTTAAACTACTTGATTGACTAAATTCAACATAATTAAAACAAAAAAATAAAATAGAAGCATCCTTGACCAGAAAGTTCTTTGTCTTTGTTTTTTTTTCTCTTAATATCGTTGTTAGCATTTTTAGAGAGCCCTGCCCAGCAAACAACCAACGTCATTTTTTTTTTTTTTTTGGTTGAAAAAAGGTTGGATTTTGGTCGCGACGACTTCACAACCATATTCTGACCTATTACCACAAAACCCGACTTTATTCCAACGTCGAGGCGACGTCGGTTTTCTGACGTCATTCCGACGTTGCAAAAACGACCAAAAAGCGATGAACATTATTATCGCTCACCGGAAATGGAAGTCATTTTGAAAAAGAGGAAGAAAAAACGTTATTTTTACATGAAAATTTTAGAATTTTGATGGCGCATCGGTATTTTTCTTCCCAGATTGTAAAAATGTACGTGAAAAATGCTTTCGTATGTATTTCACAACACCAGTTGAATAATTAATTATCTATTAATTATATAACTCTGGTCAGTTTCAGGTCGGAATCCGACGTCGGTTCCAATTTCAGATACAACCTAAAACCAACTTAATTCCGACGTCGGATTTAGGTCGGAACCCGACGTCATTCTTACGTTGAAAACCCGACGTCGGTTCCATTTCATATACAACCAAAACCGGCATGTCAGTTCGACGTCAGAAACGTCGGGTCACGACGTCGACCCCACGTCATTCTGACGTCTTAATGTTTGCTGTGTGATGGATACTTCTGATCACTAAAATTATCATAAATAACATCCACATTATCCAAGAAGCGCTTTGTATGTGCTCATCTTTATCTGTCATTTAGAAAGTGATACAAGGTGGTGAAAAAGCCCCCAGTATATACTTACAGTCATGACTAAATCTTATGCCGCAACTTAAAAATTACCCGAGATTTCTTATCTAGCTGTTTTAATCGCCTGTTACAATCAATAAACAAAAATTAAAAAACAAAAGAGATATGCGGATTCGTTTCACTCAATACAGCGGCGGTGTGACTGTCATTGGTAAATATGGAGGTGATTAAACAATCAGATTAACCTTACTAATTTTGATTATCACAGAGTTCGGTATTACAGGAAGGATAAAGACGGGTTGCAATTGTGCCTTTGATTCAGCAGCAGAAAGAAAAATAAATGGAGAAAAATGGGAGAAAGCTAGAATGGCTGGGGAGGGAGGTGAGCAGGGAACAGAAAGGAAGAAAAACAGAAAAAAATACGTGGTGGGGGGGAGGTGTGGGGAGAAGCTAGCCTACGGGGGAAGCTGAATACGGGCAAAAAATACCAGTTTGGGGGGGGGGGGGGTTCAGAGGAAGCTGTATAGTGGGCAAGATATACTGTTACACCGGGTTTGATTTGGAACCGCACTCTGCGCCTAACAAACATTGGAGACCCAAAAATGGGCACTCACATTTGTCAAGCATAAGTTTGATCTTTCTGATTACTACGAAGCTCTGTCTTGCTCATTTCTTAGCACTTGACTTTCATTTTTCAGGACGAAATTATTGTTAGTTTCGTGCTAATTTTTCAAAAACCAATTTTTTGAAAAAATTATATTTTTAAGCAAAATTAGTAACAACTTTTTTTATAGTTATTGAAAAATTTATAAAAAATTTTCAACCATTTTTCAGAAAATTTTCAAGGTCAAAACTGATATCCTAAGTTTTACCTCTGTCATGTGACTGTCATGTGACTCAACATGCTCAATATGGCTGCTCAGGTGCAAGGTTTGTAAGATTTCTCTTTTGAAATATCGAGTTATTTGCATTGTAAAACTTTGTATTTATTTGGTAAACATTAAAATGTCTTTTCTATATTTGTCATTTTATTTTATTTCTATTATTTATGCATCTTTCCTACGTTTCTATTCTGAGCGGCACACAACAAAAACCAAATAAAACAAGCTAGATCATGTGACAAGATCATGTGACTAGAAGATAAAAAAACAGGGTTTCAGTTTCAACTTAAGGTTGTTTAAAATTTGTCATTTTTTTTTTTAAAGTTTCAACAAATTTTGAACACTTCATTTTACTAATTTTCTTACTAATTTTTCAATAAAAATGCTAATTGTTCAAAAATTTCGCAGAAATTAATTGAAAATTGGCAGGAAATTACCAATAATTTCGCGCTGGAGAATGGAAACAAAGTGCTAAAAATGATCATCATAGAGCTTCGAAGATTACTGTCACACTTTACTCATAGAATTATAACTATCGATAACAAATCAATATGGCTACAAAATATTCTATATAAAGAAAGTGAACCAATTTAATGATTATGAGGGGTATTCTACATGAAGAAAGTGAATCAATTTAATAATAGTGGGGGGGGGGGGGTGTTTGGCACTACAGCTGTAAGAGGGACACTATACATAGATGACTTTCAAGGCTACGACTGCTAATTAAATATGCTATATGCTGTACTTGCATACGATTTTTTATGCAGAAGTACATGAACCGGATTCGTACAACTCTATTTTCACATACATAAACAAGACTTCTAAAATCGAGGCTTTATCACAGGAAAATAATTTCCTCGTCCCAGCCTAAAGAAATACCTTAATTTATCCTTTCCACACAAAAAGGTGGAATGAACCGTATTCATTTTTTTAGTCCATGACTGAAGAACAGACGAAATACTATTTGAAGTGTGCTCTTAAATGTTGCATAACGACGCATAATCACGAACCCGTACGTTAAATTTAATTCCTTGGTTAATATTTGCACTGTTTAATTATTTCGAATATTGCCACGCGAGATTCTCATTTGTTCATGATTTTAGTTCGATTTTTTTTTCACAACCAGTGTCCCTCAGCTGTCGAGCAAGCGCAGAGCTCTATAGTTTAAATGTGCGTATTTGATACGCGAGCCTTTTCAGATACGTTTTATTTGATACATACTCACTGAGATTATAGTTTCAAAAGAAGAGCTGTGTAAAATGTATAAAACGAAATTTTAAAAACATAAAACCTTGGACACTTAACGAATTTATTATTGCATAATTATTAAATATTACCAATTATCAATATATTTTATTAAGTGGTATTATTATTTTTTATATTTATTAAATGGATTAATGAAAAAAACATTACAATACATCAACTGAAATATTTGGGATGTTATAGCATTTTTATTACTTTCAACTTGATAATGTATAAAAATTAAGGAATAAATCTTAAACCGTCCATATTTTATTTTTAAGGAGGCGACTAAATAACAAAGTGAAGATGTGACATCGGTTTCTGGATTGTGACGTCAGAGCCAAAAGATTATTTTCTAACATTGCATTTGACTCTGATTATTTCCATGCTGAAATGTATTTCGATTATGCTAGTTAAAGAAACTAGTATTTTTATATCATTTTGGCCATTATTTAGGAATCATTAGAAAAAAAACTTTTTTTGACAAAAAAATCAAATATATCATATCATTGGCAAAATCTATAAGACCGAAGTCACATCAAAACGAAAAGTGTAAACATATGTGACGGCCTGTCTCAATATCTATTTAGAAAACATTTCATACGAAATGATATATGGATTACGCGTCCATCAACAGCGTGTGATCAAAACTGAACGCTTATATGAAATGGATCAATGACTTTAACTCATGGAGGATGACAAAAATAGCCTTTAATGTTTTAACCTTGCAAAAAGACCATTTAATGGTGGGTCGAAAGAAAAGGAAATTTTGACTGTCGCAACGACAGTTATAATGCCAGCATAAGGCGATACCGCAATAAGTTACCAGGCGTAAATAGCGATCGGAATGGATATTTTCCCAGAATTCCAAGGCACAGGTACGTACCCTAACGGGGACGACATCCACTGAACCCATCCCGCCTCAAGCACAGGGATTGCACCTGGTTGCATGCCTTACTATTTCTAGAGTTAATTTCTGTCCCTTATCTGAAAATACATACACACAATAAGCCAATCAAGATCAGAACTGACCAAAGGTCGGTGTATATTGACGCATTTTTTGCTATCGCTTTCGTGCTCTTCTATTCAAATTAATTCTCTGTCTTTCTCTCTCTGTCTTCCACTCTCTCTTCCTCTCTTTCTCTGTCTCTGTCTCTGTCTCTGTCTCTCTCTCTCTCTCTCCTCTCTCTCTCTCTCTCTCTCTCTCTTTCTCTCTCTCTCACCCATGTACTCTCTCCTTCTCTCTTCCAGTCTCACTCTCTGTCTATTACTTTCTCTCCCTCTCCCTCACTTAATCTCACGAACTCTCTCCCTCTCACAAACTCTCTCTCTGTCTCTCTCTCTCTCGCTCTCTCTCTCTCTCCTCTCTCTCTCTCCCTCTCTCTCTCTCTCTCTCTCTCTCTCTCTCTTTCTAATCAACCCCCCCCTGAATATTTTTTCTAATACATGTCAATGACTCTCCAGAACAAGTGTGCTGGATGTTTTATAAGTAAGTTTTGAATTATATTCAGGGAGAACGGTGGATCACAACATTGCAGATTTCCAGGAAATACTCGTATTCGCCGTGACCGTCAGGGAATACGTGAATTCCTTAACATTTCTAGGGAATACACGTTTTCCTTGAAAGTTAGAGCGCTTCACCTGTCGAATTCCCTGACGTTTCAGGGAATTTGTGTAATACGGAAAAATTAAGCGACTAATGTCAATGAATAGAAATATCATATCCCAAATCACAAGCAACTCTATTGAAAAGAACTGAAATTCAGCGAGAAGTGTTCCGGCATTAGATTCAAAGCATGGTCTTACAAATAAGAAACGACTATTATATAAAAGGGGTGGGGTTGACCATTTACCGAAAATTTGGGTTAATTGTTGTAAGCTTACGGTCAAAATAGAAAAATAACAATTATTTTAGTACAATTTTGAAATGTTAATTACACACACCGGAGCTAATCTTCCTGCGACATATGCTCCGCTGGGAAAAGTTGGTTGCAATGCTTAATTACCTACACAGAGGTTTCAGCCATTAAGCCTGACATTATACCTTGGACGGCGGATGCGGTGTGACTTCCACACGTATTATATTAAACACACCCTTCCCTATTTACACTAAGTGTTGTTTTGGGATTAGAAGAGCTCATGATGCTCTTACATTGTCTTTATATGGTTTTTAATTACATTTTTTATTTATTTGTTTGCTGTCATTTTTTTTTCTAAGGTCTTGTTAACGATGTAATCATAACCCAGTTAGTACAATAACGCATCAAATCGTCATAACTGCTGAACACCCATTTCACTCTAATTGCAATTTCCTATCATTATATGAAGAAAGCATGCTTCATTAGTTTTCCCTACATTACGACCAGCACTGGAAACACATACACACACAAGCTTGACATAGAAGGGGGGCCGGGGGGGGGCCACATTTGGCAAAAAATAGTTCCCTCGGACAAAGCTCGCAAACAGTAGTTCCGACAGAGTCCCGCATAACTCAGTATGAGAAACAGCTGTGATATACATATAAATAGACGTAGTTTTCACATGAAAAATATAATACAACTTAAATGCGAACGATTTCACCAATTCTGATGTACTGGTTTAAAGAAAATAAGCAGAATGACTTGAACAATTAGAAGTAACAATACTTTACTCAACCAAAAGAAAGAAGAAGAAAAAAATAGCATCATGCGCATCTGCTTTTATGCAACAGCGGGCCATCCAAACCGTTTCTGAAATAGCGCCACGGGAACGATCCTTGTTCATGGTTTTAAAGTGTCTGATTCCAGAATTTAAATCACCTTTTGCCATGACATATTTCTTGCACTATTCCGACTCACAATTGATGTCTTTTTCACTACTGTTTCTTTTTTTTTTCACGTTTTTCTCAGTGGTGATTAGTTACTAATGTTTACGTTAGACATTTATTTGCGTTATTTAGTATTTAAACCGAGAAATGTTTACCGTTAAAAAAATATCCAGTAGATCCCGTGCTGTATTCAGTGTTAAAATCCAAAGTTGTTTCTTACAATACCGTTTTGAATCACACAGGAATAAAGCTGGACAGTTTTGGAAGTTCCGTACGATAGGCATGCATGTTATTTTGGGGCCACGTCAAAATTTCGGATAACCAGATAACTTACGACCAATCACAGCCAACTTATCACTGATGTTGTGATTTGATAAATAACAAATTTATGACTGGATTGCCCATTTGCAAACGGGCAACCCAGTTACAAATTTGCCATTGGGTCAGGCCGATAACAATTAAGAATTGCTTTCCTATTTGTAAATGTGTCACAACATTGGAATAACCTATACTGTGCACAGTATAAAAGTAAAATACTCCGGAGTTCATTAAGGTCCGCAAATAAACAACAAGATTTACTCTGTGACAAAATGTTCACGGCTGCTGCCACACTTACCTGACGTTCATCCGCTGCTGCTTAATATGAGAAGATTAAGGGCGACAGTGTTCATACAAAATATTATCCTTGCGAACAAAATAGCATTTATCCCACCTAACATTTTGCGGAAAACCTTCCGTCTGACTCACTGCCGCATTTCCCGTCAATCATTGTTATTCTGTTGTCTGAGCGGACCAGTTATGAACATATTAACATATGAACATATGAACATAAAATTTTCTTGGGATTAGAAATAGGTTAAATAATAGCAGTGTTAAAGAAAATCTTTGCTTTTATTTGTAAACAGCATAAAATATTTGTAATTGGGCCTGTCGCAGTTGCAAATGGGAATGCACTTATCGACCCAATAACGAAGCTGGCCCAGTAATAAATGTGCAATTGGGTTCCCCATTTGCAAAGTTTGCAAACTGGCCCGAGTGGTAACTGGTCGGCAACATAATAGCCGTAATCGTATATTTCTAACTAGAACTTTGGGTGAATTATTTATATTTTCAAAGTTTTGAAATACAATACTGTTTTGTCGTTATTTTTCTCATATTCTTTGTTAATATTTTAAGAATTAAAATCATCATAAAAGTAATAGCACTTTCAGAATATTATTATTATTATTACATCTTTCTTGTATGGCGCCATTTCTAATTAAAGCCCTAGGCGCGACACAGAACGTGAAAATAATATGAGAATAAGTAATATAATATATTATAACATAAAATGGCAATAATAAATAGTGAAATATATTAAAGTTATTGTTTTTTATGCCACGACTGCGGTTGTTGTGGTGTAATGCCCAGATATTATAAGAAATCGAGTGGCAAGCGTTTGTCCAGCTATATCATCCGTCGCGTATTTTCTTTCATTGGTTATTTTTTTACTGTATAGAAATGAGTGGTGCGTTACAGAAATTACAGCTGATCTGCCACCCTATGAGGAGGTTTTCCACACCCACCTACCCCCCGCCCCCCACCCCACGCCGCCTCCACGTTGTTGTTATTTATGAACTAAAAACATAAATAATGTGCAGTTATATGGTAGGTATTCGATGGAGGGATTGTAATATTAAGGTTTCATTGTCAGTGCTGTGATCCAGCTTTTAAGCGATTTCATAGGCCGTCTAAGTGACAAGGTTTTACTGTACTCACTTTTTATGATTTAACTCAATGATATTCTTTTCTAACTTTACATCTATTGATGTTTAATGGGAAGAAAGAGGAGTCTGTCTTAACTACTGGTAAATTCAACGTTTGCCGGGCAGTTTACTCTGTTATTTGAATTTTGATCTGCTGTCTATTTGAGTGATCGATCAATTTTTTCACAGAAATATTGCTTAAAAGACCTTTTTAAGTAGTTTAAGCAAATTTTACTCAATCAAGATCAAAAACTCTCGAAAAAGTTATTTGCTTACTTAATACAGCAGATACTATTTGCAACCTGTATTTACTTAAATTTCATCTAATTCAATTAATATTTCCAGCAAAAATTATGTTTTTCTGGTATTATCTTTTGAAGTTCCAATGGTATGTAATATTCCGGTATTTCAACAATCTCAGTGCAAAACGAGCCATTTCAAGTTGCAGTATTTCAGTATCATCGCGATGCAAACCATTTTTTGCGATTGAAATCATTAATTTACAGAATGGAATATTCAACATAAGATATACATATATATATATATATATATATATATATATATATATATATATATATATATATATATATCTCACGTAGGATTTTACAATTTTGTGTCTGTTAATTTTTATACAAAAATATCTAGATTCCGGGCTTTATACTGGTACCGTAGCACAGTCAAAGGAAACCATTCTGACAGTAATAATAATCAGTATTTAAAATCGAACTCAGAATGAAAAAAATAAAGTAAATCCTTTTCCCAGCCTGTGCACTGATTATCTTAGAAAGAATTTTACAAGACTTCCTTTCCTATTTCATTTGAGCGAAACAGTTTGATTCAAAGCAGACGAAAATCTATTTTGTTTATTTTAGATATCTAAAGAATGTTAACAAATCTTCCATTTTTCTGCAGAGGTGAATTATTGGCTGCTTTTCTGTGAATTCTGAATCTAAAAATGGCTGAGCAAAATTTTAAGAGCCCTCAGTAGTTCTAAAATAAACTCATATTATAGCACCGAGTTACAAAATTGATGGCCGAAAGACAACAGTAACTAAACAAAAAAATCCCTGGATACACACTGAAATGCAAAACATCAAGTTAAACGCTTAGATTTGCTTATATTTCAAATTTAATTAAACACAGTAAACACTTTACATGGTGAAATGAAACGAGTGCAGAAACATCTTAAATTCAAAAGGTAAGAATTTTTAACGGGCTTTCTGATTTTAGCAAAATATGTAAAATGAAGGGAAAATATTTTTCAGTGCAAACTATTATTATTATTATTATTATTATTATTATTATTATTATTATTATTATTATTATTATTATTATTATTATTATTATTATCATTATTATTATTATTATTATTATTATTATTATTATTATTTAACATTATTGTTATTATTTTTTTTTTTTTTATCAAAATTTATTTCTTCTCACAAGAATAAATGTGAATAATAGCAGCTCACTGAGGAGCTCTCTTATTTTTATGGCACTACATAGAACCTGGAATGGAATCCTGGAAGAGAATAGCATGGTACGCAAAAATATGTTCCATTCCACTCCAGGTTTAAGTTTTATTCAAAATCCTGAACGACATTAGGTAATAGGTGATAATTTCGGATGAAACAGTGGCATTGTTGTGATATTTGATGCTGCTCAGTTTCAAAGAAAGCATTTGAGCTTTATGATCACAGAATGTGTTACTCGAATAATTAACAGAGTCTGATGCTTCATGTCCATTTTCCTATTTGGTCAATATTCACAGCTTTTTTCAATCAAAATGCATTAATGAACAATTGTTCTAATCCCGCAGTTGTCCCAATTCTCTAAAATGACCACAATGCGTTTTTTATTAAGATGCGCAAAAATGAGATGATAACTATAAAATATAACAAAATGTACTAATTGTGTAGGATATGAGAGCATATTACCTATAAAATTTTGAAACAGTGCCCCCCTATTTTAAGCAAATGCTGAGTGAAATTCCGAAATAACCCCCCCCCCCCTTTGTGTAGGAAACGCGGATCGAGTACTGAATGAAAAATACCTCCATTTTTAACGAAACTGGCACTCCTCGCGGACCGGGTCTGGCTTCAAAATGATCTCCTCCCTCCCCCCCCCCCCACCTTCTACGCGTTTTTTTTTGGACACGCATTGTGGCACATTAGATAGTAAGTGCCTACCCCCCCCCCCCCCCCCCTACGGGAGTGGAGTGTTACGTTCAGTCGGTTGCTGTTATTTGTCTAATGTCGCTTCGAAGTCCCTTGAAGGCGGGCATTTTAAAAATTATGGGACTTGAAGGCGGGGTGGGAAAAAGTCTGAAATATTTTTTCGTTAAATCGCATATTATTGTATCATTTTAAAAGCAATGACAGTACTCCCCCCCCCCCCCCCCCCCCTGCCGTAATACAAGCAGCCGTCAGGTCTGCTAATTATACCTTGAATATATTTCCACATTCAAATTTGAAATTTCCAAAGTATGAACTGTCTCTCCTCTCCTCCCTCCCCCCCCCCTAACAAAAAAAAATACACATAAAAGTGAACAATTTAAACCTATTCAGACTCCATCGTTACACCATGGAAACTTTGGGTAACCAATAATTCCAGCGAACAGATAATAATCATCTTTTAAGTAATTTCTGAAAGTTTGTGCGTATTGTTTGTTGAAGATTATAAAGAAATCAAACAGTAATGCTTTCTAGGATTTATTGCAAGTAAATTAAAACAGACAAATCAATGAAAAAGCAGAAATTTGCAATCAAGGAGATCGAAATTCTCATCGATTTTTAATTATTTAAGATAAAGAGCCGAGATCAAGCCCTGCAGCTCGTAACGGGAACGAAAGATCCTGACTTGGACTTTGCGGCATCTGTTTAATTCTGCAAATAAGTAATTAATGAAAAAAACGGTCGTCTGTTCACCACCTAAATTTTATTATTCATTTGCAAAAATTAATTTGCTTTCTGAAAATATTTATTTCACAACATTTTTTCACAACAATTTTACACTAAATTTTGTTTTCAAAATTATCATAAGACAGACAAATAGTTGCACAAAAAGATCCTGTTTCAATTATCTCAATTGTGTAACTTCATCAGTGTCGGTGTATTTGTTATGCAAAATAGCAATCATTTGCATGTTTATCCCCAGCCGCCCTAGCCGGGGACGGGGGATATAGAAACGCCTCGTGTCCGTTCGTCTGTCCATCTGTCCGTCTGTCCGCAATCCTTTTTTGTCCAGGCTGTATCTTTGTTACTATTCATCGTAGGCCAATAAAACCCTACAGGTGGATAGTATATAACGTGTAGTTGTGCAACATTATTTTTTTATTTCTTCAAAAAGTGTAATTTTGGAGATTTTTTGAAATATTTTTCAGAACAAGTTTGTCCAGGGCTGTATCTTTGTTACTATTCATGATAGACCAATAAAATTCTACAGGAAGAAAATATATAAAGTGTAGTTGTGCAACGTGAGGTTATTTTTTTTTCAAGAAATGTAATTTTGGCGATTTTTCAAAATTTAGACTTTGCTGTTATATATATATATATATAATATATATATATATATATATATATATATATATATAGTGTAGATGAGCGCAGCGCGGGATGTGCAATCTGCGATTATCGTTTGTCTTAAAACTGAGCAGCGGATGCTCTTTTAAAATATGAGACTTGACGTGAGCTCAAACAATTTTTTATCGTTCCGAAAAGTTTGAAACAGACAATGTAAAATACGGAATGGAATTTTGGTGGTGAGCAAATGACCGGACCCCGCCACCAAAGGCTCATATAGCTGTACCTTCTACATGCACCGTATTTTACTTTTCTTCTCCTTGTTGCCGGTGTTTTAATACATACACCACACTTCCAGTTGAATCAAACTCGAGCTATTACATAAAATGGAAGTTTGATTTAATTAAAAAATAGTTTACTTTTGATTCACATTTCAACAACAGACAAAAACATGAATGGTCTATCTGATTTAATTTTATTGACAATTTCAAAAGAAACACTAACATTGCACAGCTGATAACCACAAAAAATAGTCAAGTAACATCCTGTTTCCTTTATACCTTCCTACGTGTTTAAATATTCGGATTTGGTAATGTCATTAGTTACGAATATTTTGTTCTCGGTTGCGAGCGGACGTTTTTGCTAGTTTTTGTGAAAGGCCCGTCTGTATAAACTGAAGTATTATTATACTGATCATTGTGATGCGGGATTTATACTATGCTGCATGTCAAGGAGTTCCAACGTATCGCCCCCACAATTTCTCAAAGAAAACTGAAAAGAGGAAGCAGCAGTTTTTGCTCCGTACCAGGTTGCATTTTGAATTTTTTGTTGGCTGTGATCGCTCATTTACAAATTTATTATTTGGGCCATTATCTTTTGAAAGTTTGCTTCTAGCAAAAAAAATCATACTCCGTTTCGAACTTCATAGTTCTTGAGCGATACGTTTTTCCTTGTTTGATATATGATATTTGATGTCACATTATCAATACGTTTTTTTTTTCTCATCACAATCAATGGTGTTTAATCCGACTTCCCATATCCTTCCGTTTTCTATACTTTTCACGTGTTCCATTAACATAACTTGTCTGGAGTTGATTATTAATTGCTTTCGCTGTTGCAACTTAATAGTTCCGATTCCCGTCGCCCGACGTGTGAATTTTTGGTATTGTCTGGAAGCATTCCACTTGCATCGAAACCATGAAATATGCGCTGCCTTACTGGATAAAATCGAGTTCCTTCTATGTACAGAAAAGGCGAACTACTAAAGATATGGACTTTGCAGGTCAGCAAACATGTCAATGGGCGACTCTTCTGTGTAATTTTCTTCATTTTAGAAAATTTTGAGCATGACTTCCCCTGATAGAGTGAAATTTGCTATGTCACAAACAAGGTTTCTTCGAGTGTTTTTTTTTTTTTCGATCCGTATGTTAATATTTGGGATACCATGTTCTGTCTCAGTGAGGTTTGATTAATTAAATTCTAAAAGCAGCAAATTCATAACATACTCACGTGTGACTCTTCTAGTGGGCTTTTGCTAAAAGTGGGATTTAACTTGCTTCAGCTTGTCAAAAAAATTTCTTGAAAGATTCTTTGCAATATATTTGAAAATGAAACAAGTGTTTTTTCTGCTTAGTCATTTGAAAACGGGTGCCTCAGGTGGTACTTTATTAACAGATATACTTTCTGGTTAAAACCAAAGAATATTAATGGTCATTAATCTTCTTTGTTAAAACGGACGGATACATAAACTCCTTAGCTACTTGTGGTAGGGTTCTTAAATGTTTGTTTAATAGTACATATCGCTTTTCAAGTTCCAGTTGAACATTTGAAAGGATAGATTACCTAGCTATGATACAGCTTATCTCGTGGTGACAATGGCCATTTAACTGCCAAGGTTCAATTGAAAATGTGAAACTTGAATTTAGTCGCACGTAGAAGTGTTTCAAAGTTTGCAAAAGTTAGATATAGTTGAAAAAAAAATTGACAAAACTCATGGAAATTGTGGATTTGTAAGGATTTATGTTAAATGCACATTCAACGCGGTAGAGACAGAAAAGGTTCTTCTTTTATGGCAGAAAAATAATGTGAAAAAATTAAAATCCAACCCACGAAAGGAGTAAGAATTGCGTTTGATAAGTAACTTTTTTCGCGCTCTAAGGGTTTCTCTTGAGGTCTTAAAGCGTTTTCTTTATGCCTTAAGGGTTTTAAGTCATGTCAAAGTTCAAAAGTAACAGGGAGTAAATATTATCTGCAAGACCTAAAAACGACTTTGCCTTATGACTTTAGGGGTCAAGGCGGTCTCCCCCTCCCCCGGCGGTCTCTCCCCCGGCGGACTCCTCCCTACCAATTCCCCCCTGGCGATCTCTCCTGCAGGCTGACCCCCCCCCCTTCTCCCCCTCCCATCCCTCATGGCAAATTTTTTAGTCAGTAAAACTTAAATCAGCAAAACGTGTACATTTCATTCCTTTTTTTAATTTTCAACCTCACCTTTCATCTACTTACATAATTATCACTAGAAAATGAATCTGCTTTAAAATCCAATTACGAAATTACAATCAAACAATAACTGTAAACTGATCTTTCAAATGCGATCAGGAAATTCAATTTACCGATCACCAGCTTTGCTGTGTCTCCCAAATAAAAACCACCTTACAGTTTTAAGTTATACAGTCAGCACAACATCGGCACAATCATTCGAAAACTCAATACATCAATCACTTAATTACATAGATTAAAAACATTAATAACCCTTTGGTGTTCATACATCAGTAAGGAAAGCAAGTTTGAGGGGGTGGGAGAGAAAAAAGGAATGAAATGTACAAGTTTTGCTGATGTAAGTTTTAAAAAAATCTGTCCTGGGGGGAGAAGGACGGGGGGAGACCGCCTTGGGGGGGGGGGAGACCACCAGGGGTGAAACCGCCGGGGGGAAGCGCCAGGGGGGAGACCGCCTGTTCCCTCCTTTAGGCGTAAGCGATGTGAATATGACTTGAACTTATTTCATCTGGCGACATAAAATGGTGACACAGACTGGTGACATAGACTGGTGACATAGACTGGTGACATAGAGTGGTGACATAGACTTAATTAACAACTATAATTATTCTTCTGATTACAATGTGGTAAAATCCTTTGAACTCGAACAATCACAAATTAAACAAGTTATGTTTCCTCTTATCTAATTAGTTTCAATTTTTGTGACATAATAATCACCAAAATTCACGAATTTGATCTAGTATGGACATTTAAAGAAATAAATTATACTTTCTTATTATGTACAAAAAAAGTCTTGGGATCGACAAAAACAAACAGTCTTGCGGAATATGAAATCCCATTTGACTGCAACTTGGAGCAAATACCTTTGAAATCGACTGAAATAAAAGGTGATAAATAATAAAGCAAATTTTTTAAATATTAAAAAAATTAAAATTCGGGCCAGTTTATGGTCTGGACGAGTTAATTTGCTTGCATGGTTAAGTAAATAAATTCGATGGCAAAAAATAACACTGGCAAAAAGTGAGAAAACACTTTTTACCTCTTAAACACACGTCAAAGTCTATGCCCAACGGATTTTTTGTAAAATTTTATGAAAATTTCTTGGAAGGATTGCACAGTTATACCAAATATGTTCAGCTAAATGGTTAGGTTAATTAATTATTGTATTAAAAAGAAGTCCAACCTTGCAAATCTGACCAATCAAATATCGGAATTACAGTGGCATCCACGGACATTGTTCCCATTACGGCTTCAGCACGTACTTTATTATTCTACGTTATATTCGAAAATAAGTGTTATTTCTTATTCTAAGAAATTTTGTAGAGGTTACCAAGGCAAAACATGAGGCCATTGCACAAAGAGCATGTCTGAATTTTATATATAAATGTCAATCAGTTCAAATCGTTTAGACATATTTGTTGTCACGAGTTTCTTTTGACATGATTTTGGTGTCACGCAATTTCTCAATAAACAGGAGACTTCTCATATTGATGATTAAAAAAAAACGAGTTATTTTACAGGAAGTTTTTACTGTGGTTTCACAACAGAAGGGCGATCATATTTCGCTTGTGCTACGGTTTGTGTAATGTTATACGTAAAATTACGCTCATTCTTCTACGGTCATATGCTCGTGGCTACACTTCAACCGCTCACATACGCTCGTGTGTATAGTTCTTCTTCCGTTGTACACCTGTGGCAATTTCTCAGCCATGGAGTAACGCTACTTTAGAATATCTTCACTTTGGAAGTGAAATATTTTTGGAATATCTTCACATCGGGAGTGAGGTTATCTTAGAATATCTTCACACTGCGAGTGACGTTCTCTTAGAATATCTTCACGCTGCTTGACGACACAATTTATGCCCGATGATCTTCTGCGATTATAAAATTACCGATATCAGTGAGTGTATTTATGACTCGGCAAAACAATTATGTAGCTATATTTGCACTTCATACAATAACATAGGTTAATTTACCGACATAAAAGTCAAGTAATAACCCCCCCCCCCCCATCATATATTTTTACAATTAAAAAGTGTCACTCTTTCTTCATCGAACAGCTTTCTTTTAGACATTAATTCAGTGTACAATACTGATCCGTCTATTAATTATGAGATTTCGGTGCCATCTGTGAAAGTAACCGGAGAGTGCTTGAATGAGTGACCGAAGTACTGCTTGAATGAGTGACCGAAGTGCTGCTTGTCTGAGTGATCGGAGTGCTGCTTGTGTGAGTGACCAACGTGCTGTTGTGTGAGTGATCGAAGTGCTGCTTGAATGAGTGACCGAAGTGCTGCTTGAATGAGTGACCGAAGTGCTGCTTGTCTGAGTGATCGAAGTGCTGCTTGTGTGAGTGACCAACGTGTTGTTTGTGTGAGTGATCGAAGTGCTGCTTGAATGAGTGACCGAAGTGCTGCTTGAATGAGTGACCGAAGTGCTGCTTGAATGAGTGACCGAAGTGCTGCTTGTGTGAGTGACCAACGTGCTGTTTGTGTGAGTGATCGAAGTGCTGCTTGAATGAGTGACCGAAGTGCTGCTTGAATGAGTGACCGAAGTGCTGCTTGAATGAGTGACCGAAGTGCTGCTTGGGTGAGTAACCGAAGTGCTTGTGTGAGTGACTGAAGTGCTGCTTGTGTGAGTGACCGACGTGCTGCTTGTGTGAGTAATCGAAGTGCTGCTTGTGTGAGTGACTGGAGTGCTGCTTGTGTGAGTAACCGAAGTACTTGTGTGAGTGACTGAAGTGCTGCTTGTGTGAGTGACCGAAGTGCTCCTTGTGTGAGTGACCGAAGTGCTGCTTGTGTGAGTGATCGAAGTGTTTAGAAGAATCTCCTACAGCATGTACACCTCAATTCACATTAAATTTTAAAATTTCAGGTCTACAAAATCATCCGAAATACAACATAAAACTTTAAAAAAAACCGAAAGGTTTGTGGTACTGAGAGCATTGCCTCAACAGAATTGCGAATGAAACTGTATAATTTCCCGCTGGACTACAATTTTTATGTTTAAAAGTGGCTGAGGACTGTAGCATTGAAACACCCCAGTATTGAAACACCACATCATTGTATGGGCCCATCCAATGGCTGGGCTAAATCAATACAGAGGCTATTGAAACAGCACATACAGTTTCCCCCCATGAAACACGACTCAGTGAAGGAAAACACAACACATAGGGACTTCGCCTGTAGCCTCAGTAAAGTCGGGTGCTATTTTTTTCTTGTTAAAAATTGTTAATTGAAGAAACAATGACAATAATTTTCAGTAAGGGTTGTCGTCTGCTCGGGACCTAACTAGTGGTACTGAGGTCCTAAAGTGGCACTGAGGACCCGACAAATTTTTCATACGAACTCCCCGCCACCGCCCCGCCCCCATCTTTAATTGTGCCTTAAAATCACTGCCTCTTCCGCCCCCCCCCCCTCCCTGCCACCCCGTTAGGCGACGCCGTCAGGGATGGCGTGGGATCTTTTATCTTCTTGTATTCCCATCGCCCCGCCCCCCCCCCACCACCAAATATATGTTATCTCAACATCTTACAGTTTTTTTCCATAAAATATACAGATTGTTCAAGAAAAAAAAAAGATGCAAAATTTCTCTTTTTGGCATTTATATATATATATATATATATATATATATATATATATATATATATATATATATATATATATATAGCCCCACCCCCCTCCCACCCCTCCTACGCAGCAAAGGCAAATTGCGTTTTTTTACTTTCCCATCGGCTTTGTAATTAAAGCCTTGAAGAGGCTTCATCAAAGCAGCAACATGAGCAGCAGTTTTGGTTTTGAGCGTTTCTTTCAGCTTAAAACCGCCTAATCTAGCATTTTGAAGTAAAAAATAGTTTGGGTCCTCAGTGCCACCAGCGGGTCCTCAGTGCCATCGGGTCCTCAGTGCCACTTCGATCGGAACCTCATTACTACTAGTTTTACTGAGGTCCCGAGCAGACAGTGACCCCGCCTCAAATATTAGGTACAATTCTGCCGGCCTTGCATGTGCTATTTCCATGGATGGGGTATTTCTATGGTACTGTCTGTAGATTTGGCCCATATTTTTGATCAGATGTGTTGTTTCTATGGATGGGGTATTCCTATGCATCTGTCTGTAGATTTGGCAAATACTGATTCTATATGTGCTATTTCTGTGGCTTACTGCTATAGGATGGGCCCATTCTACACCCATCAACCATTAAAACAGCCCATCTTGTTTACAATACAAGGCAGTTTGTTCCCATTTTAAGGGGAGAAGAAAATATGTGCTATTCCTATAGCCAAATATGGGCTGGAACAATAGAAGCGCAAAACAACGAAGATGGGGTAAATCAATACCTCGCTGTTATTGGATGGGCCCATCCTACGGATGGGCTGTTTCAATACAACAGAATAAGAAAGCTGGCTGTAATAAAGGTGAAGATATCTCTGCCTTTTTTTCAATTTTAGTGCCCGAAACCTCACGACCTATTTTTCAAATTTTGCCTACTTTTTTAACTTTCCATCTCGCGTGAATCATATAAGCGTCTCTTCGTGTCTTTAGTTCTTAGTAACTTCATGAAGTATAAAAGAAAGAAGTATGGGATTTGGGTGACGGGGCAGGAAGTAAAGGTTTCATTTATTAACGCGCACGCAGACGCCGCCAGCTAAATTTGGAATCGATGGCCGGAAGAAAATAAAATGGCCGGTTGATATTCAGTTGACCAGTTTGGGGACCGGCAAAAAGGAACGGCGCGAAGAGCGAGTGTGTTTCAACCAGCAGTAGATGTAATAGCTTGTAAGAGATCTGAGTGTCTGAAAAAAAAGGAGGTTTGGCGAAAGAGAAGGGTCAAAATACAGTGTCAAAAAAATCATTGCGGAATCTAACTAGACTTTTCATTTCATGCAAATCTGTTTAAATGCAAAAAAAGTTTTAAAGCTTAAATTCTGGTTTAAAAGTTTATCCGTGGCTGCTTAAAACGTACGATTGCGATTCGGGGTCCGAAAGGTTGTTATTCGGCCATAGATCGTGTTTCATGTAACCCGACGTCACTGCAACCCCATTTTTATTCGAACGATCAAACGATGCCAGAAAGCTAACTGAAAATTTCATTGTCTTGTTGTATTTTAGTATTTTAGTTTGGTCGCTTTTAGGTCAATATCTTTGTGTTGTTTTATCTTTTCTCTGTCGCCATTGATTTTCAGTGGTTTTTTTTTTTTTTTGAAGACCGAACAACGCTGCTTTTGAACCGCTCGGCAATGTCGTTTTGAGACTGCCAACAGCGTCGCTGTGACGTTGTTTTAAAGCTAAAACTTACAATCAAGAGATTTCAAAACTAAGTCGGAACAATGTATTCGAGCAACCAAATATGGGATTAAATCTTTATTTTAAGTGCATTTTTCTGTGTATCGCGATTAGTAAGAAATATGTACAGTTATTTCTGCACAAGGCATGACAAAATACACACTCTAGTTACCTTTCACAGGACTATGGGCAAGAATTTCCAGCAAAATAGCCGTGTCAATAATTTGAAAAATGTCATGAGCGTTCGCAAAACACCGACATTCTACACTGGGGAAACTTAAGACATAACACCATGGAATATTTTACGCACAAACTGAAGTAATTAAAATTTTAGTGCTGTGACTTCGTGGATTTTTTTATAGATCTTAAATCCTGTTAAATCGTTATGTATGCTTGGCATAGTGCATTTCAAAAACATGCTATGAAAGGTCACGATTCGAACGCTTGAGGTGGCATTTTCGCACGAGCTCCTAGATGCAGCTATGAGTGTCTCAAGTAGGTGTTTACAAAAGTACAATGTGTCTATCTATAATCTTAAGTTTTTAGGTTCTTACTCTAATTTAATACTTTAACCTCGTACTTTATACGTCGGGCTTAAATAAGAAAAACATAGCGGCGTCCCATCCCCATCCCAGTCCCTTCTCCCAAGAGGTTTTGTCTGCAGAACTTCGGGGATGGTCAAGTTTAAAATGTCGTGGAGGTGGTCGCGTATGAAAGCAGTTGACGAAGTCAAGTCAAAAAGGTCTTGTGTGCGGTCATGTCTGAATGTAGAGGACGCAGTCGTGTATAGGTCGTGTAGGCGATCACGTTTGAAAGTAGAGGACGCAGTCAAGTATAAAAGGTCAGTAGTTGAGAAACGACAGTTCTACCACAGGACCCCCCTCCCCTCCCCTCCCCCTCCTCCCCAGGAAATAGTGGTCAGAATCGTCTGAAACGTCTAAATATGCAAAAATCACAAAATTTTCCCACGGGAGGGGGTCAATATGCAAAAAATGCACATTTTCCAAGAGGGCCCCACCCCCGTGGGAAAATTTTGTGATTTTTCCATATTTAGACGTTTCAGACGATTCTGAGCAACATTGGTTTACCATTTGTGATAAGCGCTACGTATTGAATGATGGTTACACCACGTTAGCTCATGGACATTACACAACTTATAGAGCATAAAAAGGTGCCCGCCCTTAGATATAACAATCATCTGTATCAAAATACTGAAGAGTGAGCATGTCTGCAGTGAATGAACAACAACGAGCATCTACAACAATGCCTACAGAAAAGTATGAGACAATGCCAACAGAAAAGCTTATAGCAAAGCCAGAGACAACACCTACAGCAAAGTCTAAGACAATGCCAATGGTAAAGTCTGAGCTGAAGTCACTGCCAATACAACAGCTTCGAAGGCGATCACATTTTAGAAACATAAAAAGAAGTAAATTATCAGCTATGACGTCGCCGTGTAAAAAGCAAAAAATTAAGCGAGAACCTGAGCGTAAGGCTACCACCACTACAAAGTCCATGAAGAAGATGAGTGTAGACGATTTACCGGTTATGATACCCATTAATGGAGAAAGATATATTAAATTGGTGAATTATCAATGGCAGACATGCTCACTCTTCAATATTTTGATACAGAATGATTGTTATGTCTAAGGGCGGGCACCTTTTTATGCTCTATAAGTTGTGTAATGTCCATTAGCTAACGTGGTGTAACCATCATTGAATAAGGAGCGCTTATCATGAAATGTAAACCAATGTTGCTCAAAATCGTCTGAAACGTCTAAATATGCAAAAATCACAAAATCTTCCCACGGCGGGGGGGGGGGGGGGGGGAGGGAGGGGGGGGGTCAAAAACCAAAAAATGTTCAGAATCGTCTGAAACGTCCAAATATGCTAAAATCGTAAAATTTCTCACAGGGGGGGGGAGTCAAAAACCAAAGAGGGGAGGGAGGGGGAGGGGAGGGGGTGGGGGAGGGGGGTCCTGTGGTAGAACTATCGTTTCTCAACTACTGAGGTCGTGCAGGTATTCACGTCTAAAATGTAATGTAGGTGGCCGCGCCTTAAAAGCAATGTAGGTATGGGATATATGGTAACCCCATGTTAAACATACGGTTATAAAATATGTCAACAAATTTGAGGATCTTGTACTAAAATTGTGGTGGCCACATGATTTGGGAGTGATTGGTCGCGGTCATAGATCAACATCGTACCAACATCTTTGACACAGTGTTGAAGAGACGTTGCTTTTGATCATCACTAAAATGTAGACATGAGAACAGGCGGGGCCTAAAAAAGCGGAAATGTTCATTAAGCTTCAAATGCGGGACAAACCATTAGACGGGGTCCGGGGCTGTTGCTTTTATATAATTATGTGTTTATGAATGGCAGTTGGGCCGAACCCCTCCAAAAAGTACCGCTTTTTTAAATTGGCTCAATTGTCAAAATACTGCTCAGGTGAGCCTCGGTATCATCTCATTGACCCCCTTCCCTCCGCCTACAAAGTGCATTTTGAGATTTCAACGGATTTACATAGATCTCGGAGACCACAAAGGTGAAGCTCAAAAAAGCGGAAACAGTTGAAAAAAGCGGACAGTTCTCATGTCTGAAAATGCAACTTTCTGCTACGTCTAATCAACGTCTTTTGTGCAACGTTAAACAGACGTCGGAATATTGACGTTCTTTAGACGTTGTATAAATGCCAGGCTCACAATCATAAAACAACCTCCTTGTATTATCACTCACCGGAAATGCTAGCCACTTTGACAGGCCACTGTATAAATAGACCAAAACGAGAACGTAAAATATTAGAATTTTGGCTGCGCGACCGGTGGGAGACTGTGACGGAGGGATGACCGCACTACGACCACATTATGTCGCAATCTTGGCGACGATTCTAGATTAATGTTTTCCCAACGTCAATACAAGGTCGCTCTTTCGGCGTCTGTACAACGGGGAATAGACATTGTTTCAACTTTCATAAACACCTAAATTCCTGACGTTGATCCTACGACGGGAGCGACGTCTATCCCACATTGATCGAACCTAGCAATTATCCCTGTGTATAGAGTATTCTGTATACATTGGTAAAAGTCACCAATTTTGAAGAAAAACAAAACAAAAAACAAAAAACGTTGTAGCAGTTCTCAAATTTTAAGGGAGTTTATTTTATAGCAAGGGCAAGAAAAATGCATCAATTGAACAGTTTGTCCCCCACTTTCAAACACGTCACCATAAAACAACCAAACACCAATTAATAATGAATTTCCTGATTGGTCAGTTGTTTGAGATAATGAACTTTGGATAAGACATAAAAAGGAGATCCAATAAACCACTTCATGAAACTGTTGTATGTGATGGTCTCGAATGAAAGGCGGACAATGCTCCGGAGATTTTGTTATGTTTTTACGCGTGCATTAGGTCTCTTTCAAATCAAGGTTATCCATGCTTTCTCTTCACAAATGTAAACACAACTTGACCTTTTTCTTCTAAAAACAGAGGGATCCTGAGAGAATTACTGACAGCAAATATCCATACAAAAATTAGAAAGCGTTGATAGGATCTGTATCAATTATAATCTGCGTCTGAATAACTGGGAGACTTCATAAAGAAACGTTGACGTAAGCAAGTTTTTTAACATACGTCAGTAAAAGCTAAGCTTCAATTTTTAAATAACCTGGAAACATGGCAGGACTTACCACCATTTGCTGCAATCACTGCATGGAATAAACAACTACGTTTTATTTAAAAAAATAGTCATTAGACATGCTCAAGTTTTCAAAACGGTCGAAATCAGAATCGCTTTTAAGTGGGGCAAACCTCACTCTGTCGCGCCTTGACATTATTTTGGAGCCGGGCCGACTACGAAGTAACAGTTATGATCATGTCGCCCCTTTAGAGGTGTACAACACTGGCATACTGCCTGGTTCCGAGCAGCTGCGTGGGGCATATTTCCCTCCTAGCCCTGTCATCAAACACAGAACTTTTAAGTCGTTTGAGAAGTAAGTTACAAAATTCATTATTGCTGGTGAATTATTTTAAAAAATGAACTAAAATTCAAACGGCGTGACAAATATCTGGCTTCCAACAGACATTAGTGATTGGTCAATAGATGAGTCTTTGTTGTATTTTTTTTTCGAAATTGTCGCTTTGTACAGATGTCTTTCGTGTTCCGTTGCACAGATGTCGAAAAACTAATTTCTTGCTATCAGTAATACAATTTATGATAATTAATTCGAGTTGTAGCATTTTTGTTTTCTTAATAAATAAAAGGACTGCAGCTGGTGATATCAGTGAGTCAGTTTTCAATATAAAAAGTTAAATAAATGATATTAATGAAATAAATTTATTTTTTGATACATTATTTTTCATGTTAAAAATTTAAGTACCGATATCAATATTCCAACAGCAAATAAACTTGCACATATGATGGAAATTTTTGCTTTTCATTTTTGTATTACCAAATTCAAATATGTTTTGTTTTAATATAAGAAATTTTGGCTGTATATACGATATCAAAAATTGATTTGGGTCTACATTTTCCTATAAAGGTTTGTTCTCGAATTCTTTAAAAAAAAAGGTTGAAGGATCTAATGACCCTGTGAACTTTATACATAAAATGGATGGGAAACAAAACTACTTTTCTTGGCCTTATACAAGCACCTAATTGTTTTGATTAATGATTACAATTCCAGGGTGATTGTGAATTACGGGGGCATGGAGTGATCTATAATTGAATTATAAAAAGTAAAAGAAGCTTCAATTTTGTAACAAAACGAAAAGAAGGGTTTTTTTCTTAGAATGATTTTCGTGGCAGAAAATAATCTTGTTGTCTACGGCGTAGCGAACTGATGCGTCAAAATGCAATCTGGCAAGCTGCTGACTGAAATTTGACTGGAAGGCCGTGCAGAAAAAGTTTGCTTCCTATTTTACCAATCGAATACTTAGGCCTTGAGAGGCCACGAAACGTAAGCTTTTTTTAGTTCCAAGCAACCATTAGCTAACAATGACGCGTGAACTTTCTGCGTAATCTCTCTATTAGTGCTAATACCGGTGTAAGGAAACGTTTTGACCCCCCCCCCCCCAAATAAATCGACCTCCGGTCGATTTGTTTTAAAACAAACAGACCCCCCCCCCGGTCGATATGTTTTAAAACAAACAGACCCCTCCTGAAATGTTTTAACCCTCTTATTTTTTGTTGATTTCTTTATTTCTTTCCAGATATGGCCATCTTATTTAGTTTCTTTAATTGAAATAAAAAGTATATCCACGAATAACAATTTATCTAGCAACTAACATCTACATTTTCAAACGCGAAAACACTTCCAACTTCACTAATATACAGTCACCAAAAAATCTGTCCAAGCTCAATAATGGCATTTCAAAGGCTCAAAATAATAAGTTTCTACATCAAGAGGCAGAAAATGCTTAAAATAGTATTTAAAAACCACATGCACCTTTTTTACTTCCATTTTATATTTAAACATGATTATTTGGAGGGGGTCATTTTATTATGGGGGAGGTCTGTTTGTTTTCCCAAAACAAATCGACCGGGGGTCTGTTTGTTTTAAAACAAATCGACCGGGGGGTCGATTTGTTTGGGGATCAAAACGTTTCATTACACCGGAAACTGTGCACTGGTGAAAATATATCCATTATGCACTCCCGTTTTAAATAAATTGAACGAACTATAGAAGTGAAATTTAGATCCTAATGTTATCTCATCGGCTTTCCCTGCAATGTTTTTTATTTCAGTGTAAAATTCAGATGTTGATTTTTAACTCCATTTAATAGAATGGGGAATAATAAAAACAGCATTGTACCGCATCGTGCAAAGCAAACGATGTCAAAGTCTTTGATATGCAATTTGAATTTTCTTCATCCGACCCCGTTTTGCAATTTGCTGGCGCACAAAAAGTCATTTTAAAATGCGTGATATAAAATACATGCAAGAAATGATTTGTTTTGTTGATGATAGGACCAAAGATTCCTTTCATTGGATTAACCAGTCGTTTCATTTTATTTTACCATGTCACGAGATCCGTTAAAATTGATGGCAGGTAATTTGCATATGAATGCTTTTGTTACTACTCTTGAAATGTGTCGCAAAACCTATTCCTGCATTTATCGAGTAACATATCCTCCCCCCCCCCCCCCCCCCCAATATCTGCACACGACCAAGCGATAAAGTTGCATATATTATTAACGTGTGAGAGACACTTCTTGGTGGGGGGGGAGGGGTGATGGCAGATTAGAACATTATATTTTCTCGTCCGGTGTGCTTACATAAACTTGTTGAAATTAATACACGGATTAAGTATAAAAACAGTAATTTCAGTGTGAATAAGACTGTTATGGCATGTTTCTATTTTTGCTTTGTCGGCATCGAAATATTTATTTTCTAGCACTTGAAATTCAGCAGGAAAATGTCAATTGGCACTACGCAGTGAATATTGAGGCGTTTCTTTGTTTATGAAGTCATGAACAGCGCACGGGCGTCTTTTGATTCGAATCAGATGAAGGAAAAATCATGGGGCATTTTCCCCTGAGTTCCCCGAGTCAGGTTGGCATTTCCTGTTCAGGCTGACGTCAGCAGCCTCTAACCTGCTTCTTACGTGTGATACACAAAGGGCCCCCGTTATTTCTTTTAAATTTGCTTTCTTAAATTAGTATTGCTGTTGATACATGCCAGTGTTATTGACGCTTATTAATCTTTTCTTGTCTGTGACGGAATTTTTGATACCCTCATATTTTTATGACACAATTTTTACTTAGTAGAACATAGGGCAGAGTATATGTACAATATTCCGTTCAAGGTACTCCCCCACCCCCTTCCCACTTACCCACCCACACCCTACCCAGGACCCAGGTCAAAACATTCCTATTTTGCATAGCCATGCAGTTTGTTCACATCCCCGCTACGGGAACAGGACAATTTCCCCAGTCAGTTCCCCACAGTCAATCCCCCCCGATAATTCCCCCGAACAATTCCCCCCATAGGACAATCCCCCCAAGACTATTCGTCCCCCCCCCCCCAATTCATTTTTATTTTTCGTTTTTCTTTTCTTTGTATTTCTCTCTCTCTCTCTCCTTTTTTTACAAATTATTGTCCTTTTATCTTCTAATTGGAGACCATGTAATTGTCCTTTCAGCATTGTCCCAATTGCAATTTCCATGCCTTATCCACACCAATGAACTTTAAGTTGGCAACCTCAGTGCCAGCAAAAACGGTTTTTTTTTTACATGTTACATCGGTCGGATCCTCCGTAATGTTTGCGGTGCATCTGGTCAAATTATGGGTGGCCGCTTGCTGGTGCACCGACTCTGCGCAGCGCATTCGTCAAACAGTCCGCGACTTCGAAAATCGACATACTGTTGACTATTTGCGTGGAATTGCCCACAACATCAGGCTTTAAATGGCAGAAAAAAACTTTCGTTCCAGACAGAAAAATTTTGCATTTTTGATTTTAAGGTATTTTAAAAATAAAGACTTTGGCATTCAAAGTAAAATAAAAATTAAGTGGGGGGGGGGGGGGATAGTCCTCGGGGAGAATTGTCCTACGGGGGAATTGTTCGGGGGAATTGTCGGGGGGAGTTGTCTGGAGAAAATTGTCCTAGACCCTCTGCTGCCCCTCCATGTTCAAAGGAAAGTTGAAAGGGCTTATGATGTTCTTACCTCTTTTCATTTTCCAACAAGTATGTTTCTATTGCATGTAATGATAGAGTCTTAACTTAATCACAATCACATGTCAAAATGATCAACTCCAGAAATGCATTCAAGTATCGTCCTATCACGGATTTAATGGCACTATCACTAGACTTGGTTGATTGCATTTGTACCGGATTGCAATTAAGTTAGTGTATATGTACTACAGTATTTCAGTGATCAGTGGTTTTCAATGGACATTCTTTTGAAAGCACATGTTAGCATTTTAGTGATTTGGAGAGTTTATTGATCAACGATCATGTGCGATGTAGTGCAAATAAATATTAAATAAAATATTAAAAACGACCAGATTTTTTCAAGTTGCAATAAGTGAGTGAATAAAAAAATTACATAAACGCATGCAAAATTTATAGGAGGAAGGGGGACGGGGCTTTTAACTTTGTGTGCAAAAAAAAAAGCAAGGAGGTTTTGGCAAGGTTCAAGTAGAGTACATTTTCGCGCAACAGCTGAGGGGTTTGTCTCCACAAGTTTTTAGTGCAATATTGCGCTGTTTAGCAAACTGTGAAATGCGATTTTATCCGACCTCGTGGATTTTTGAGGCGCTCATGCCTCTGATTAGCCAGCACCCTATCTCCGTCCCTGAACATATGAAATACCCCTGTTGTGACGTTTAAACAACATGTTATGTTTTGAGAACGCATTTTGCAGTGGTTTTGAAAAACGTGCCTTGTTCTGTTTCTGCTGAGCTCCCTACACCCCCCCCCCCCCGTCCTTCCCTTAGATCTCACGGCATCAGGGAACAAGCAGCATATCACTTTGACCATGGAATATACCCCAAGCTTTCTTTTTCCTTTTTTTAAATTTTTATCCCAAAATATTTTCGGGTTTTACAGAGATTATACAGATCATACTTTAAAAAGTGGATACCCTCTTCTCAAGCCTGCCTTTGTCAGAATCAGACGCGTAATTTCCTACGCTTTCGTAATTTCCTACCCTTTCGTAACTCTGTTGTTCTGTAACAGTGAAAGCTGGCTGATCTCGGCTTAGCTGGTGTTTATATACTTATGAATCGGATATATATACACTATCTTAAGGCCCATTCCAGTGGAGTCAGAATTTGCAAACACGTAAAACTAAAAACTTGATCTGAAGAATTTATTGTGTAGTAATCTATTCAATATTAACACTTAAGATGTCGACAGTAATCCGCAGTTAATACCCACCCGTAACCAAGTGAATAGACAGTTTTAGTTAACCACACCGTTAACAAAGATGTAATAATAATAATAATAATAATATTAAAGATGTAATAATAATAATAATAATAATAATAATAATATTATTAAAGATGTAATAATAATAATAATAATAATAATAATAATAATAATAATAATAATAATAATAATAATAATAATAATAATAATAATAATAATAATAATAATAATAATAATAATAATAATAATAATAATAATAATAATAATAATAATAATTATAATGATGATGTTCTACTTTATATCCTTGTCAATAATCGTGTTATGGTACAAAGAGTTACTGATAAAAACCAAGAGAAACCACTTTTCTGACCACGTGCATGCACGTCTTTTTTGTGACCGTTTATTCCACAACAAAAGAGAGCACTCGGAAGGGTTTTTTTGTTAATTTCTAAACATCAAGGCTAATTATAGCATTCCGCTTTTTTATGATTTGCAAGATAGTGATTGCTAGAAACTGGACTATAATAAAACATATTCAAGTGTTTCACTTTTCGAAATTACAGTCGCCAAGTCGGTACTTTAGTGAGACAACTGGAAATTAGCATTGTTGCCAGGGGTGTCGCCGGTACACTCTTCTATTGAAAATTGTCAGTCAAATTGTAGCTTTGGACTCGACTGCCCGATGGCCACATAACTTAAACTAGAGCGGCACTTCGCTTCTTCTGAGTGAAGTGATAGACTTAGAAACGTATAAAACCTTCTATAGTTCACATCTTCATAAATAAAAAAATTTAAGGATTAAGCGACTGATAATTCAGCGTAATAAACTAAACTGGAGAAGGGGGGTCGGGGGAGCTCTTAGTTTTCAAAATAATAGAGATGTTGGGCTGAAGATTGAACAGGATATAGACCCCACCCAAAAAACTGCTTAATTTAGAAACACCGCACCCAAAAAGCTATTTTTATTGTAAAGAATATTAAGGGAAAATAAAAGCCACTTGAAAGACCGCCTACATTTGGCAGTTTGAAAAGTTTGATTATTTTATGTGAAAACAATTCTATGGTGAATATGTTCCAAACTGAGCCAAAAAAGAAGAGGAGGAGGAGGGGGGGGGGGTAAGGGTCGGTAAAAAATGTAATTCAGTAGATTAGGACAGTTTGCAGCGGGTTTTCCTGATTATAACGGTTAGAGAAACGAAACAAACAGCTGAATATGTTTTTGTCAGTACTCTCTTTAAGACTGATTTAATGAGAAATCGAGAAAAGTATCGTGAAAAGCAGAAAAATCGTTCACAAATATATTGAGCCTTCTAATGGTGAGCACAGGGAAGTTGTCCTTTATATATTCCTGCCTTGCCCCCAAATAGCCCGGATTGACTTTTCTTACACCATGCAAAGTGCCACAGAAAACAAACACTGTCTACTTATGTAAGAACTTATTGTGCACTGTCCCGCCAGCTACGGACACTCGTCCTTTGTTACCGTTCATGTGCGCTGTGAAATTATTATGAAGAAGCACAACATCTAAGACAATTGTCGCCTCACAATTTCACATAACAACAGGATGAATACTTCCCCCTCCCGACACTCATGTAAAATTTCAACTTTCTAACTTTTAGCGTTTTTTTCTGTTTTTTTTTTTTTGACGAGTTGTGCGGAAACGATTTGCAGAGAGAAAAAAAGAGAAATTTCGCCTTGCAATACGAGCTTAGTTACACTGGGGAAGTGAAACTTTCCACGTGTAGTTCTCACGGAGGAATTTTTTCATGTCTTTACATCTGCTTCACGCTGATACTACAGATGCATATAGTGTATATTAAGTCTACATCTTTTGAATTACTTTGAATGAATTGTATTCCACCAGATAAACACAGCTAATCATTTCAAATTGTCGACGTATTACGCAAAGACAGACAGAGAGAGAGAAAGAGAGAGAGAGAAAGAGAGAGAGAGCATTTATTTATCTATGTGTTTTTGTTTTTGTTCTTTTTCAAGATTAACTAGAAGCTCATTCCGCTAGCGAAATGTTAAACACTTGACAAAATTAAAACGCAAAAATACTTCCTTCAATGGGTTATTTCTTGAATAATATATTGCAAACAACACAGCTTGAATACGTCTTATAAGCCGAGTAGTGTTTGGTTGTTGCTGACTTAAAGTTTTATTGACTGATCAGGCATACGCCTTGTTATCTATTTACGCAGTGAGAGCTCGCACAAAGCTCAGCAACTGTGTTCTATGATGTACGTTAAATGCACTGCATTTACTTGCAAAAATACACTCTTTTCACATGGTGTTTTAACAAAGAAAACAAAATCGAAGACAAAAATAAAAAGTGACATGCACATGTTCAGATCAAGCTCTTCATAAGTCCCAAGTTTGAAGGTCGTAGGGCCCATAGTGTCAGAGAAGAAGAAGACACAAAAAATCGGAAAAAGTGTCAAGAAGAAAAAAAAAAGGACGAATTTTGCTCGCACAAATTCATACAACCCTTGCAAGCCAAAGGCTTGTCAAGTGTTAAAAAGAAGCAGTGAATACCCCTTTGTTTCATCACATATTAGTGCTTAAGCTTTTTCTGTGTTGCAATTGAACTAAGGTATAACGTATGACAGACGAATCAAATTTCAGACTACAATGATCAAATGCAAGTTTTTTCCACTCAGAAACTTCACTTCCAGTTGGGAATATCTTAAATTATTCTGAAAGTTCTTTCTTTTTTACATTGCTTTACATTGCTTATTGTCAATAGTTTCCGGAAAGCTCGTTCGAAACTAGGAAGGTGCACGTTTTAAGAGACCTTTAAAAAAAGGTGTCTTCGTAAGTTTGACTCAAAGCCAGAAGTGGACCATTATCTCGAAAACCATTAGAGGAAATGAGTTTGACCCAGTGGGCCCTACAAACGTTATGTGAGAGCTACTTCGGTGACATCGATAAGACATATTTTCATGTTATTTCGTTTATTTTTTATCAGTTTTGTTATATAGCAAACATGCATCTGAATACGACTACTGCTTAGTCATAATATACTAAGACCGATGATCTAAAAATAAGCAAAAAAATGTTCCCTCATAGAGTAGAATCGCAACCAACTATTATTAAGTATCGTATATTAAGAGAAGTTACTTTGGAAAAATATTCTGCGCTGTTAAAGTTTAGAAACACCTTAATTGCAATTTGATGGCTCATTATTAATTGCACTTTATCTCAATTTCATTGTTATTGATCGAATTTTTGCTCATTATGTCAAATCTAAATGCAAGTAATGACCGGGATAATTGAGCTTTGAGATAGCTGAGTATCACCTAAATGTAATAATGAGAAGTTAAAAAGTTCATTTATGGGTCTCAAAGGACAATTTAAATACAGCTGCAAAGGGTTAATCGAAAGTGGAGGTGCCCTTCTGTGTTAAAAGCACATATTGCAATTTAGTTCCCTCCGATCTTTCCCTTCAAACAAGACTTTTACGTACGTAACGTTGTTCTGATCACAATCTGAGTAGCAAGCATCGAGTCTAAATGAAAACAGGATTATAACCCCTCAACTTGGAATCGGTGCTTGTTATTTATTCAGCTCACAAGTGCATTATTTGACCGATTGTATTTGCTTGGTTCAAAATGATATTTAAGATTTGCAAAGAGATCGATTTGTGGGGTGGTCCGGAAGAATGTTGCTTCAAGTGAAAAGCTCCGATCTGCGGGGAGTTGTTGTGCTTTGTTCTTTGTTGTGACCTTGAATTTCAAGCCACAGATCACGTGGCATCTGGATACCAACCCCCCCCCCCCCCCATATGGTATAATGTAAAGCATAAATTTATTTAGTTTTATTCCCGTGGTTCATTCTGCCATCTAGCAGAATTCGGTCTAGTTTTTTTATTGTTGTTATTAATTTTAAACCTGAACAGCGTTTTCGAGGTCATTTTTTTGCCCTAAGAATAATGCCCAAAACAAAATCTCCTGAAATGATGCTTCAATTGGAGGCTTATCTCTCCACAGCATTCAACCCACACAAAACAAAAAACGTAAACAAAAGAAAACAATAGCGGGAGTACTCTAAAAAGAGGATTCTTATTCCTTTTGTATTAATAAAAGTCACGTGACTGTAACTACTCATTTATATCGTGCATCTTTGGAACGACTAGTTTTTCTTCTGCAGAAGTGATTCGAAAAGGTCCAATACACCCTGCCTTCTGGCCTTCGTTTATATTGTAATTTAAAAAATTTCGATCGGAACATAAAACTCGACGGGAAACTGTTGAGAAATTAAGGATGGATAAAATAAGACGCTTCAGCAGGCGGATGAGCAAGGCAGACGAAGAGTATGCATGTTTTGTGTTTATATGTGCGTTAATTTAAGTTCTCATTGCCTTTTCCCAAGATGGGAACTCATTACAAATAGGAGCATTTATTAATAGCCGCTTTCATAATTATATATCTCACAAATTGTGACCACTGTAGTTGAATCTCAATGATGGTCTTATTCCGGATTAGGTTAATTGCACGCTGAGACATACGCAGTTCCCAAGTCGACTTTAAGCGTGTGTAGTATTATCCATCAGTCTATTACCAAAACTTCAAGTACTTATATATATAGCTATTTAAAAGTAAAATAAAAAAATCCCTGATGCATTTTAAAGGTAATTTTATTCCCCTGTTTGGCTAACTGACTCTATTTTATTTTTTCCTGTGCCGACTAAAGCAAAACAGCTGATATTTTCGTCTTTAGTCAGGGGAATTTAAGCCCTCAGATATCTTGGTATGTCACCAATGCTATTTTAGGATATATTGACTGGGATTTCAGGATACTTTTGGTTTGGCCATCCTGGATCTAGCTGTCTGTTCTGGACTAGATCCCTTTGGCCAGAACTATTCTCAGAAAAAATGCCTTGATGATAGTCTGAAAACTCAAACACGGATGCTTTCACATTATTTACAAATAATTTGATGTAAATTATTTAAGCTGACAAATATCCCACAGAACTGAAGTTCCGTAGATTAGCTTCAGGACGATTAAAATTTTCAGGGATTTTAACAGTTTTAACTGTATTTAGCATCAAGATGTATCCTTACGGCCTTATATCACAGTGTAAGTGCCTCGAAAAGAAATCGCTTGAGAAATAAACAAATATAACTATTACTAAATAATTGAGGTGTAACTCTCATAATTACATTTAACGAATTCAATTTATTCATAGGTTACTCCTCATATTTTGTAAATGTGAATATTGACACTTTTAAGCTTAATTTTATACTGAAGAACAAATAATATAACATATTTTTTTACAAAAAATATACCAGCGGGCAAATGTATTTAAATTGTTCTTAATATCCTTCAATGTGCAATAACAGAACTGTCAGCAAAACAGGCAGGGGCCACTTCCCATGATGCAGCTTGCAAAATTCAACCGTTTACATTAATAATAACTATATGATGATAAAACAACATACATATATCTTGTCAAGAGGCAGACGGGATGATTAATCCTTCAATAGATATAATTTGCATGCGCTTTTTGTGTCAAACAAGAGCAACCGGTGCACAGTTAAACAACAATCAAAATTTCAGTAGTAATACCGACGAAAAATTCGCAGCTTATGAACACCCCACGAACGGCAAAATGAAATGCTTGTAAGGTGAGAGTAAATGAAACCAATCCAGGAGGCATTTAGTCGGGCCGGCTTCTGCTACTTCATAAGATAACTTTTCTGCTATTTGGTGTAAGCTTATTCCCTTTTCTGTCCTTTATTTATTTATTTATTTATTTATTTATTTGCATTCACGTCCATCAGTTTCTCAAAAGAGTTGAGTGTAACGAAAGGACAGAGAAGAGATACGCAGCCGTGAGCGTAAGTGTTCCCTGTACCTAGAAAAGGCATTTGCTACAAAGTGCAAACCTAGGTAAGGGAAAACGTATTGGACGCAAACAGCATGTCATTGAATACACAGCAGATTAAACACCATTACGTTGTTGTGCAACGCAAATCTCGATTTAACAGTCATGCTTATCTTTGTGAGGATAGAAAAAGAAACAGGAAATTTAGTTACTGCCCAGTTAACATTTTTTTCTGAATTAACAAAACTCAACCCTGGCCGGGTGCTTAAATTTTCGAGATTTTTTTTTCATCTGCTGAGGTCATTTTTTCTCATAAATGTTGGATGATAAACAAAGCTGAATTAATGCTTGGCCTAACTGTGCTGTTTTCACCTCTGTAAAAAATGCTATGAACAGGTGCCAGGTTACATTTCATTGCGTTTGATAAGCTGACGTAGAATTCTCAGACTGACAAATGTCTCGACCTGACTGTCCGACATTCATGCCCCAACAACACACATTACAGGCTGGAAAAATGTTTATGAGGCAACCAAAAAGTTGCTGAATATTGATTTTAATGTGTGTTATTTTTAAACAAATGGAATAAAATGCATAGTTTCCTACGGTCAGTGTAAATGGTTGGTAGAACATGTGGTCGGTAAGTTAAAAGACAGAGAAGACCTATAAGACAAACGGACTCACTCTGGCAAATATTCAATGCCAAACTGGCGAACGCCACTGAGTCCAGATATCCCTTACCGGGATCAGGGCACCTTAGCAGCATAAACCATTTCATCAAAACATAAACCTTTCAAACAGTCACATTGAGTTGTTCCAACCCTTTAAGCAACGGCTTGCTCAAATAAATATTTTAAATGTTTGAATTTTCATCAGTTTAACATGTATTTTTGTCAACTACACTTGAAATGCAAAAGGAGATCGCATTCTTGACCATATTTTTTTCTTCTCCCTTAATTACGATTTCAGCCCTTACTCTTCGCCGTAGTTGTGATTCAGCAGGTCACAGTCAGGTGTAGAAACTAATATAAAGTTTTATAAACCACAGACAAAGTAAAATATCCTGTAAAACTGCAGTAAGTCCATTTTTCTTTGAGTGAAAACAACGATCATAAAAAGGATGTAGCTGTGAGATAAGAACACCCCTTAATAGTTTCTTCTTTTTTAATCACACCAGCGTTGATAATATCAGATAAAGCAGATACATTGATAAATTACGAAAAATGAAATGGCATGGTATATGTGCGCGAAACAATCAAAATTTCCATCTTTTTATTTATTTATTAGTCCTGATTTCTCGTTTGATTTGTTTGTTCGTGTTTTTCTTTTTGCTGAATAATGTTTTAAAAACTATTTTATTGAGGATTTCTCAAGAAAACAAACTACAATCAGACTGTAGGGCAAAGTGTGTCAAAGTGGAGCTCTTCAGCGATATGCTTGCTTTAAAAATCCGTGGTGAGCTAAAAATAATAGGGACCTTATTTTCTATGTTTGTGACTATTAACTGGGAACTCAATGAAATCACTTAAAATTTCGAGGATCGATTTAAGTATTTTTTTGTTTTTTTTTTTCTTTACTCACGGATTTAAGTTAAAATAGAGTGAAAAATCATTAAAACATGTGTCTAATGCTTCGCTAATGTGTTTTAAAATAGGGAAATTGCAACATAAATGATACAGCACAACTCTTTTCTGAGTGTTATTTTGTTCTCGTAATGCTGAGATTCTCGCCCGGGGCCTAAATCAGGCAGATATTTTCTAATGAATTATTATTGGTTACAAATGGTTGTGTTATCCAGGCTGGATGAGGACGAGAAATGGCTGCGGTGGATCCAGAAACAGTTCGAAGATATCGCGGGAGAGGACGGCGAGATCGATTTGCAAGAATTCAAAGGAGCTCTTGGCGTCAAAAAGGTGCGTACCATGGAGCAATTTGTATGTCGGAACAAAAGCAATTGGTATGTCTCTTCTTGGGCAAAATTGTTTAACAATGTAAATTTTAAAAAAATGATCATTTATTATGTGTATATTTCAGTTATGTAAAGCGTTGTATTTTTAGCGGCTTCAAATGCTATCTTGCTTATCCCTCCTGTACTGCTAGTTACGCATACGATTTCGTGGTTGGTATGATTTGTCAGGTTCTGCATAAGAGTCATCCTATTTCAAAGGATTTCTACTGTATTTATAAATTAATATTTAAAGCAAAGTGACTGACAATATAACAGGATTTCTAGAATTTTACACAATTTTATATTACTTTATTTCATGCCATTTCAGTCGTTCTTTGCCGAACGTTTCTTTGCGCTATTTGACCAAGACAAGAGTGGTTCCATTGAGCTACAAGAGCTCATGGACGGATTGCACATGCTGACCAAAGGCTCACCAAAACAGAAGCTCAAGTTCTTATTCGATGTTTATGACGTCGACGGTAAGATTATTTTTAACGGTCACTTAAGGTCATGTGTGGAATGTCGTTTTCTTTTTTATTCTTTTATTTTTGACATCACAATTACATTATTGATACCACAAATTTAAGTAACGATATTAAACATTAATTTTTGATATCATAAATTTAATTTTCGAAATCAATATTTGTATTGCTGATATTAAACAATGTTTTATCTATATCAAGGCATAACTTATTAATGTAATAAATTAGTGGTCCTTTAATGGCTAGGACGTAAAAGCAATGAGCAAGCATTGAGAAAAGATATTGAAAGCGCGAATGGAAGTATTCAAATGCGAGGATTCCTTATCCTGGTAAAATGGGTGATTTCTTACACACCAGGAAAATTAGTTAACGCAGTTCTGTACATAAATGGGTGTGAATCAATTCACTCTCATTTCAACCTGGAGTTTTATTCACACAACCCCTCGGTTTTAGCATTTCTGCAAGTCGCTCGCGGTATACAAACCACGAATTACCTCACCATTAGTAGCCTGGAGACGCGCATTTACGTCTTTTTTCTCCGCGCTTTGACGTCCTTTTTATCCGCGCTTTTACGTCCCAAATCCGCGCTTTTGGGTTTTTACCCTTTTAATGATACCAGTAATTTCATTTTTGATATCGAAAATTCTTTATTGATATCAGTAAAACAATTCCGATATTGCAAACTCACCCAATTTTTAAATCCCTAATTGAAATATTGATATCAGTAAATAAATGATTGATATTCAAAATTAAAAATGGAAATTGGATTGATATCAAAAATTTAATTTCTGATATATAATCGAAGTTTTTTATCAAAAAAGCAATTAATTATTTTCGTAAGGGGCCATCCATAAAGAACGTAACCAAATATCTGTCGTAACCCCTGTACGCAGTGCGTACGCAGTGGGCTAGACCCCCCTCCCCCCCCCCCCCTGTACGCATGTACTCAATGTATTGTGCTATATTGAAAAAAAATGTTTTAAAAACTATAATGCCAATTAATCAGTGACAAAATTGAAAGTGCACATGCCAACATACATCAAAATGTGAATAAAATAGCCACTGCACTAAGAGTATAATATTTAGTTTTGTAAATCGATGTAATAGATTATTTAGTCACATAAAAATATGCTTGAGATATGTTTTAAAAAAATGCGTACGTACGCAGAAGCCCGGATACCCCTCCCCGTGTACGTATTGCGTACGCACCAACCGTGGCCCCCCTCTCCCCTCTCCCCTCGGTGCGTAGGTACTTAATGGATGACCCATAAATACCAAAAAAAAAAAAAATGAAAACGGCATCCCATGATGAAGAATACGAGTTTTCATTTCTTTTATGTCATGTTTGTCAGGGTGCAAAAGCCCTGGCGCATTTTACGGTATGAAGAGGGTAACTGAAATTATAGCAGCGGGGTCAAGGAGGCTATTAAAACCCGTCGGAATTGTGTCGCACATTGTTAAGAACCCTTCTGATCTAAAAAATAATCGTTTCGCCCCTGACCTCCAATTTATTAAGAGAGTTAGTGTTTGCAGTTGGATTTAAGTGCTTTGCAACAGCAATTTAATCCCCACAGTTTCTATTCACAGCAACTGTTGACCACTTGTTTCACATCAAGTGATATGTTGATCACCTTTTTACTTACACCCCTTGTTAACGGTAGCTGTATCCGGTCTCTTCTAAATACGACTGAGCATTGCAATGTGTGTTGAGTTAAGTCAAGGTTAAAAGACGAAAATAGTGTATTCTGTCGTCAGAAAATGCCGAGTTGCGCAGTGTATTCTGTTGCCAGAATACACAGAATACACAGTTTGAATTTCTTAACTGACTAAAAACAGGTTTCTATGGAAAAATTCGCGTGTTTTCTAAGCAAAGAATTCAAGCTAAATATTTTTCGAATCCGCGTTATATGTAACAATGGACCGCATATTTATGCCATTAACGTCGCAGGCTTTTCACTGTGTCACAGCAAACTGCTCATGTGAGGCCATTTCATTCACAAATAAGTATTTTGCTCTCTCTCCTGTTACACTTTTTCGAATATGTCACTTTCTCAGGAAAGGATTATTGAACCTTTGCTTTTTGATATTTATGTCTTGAAGCCAAATACAAATCGCAATCAGTCAATTAAAATCAAGGGCAAGGTGATCAAGCCTGTTCCGGACATTATATTGATTACTGGAAATGTAATGAATAAGATTTATAAAATATTTCTTTCTGTCAGTTCATCTTCATGGTATAGTGGGCGAATCGTAAGCGAAGAGTCCGCAGTTCAAATCCGCCTGGACAATTTTGTATGAACCAAGAAATCAATCCTTCATTAACACAACGCTAAATCAACACCTATCTTTGAATAAGCAGTCATGCAGTCGGGGCGACGAAATTCAATGAATCAGCGTTCTTATACCAGATTGAAAATTAGCATGGATACGCAGCTCAGAAAACAAAGACGGTGGGAAAATACCCAACCGTGGTTTTATTGCAGATGAAGGCAGGATGATGGTCGATAGTCCCACGGGAGGGGGGGGGGGGCACTCCTGTACCAAGTGGTCAGCATGCGTGTCCATGAGTTTTTAAAACGGAGTGCTTATTTTAAGCAAACGCCGAGTATAGTTCTGAAAAACACCCCTTTTGTGGGAAATGCGGAATACTGAATTAAAAATTTCCCCTTTTGAATCTTGGCACTTATTGGCACTTATCACGGACCGCGTCTGGCCTCAAAATTACCACCATTTCTCGTTCTTTACTGGACACCCATGGCAACATATATGATATCAAGTGCCCCCTTCCTCCCACCCCGGGATATTTCTGACGAGTAACGTGGTTCATGTTACACATTAAGAATGCATTTGAGGATTTTAATTAACGCGTCACTACACGATGTTTAAATTATTGTCATTAATTACATGTATCACAAGTACAATCAACACCTCCCCCCTCCCCCCCCGTTTGAACATTCGAAAAGGGGCGGTACCTTTGTAATTAATTCAATTTCACTGAAACTTCCTCATGATTTTCAGGCAGCGGCACAATCGAGCCAGACGAGTTGAAGACAGTGTTGAAGTCGTGCATGGAGGAGAGCTCGATCCAGCTGCCGGAGGAGAAGCTACAGGAGCTGACGGACACCCTGTTCACGGCCGCCGACGAGGACAACTCCGGGGAGATCACCTTTGATGAGCTGGTAGAGGAGCTTAGTAAACATCCCGGTGTTCTTGAAAACCTGACGATCAGGTATATACTTTCACACGTTCCGTCAATCCGTTTCAGCCTGGTTACGCCTACTATAATCCCACATCTCACATGACACACCTCCATTGCCCGTTCAAAGATATCTACGACCTCTTCAATCCTAAAATGAAAGCGCAGTTTCAAGTTTCATATGTCAGCTACAATCCTACAATAATGATGTAAGCATTCCACTGTAATCATGTAACTCTGTGTCATTTCAAGCTGTCCCCGCCCGCTATAATCCTATAGCTAGTGCTCGTTCCATGCCTGCCATAATCCTACCATTCTTGTGCCATTTCTAGCTCTCTACCCCACTCTTATACAGCAACTGGTGCCCGCTCCCAGATGCCAATGTTAAGCAAATTAACCAGCCCCTGGTTGTGACTGAGTCACCTGATGTCTTAGATCCAGTTCAATGGTACACCACGAGGCAGGCTAATTCCAAAATAGTTGTAGAAATGAACAGACGTATTTTCATTTATCCTTTTCAATCTTTCAATATTTCTTTATAAACACTAACAGTGCTGCAAGCTGGCTGAAACCTCCTTCCAAAAAGAAGAAAGCCAGCGTATGGCCTCGTTACTTAACCAAGAACTATATACTGAACAATATACGCAAGGTGGTCTTCTACCTGATCTACATGCTCATCAACGTCGCTCTCTTCTCCTGGAGTGTCGTGAGGTATCGCGAGTTCAACTGGTGTGTGATGATCGCACGTGGATGCGGCATGTGCCTCAACTTCAACGGTGCCTTTATCCTTGTCTTGATGCTCCGGCACACACTGACCTTTATTCGAAGCACTAAGCTTGGAAGTTGTCTGCCATTGGATCAATCCATATCGATCCACAAACTGGTTGGAATTGTTATCTTTATACAAAGTATTGCTCACACACTAGCGCATTTAGGAAATATTGGTAAGTGTACACTTTTAATTTGAATATATTTTGAGAATTATCAATAGTGTTTCTTTGGGTTCGGCATTCGGCAGAATTTGTTCTTCTTAATATTAGCTTTTATTTTGTCATAGCTGTAAAATATAGGGGATACTTTTTCACATTTATTGGACAATTATTGATATCACGAATTAATTTGTTATCAAGAATTGTGATCTAAAAATCCATTTCTTTGAAATCATGAATTTATTTCTGCTGCCTGCTGTTTATTTAAAATATCTAAATAAATTTTAGATCTTAAAATTGATTTCTTAATATCCTGAAATATATTTTGGAGCTCAAAAATAAATTTTTACATCAATAAATACTTACAGAACTAAAAAAACTATTTATTCATATCAGAAGTAAATAAATCTTAATTTTGAGCTTTTCTTTTTAGTTTAGTGATATCAAGCATTTAGTAAAGGCATTTATTTCAAATATAATTTTCCAGAATGAGACTTTTTTATTTATGTTTTAAAACATCTCAAAAATTAGTTTTTGATATCAAAATATCGGGGTCTATTTTTAAGACATCAAATTCAGAAAAAATTTTTTGAATGACTAGCCCAATACAGAATTTTTCCTTTCATTTTGTAATGCACATAAAAGAAGCAAATCTTGATCTCAAAACTTGTGTTGTTATAACTGATATCAATAATTCAATTTTACGTCTCTAAAATTTACATCTTCAAAATAGACGCCCCTGCTGCAGGACATATCCATGGACACTTTATCCCTGAACCTTCTTTTCTGTGGGTTTTTGTTATTTTGTGATCTGGTTGTACTCAGTGACACAGCCTTTGATAAATTCCCCGAAATGCCTTTAAATTGTATAAGAAGGGAACATAATTCTTACTGTGGTATTGAAGTAACAGGAAATGTCTGTTTTAGCTTATGTTATTCGTGATGCACCTGAAAACACAACCATGCCAGCGTACTGGGAGTTCCTGTTCACCATGGAGTCGCACATTGGTTGGGTAGGGCCGGGATTCGCCTACCTCTCCGGAATCGTTCTGGATCTCGTGCTCACAATCATGGTTCTCTGCTCCATGTCGTGTGTCAGGCGATCCGGACATTTCCAGGTAAATCTCTCTCATTTTTAATACACACGAACTTAATATAATAGTTATAGAGGATATGTTTTTAAAATGGCGTATATCTTAACGACCCTTGAAATATTTCCATCTTATTTCCTTGTTGTTATTGAAGCTTATGGGAATAAAGTATTGCAAAAAAGCAAAAAAAGTGAAAAAAGCGCACGTTTCGGAGCGAAAAGGAAATTGTCAAGAATATGCTTATAATTCAGCTAATGTTGTGTTTTTGGGTGGCAAATTCTCAAGCCTCTTGAAATAAAAGTTCATTTAACATGAATAACCCTGCTGCAAAATTTGCAATTTGAAAACCAAAATCCCAGTAAATGTCGAGAAGTTTATCGTTTATTTGAGTTTGTAACGTTTGTCGGTCAATATTTTGATTTCCAGCATCTGAAAACATTGCATCTGGTTGTTGGTTTTTGGTCACAATGACGCTACCACTTTCTCAGACTTCTGTCCATCGCTTTTGTCACAACGTTGAATAAACGTCGGAAAATAAACGACTGACCAACGCTTGAAAAAAAAACAACGCTGTTTTGATTTCCACAAACAAGCACACCTCAGCATTAACGTAATGTGTGTCGCAACGTAGACGAGTGGACCACTGCCAAATTTCAACCTTGTCATATTATTGTTTTGGAACACTAACCCAAATGTTTTCCAGCATAAGAATTTGAGAGATGTCGCCTACTTTTGGGAAACAGACATGAAAAGTAACCTGGCACATATTCTAACACACCGTACCACACAAGGCAGGGAGTGCTTCTGACAGGCTGGTGTCTGATAAACACCCGAACACTCGCGTAACGTATAAAATACATCTATATTAGATCGGCAATATCGGCAACTTCGTCGGCCGATGTATCGGTTGCACATAGGATTAACTATGGCCCGACGCATAAAAGATATAGCGGCTTCGTACATCGGATATACATCGGGCCGATATATCTTTAATACGTCGGGCCACCGTCGGAAATATCCCTACAAATTCTTCGACGTCGGATACCAACCGTCGGCTATACGTCGGTTATACGTTTATATTCCGATGCATTTCCGACGAACTTCCGATGGGTTTTATACGTAAAAAAATTGTTTCTAACCTTAACTGACCCATTGAACCCTTACCAACCATTCATAATTCACATATTCATACACCATAGCATATTAATATACAACATAGCATATTTATATTGCAACTGAACACTAGTACTTACTCGGGTTTGAACCGGGGACCTCTTGCATCCTAGGCGCGGAACATACCTCTACTCCACGGCGGCTGGGGCTGCTTCGGCAGTGTAATTAAGTGGTCTAAAGTTTCTATTTCGTCCCAAAAAGTTTACTTCTTACATTTTCGTTTTTTGTTACCGCTGGCGCTTTTAAATTTAGTTATTTGTATTGTCTTTTCCTCTTTTATGTTTGCTGAGGGATAGTTTATTGAGGCAAATGATAATTTTCAAGTATATTCATAATGCTCCACTATTGATTCTTCATAATGTCCCCTACAAAACGTCAATCGATAAATTTCCGACGCCGAATAAGCATCGGAAAATATGCGTTTTATAGACGTATAAAAATACGTATAATATATGATTGCAATATCGGCATCTTTTTTCCGATGTATTTCTGACGTCGTTTATACATAGGAAAATATGCGTTTTATAGATGTTTAAAAAAACACGTATAATACGCGTTGGCAACATCGGCATGTTTTTTTCCGACGCTGTGGAATATGTGGAGCACTCGTACACAACGCAATATATATATATATATATATATATATATATATATATATATATATATATATATATATATATATATATATATATATATATATAATTTTCATTTCAAGTTATGCGTGAAATACACAAATTTAGAGATCCAGTGGAAATCGGTATATTTCCGACGTTTCACCAACAAATATAACTATATGTATAATATACGTATGTATTTATACGCATATTACATGCTTGTAATATCTTAAATAAAACAAATAAACTTCCGTCGGAATTCGGTATATTTCCGACATATAGCCGATGCAGTGATATATTTGTATATTATACGATTATTGTAATGCGTCGGTTATACATCAGTAATATTTTTTTCAAAAACAAGTTTTGTTCCGTCGGAAGTCCGTCTATGTCAGACGTTGGGCCAACATATACAAATATATGTATAATATACGTATAATTAAATACATCGAATATACGTATGCAATATCCGTTTCAATTTTTTTTTACCATTGGTCGGAAGTTTATCTATTTCCAACGTATAACCAATGCATAAAAATATATGTATAATATATGCATTGAGAAATACGTATAATATATGAATACAATATTTAAAAAAAAACAAATTCCCAATTGGTAGGAAGTTCGTCGGAAAAAGATGTCGGCCCGATGAATATTTGCCAACATCTATTAAACTGAGGAAAATAATCATCGGGCCAACGTCGGTAACCGATGAACTTCCGACTAATGGGGAAAAATGGAAATTCGACTATTGCCAACCTATAACCGATGCATTAACGATGCGTCGAAGCCGATGCCGACGTTTTAAGACCTGATTTATACCGTTCCGACGTCGGCCCGACGTTACGCGAGTGTTCGGGCACCGTTTTCCCCATGCCCATACAGTGACCTCACCCGGCCTCTTTGCAACGTCTCTCATACGCCAATTCCGCGACGTCTGTCCAACGTCAATCTCACGATGACTCTCCAATCGATCTGTCGATAACTCCCCAACTTCGGGAGAAAGACTCTATCTCGACTTTCAGACAACCAAAATTTCATTGCTGGTCAGACATCGGTTCTCCACGTCTATCCAACATCTAACGAACGTCGCATAGTCACTGGGATGAACGTCGCATAGTCACTGGGATGAACGTCGCATAGTCACTGGGATATGCCCGGATACTTTTTGTTTAGACACTCTCTGTGATCTTGCAGGTTTTTTACTGGACGCACATGCTATACATTGTGTTCTGGGTATTTTTGATACTTCACGGACCAATCTTTTGGTATTTCTTCATCATTCCTGGTATTATATTTGCCATTGAATCCATTATGAAATCAAAACCTGTCAAACTCGCCAGATACGGACGCATTTACATAAAAGAAGTGAACCTTCTTCCATCTGGGGTAAGTCTTTTTCGGAAATTAAACTCTAATTTACTTGAATTAAAATATGAAAAAAATACCAGATTAACAGATAACAGATTAGATTGTAAAATCGGATCACTTGCAAAAACAGGGAAATAAAGAACACCGTGTGATTCCGTACACACTCTGCAAAGTGGAACCCAGTGGTTTCGAGCCAAAGTAGATGTTATTCCAAGTGGTCTCATTTTAAGTAGATCTTCGCAGTAGAAAGCGATTAGAACTGAACCATAGAAATACAGTCCCATTTGAGACGTCACCCAGTACCAGGGATTCACTGTTCAAGCACATACTTGATCTTTTCATGTGAAAAGCTGTTTCTTGAAAGACGGAAATAACACCATGCTTTATACCAGAAAGGACCAAGTTTGCATGTATTTCGACAGGTCATATTTATGGTTGCAATGAGAGTTTTGCGTGTTTTATGAAGAGCAATTAAAATCGGTATAATTTTTTAACAGTTCAAATCAAAAAGAAAACCTTTTACTGACTTTGTAAGAAGCAAAATTTGAGTCGCATGATTCCAGTTCTTTGAGCGACAGTCGGCCAATCAATAGAGAGAGCGCTCTCTTGGTACTGCTGTGAAAGTACAAGTTTTGGCGAGAGATTTATTTCCACGATTTTTTTTGTCAAGTCTATTCGCGACAATTGCTCTGTTAGTGTAATATCAAAATGAGAAAAATACGGCTTCCCGAATTAGTGCACATAAATTCTTGCAAAAATGCCTCTCGTTGTCTTTTTGTGAGTCACGATTTTATCAGCAATTACAGTGTGCTGTGTAATGTGTAAATCTTGTGTTTAATGGTTCTCAGCCTCCTTCTGCTTTGTTTAAAAAAATATATATATATTTTTTACGAAGTAATACAGATCAGTATTGGATAATGTCCATTTTAGGTAACTCATTTGGTTATTTCCAAGCCTTCAAGATTCCACTATATGCCTGGAGATTACGTATTCATAAATATCCCTGCCATAGCTGACTATGAATGGCATCCTTTCACCATAAGTAGCGCGCCGGAAATGCCAGGTTACTTCCGTTATGTTACTTCCGCTATGTTACTTCCGTTTTGTATTTTAAAATCTAAACTATGACTGCACAGCATAATAGAGTCTCTTATCTTTCGAATTGTTTTTCAAATCACACACGATCGCCTCAGTTTTTTTTGCGAAATTTGCGTTTTATACTATTATTACTTGAAAATTTTGTGGTCAACATATTCAACTTATAAATAGTCCTGTTTAGATACATTAACAACATCATTAACGTCAACAGTGACTTTTTTATAGCTATAACAGCAGGTGTTTAATTTCTTCATCTTTCAACAAAAAAGTATATAGCCAGTGTATTTTGTGCTACAGACAGGTTCTGGCTGCACGTGCGAACGGCCGGTCACTGGACGGGCAAGCTTTACCAGTACTTTACGGATTATGAACCAATGGGGAAAGAGAATGGAGCCTTTGTTCTGGACATTGAAGATGGGCCTGAAGTAAGATTCAAAGGAAAATGTAAGTGATGATCGTTAACCACTTTTGCAACAAAAATATGAACTGGTAACCAATAGGAAAAGTTTCGAATGGCGTAAAATATGAAGCTGGCCAAATAACTGCGGAGTTGAACTTGTTAGCATATTTTTCGTCCGATATAGGGATTGGATATACAATGTGTAACATAAATAGTATTTACCGTTCCTTTGCAACAGAAGACACCTAAAAAGGGTCCATTGAAAATGGTTCTGTTTGTGAAATGGGTCTATTTGCATAATGGTTTTGTCCCAGGTTTCCCTTCTGAAACGTTTACGATTTTTTTGTGTTGGGTACGTGTCTTCTTTTTCCTTTTTTAACTGGCCAGTTCCCTTTATTTCTTTTACCATGACTTCACAATTACGCCAATAATTTTAATACTTTGATTTATCTGACTATCTGACATTCCATATTAAGCTGACTGAGAACAGTTCATAGTTTTTCTACCAAACAGGACCCAATGGCTTTCAAGAGCAGATTTGATTGATACTATTATCACTCTACTATTACATGTTACTGATGAGATAGTATTCATTTAGAAATTTTTTAAATAAAACAAACGAAGGGGTAATAAAAAGGACAAAAGAGACTGAACTTCCCTCTCCCACCCAAAATACAGGCTTTTACAGCAATAAAAAAGTACTGGGAAGTCATCCCTGGTATCTACAGGTGTATGATTCGAATAAGTTTTAGGGCAGAAATGCGCTATTGAATAATATAGATCAAGCTCTTATTTTATGTAATTCTCATGTATACAGCAAAAAAGAATGGGTTGGGCGAGCCTGGGAAATTCCACAAACTTGGAAGTATTAAAGAAAAAGTGAAGAAATCCGACAAACACAAATTCACTAATGTTGAGGTAAGTAAAAATGGTGATGAAATTGTTCCTCAATATCGCGATAAAATAACATACAAATTTACATAACTATTTCGAGCTAACTACACTCTCTAACTACACTAGCTAACTACACCAGATAACTACACTAACTACACTAGCTAACTACACTGTCTAACCACAGTGATTCGGTTCACTGGGTTATAAACATCTGTATTTAGCCAAAAAAAAAACTAAAATTTTACTAGTTTTTGTTCCGCTTCCCATTTTTTATAATTTGTATTTTAAGAATATATATGCCTGTTCATCTTTAGAATATTTTCTCTACTTTTAACATCGTGTTAAGTTAAAATTTACTGGCGTTATAGCAACTACATAATCGACTCGCCGCCCCCATCCCACAGGATGAGCCTTAACATCACGTTTACAATCCCCAGCTGATACGTGACCATAACGTACCCTTACATGTCGATCTTATTTTCTCCTGATAATTTATGAGGCCATTTTTAAATCAAAATTTTCTCACGGAGAAAATGCATACCTGTTGAACGACGGGAACTCATTTTTAAATCTATCTGATTGATGTTTATGCATAACAAATTGAACCCTCCTCACAGTATAACCCTATAAGACTACGAGAAGGACAAACCGAAGTGATCTGAGTTGCTCACTTTCGTATGCCCAGTTCATGACAACCATCATATGGCATTGCAGTGTTATATTGACGGTCCGTACGGCACAGCGACGCGGGAGATTTTTGAGACGGAGCACGCCGTGTTGATCGGTAGCGGTATCGGCGTGACGCCCTACGCCTCCATCCTACAGAGCGTCATGTACCGCTATCAGGCCATGCGTCGGCAATGCCCCATGTGTCAGCATGTCTGGTTTGGTGTCGTGCCGTCCTCCGTCATGAAACTGAAAAAGGTTAGTCAAGGACGAGGAGGAGGAAGATTTTGAGGGATTGCAGCAGGAGCTAATGATCTCACAGGGTTTGGTGGACGGTGTCTTAACCAATAGCATGATTTAAACTTCTCTTTCTTTTTTTTTTTTTTTTTGAGTTTATGTGTGTGTGTTTGTTTGTTTGTTTTTTAGTCAAACTCGATGCGTTGAAGGAAACATAAACATAATGTTAAAACAAATGCTTAAATGCCAAAACTTGAATTTAACATATAAGATAACATGAAATGTAATTAATGTTTTGTTTTTCAATCGACTTTGACAAGGCATAACTATTTTGGTTTTAGCGTTAAACTTGAAACATAGCAATAGTAACAACAATAACAACAACAAAAAGAAGTGAGAGAGAGAGAAAAAGAGAGAGAGAGAGAGAGAGAGAGAGAGAGAGAGAGAGAGAGAGAGAGAGAGAGATACCGTCATCTCGAACACTTACATGACGGTTATGTGGACACAATCAACCATATCCCCAACCATAACCATCCATAACCCTAATAAAAAATGAGTTGCTATTGAAAGAGATGCAGATTTAAGAGAAAAAAATATTCACGTTTTTTTTTCAACAGGTTGACTTCATCTGGATCAACCGAAGCCAGCAGAGTTTCGAGTGGTTCGTATCACTTTTAGCCAAAATAGAGCTACAGCAGGCTGAGATCCATGCAGGTCATGGAGAAATAGACGAAGTTACCGAAACTGACAATTTTATTGATATGCAGGTAAGGCAACTCTATATGTTATACAGATACTGTCGAATCAGAGACTGTATACTCAGTGTACTTTTACAATTAAATTACCAAACTTTCAAAGTAGGCAAAACACATGTTGGTATCTTTCATTGAAATTGTTTAAACCTAGAAAGTTGAAGCACATACCAGCGAGCTTTGGAGCATATCCCTCAACATAACCGCTGTGATTTAATGGTTGATTAAAATACCCAGATGCTCACACACACACACACACACACACACACACACATATATATATATATATATATATATATATATATATATATATATATATATATATATATATATATATATATATATATATATATATATATGTGTGTGTGTGTGTGTGTGTGTGTGTGTGTGTGTGTGTGTTTGCGAGGTGGTCCTATTTTCGAACTGGTCCTATCCTGCGGTTCCGGCCATATATATATATATATGGTACCATCCCAGAAACAGGACCAGCCCCAAAATAGGGCCAACCCTTCAAACAGGGCCAGCCCGAAAATAAGACCACCCCACAGTTAGGACCACTTACCAATATTCTAGTTTGAGGTGTCTTCCATTATGAACAGCTCCATTCTCTGGGCCGCCCCGGAAGAGCGGCAATAGTTGTGTCCAATGAGAATACTTTGGTTCATTACTGAGACACTTCCAAAGGTTTAAATGTTTCATTATGGGAACATAAACTACTGTACATTTATTGCACTTCTGTTTAAAAATCTGTTGACCAGACATTATGTAATATGTTCAGATGTACATCACTTCTGCGCTGTCTAAGAATGACATGAAAGGTATGGCCCTGCAAATGGCCATGGAAATGATGCACAAAGATGGTGGCGTTGACGTCATCACTGGTCTGAAAACACGCACGCAACCAGGCAGGCCCAAGTGGAGAGAGGTTTGGCTTAGTTTCATTTTACTTTTTGTGTCCATTTTATGTCTATTTCAGTGCAAAATTTAAATATCAGTTCAATAACCTTTTCATTTTTCTCAAGCGGGGTTTGTTCAACCTTCTCTGGGGAAAACGGCTGTATATTTTATTTCATTTTAATTAGAAAAAAATGCATTTTTGTTGGCTCATAAAAAATTAACCACAAGCAAAGCTTTCACTGAATTTAGAAGAACACAAATGAACTGTCAGTTAAGGGCAAATTTTCTGTGTTATTTTAAAGGTACATGGAAATATTTGTAAGCAGATGTAAGCATAATTAATTTATATATAGCAAGTAAAGATTATTCCATTAATCAGGTTTCTGCGTTGCTTCAGCAGGACAGAAGAATTCATATGAAGTTTTCTTTTACAGGTTTTTGCCGAAATTGACAAGAACAAAAAGGGAAAAGTGAAAGTATTTTTCTGCGGTGCACCTGTGGTTGCTAAACAACTAAAAACTCATTGTGAAGAAAAGGGATTTGAGTTCGGCAAAGAAAACTTTTAAAAACATGCGCGTGCAATTGTGCATTTGGACATGAATATATTCATTTAGATTAGTATTGACTCATTTAATACCTAGTTATAGAGTTCTAATTTCAGCTACATCTGACCTGCTTTTACGTGTAGACAAAAGTAGTTTTAGTGTTAGCAATCACTGGCTAAAATAAGAAACAAAAACACTTCTTGTTTCTCATCCTTAAGTTTGATACAGACACATTTATAATATTTGTTTACATCCTGTTCATCTTAGAAAAGTCTCCTGTCTGTTCATCAAATAGCAGCAACGAATGCACACGAGCAAAATTGATTAATAATTTAAACCCGGCCTGAGTAACTCGGTTATATTCGTGACCTTTCGTGGCTTTGCGAATGCGGCACTTTAGTTTGAAATTACTGATCATAAGTTCGTTAAAAATTTAAACTATTTAGAGTAAAAACAGTTAGTGTTTTACGTGCTTGAATACTCCTTTTTATTTAAATTGGATGGCTTTGAAAATGTGAACAAAATGCAATTCCGTCCTCAGATGTAAATACACGTATTTCTGCTGCCGTATAGTGAGAGAGAGACCCGAAAATTGTAAGGGTTTGGTTTAAATCATTAAACAAAGAAGCTTTTGGTACTGGGGGCCTTGAGAAACAATCTGTTGAATTAAATTGCCTTTATGAGCAATGCTTTTCAATAACAGTACATTGAGTTATAGGCCGCTATGCAGGCTTTTGGTTAAATTGTTTCTAAACACAAGCAGGATCAACTAAATCATGTGTGAGCTTCAAATTTTGCATTTTTCCTGGCCATTCTAATGCAGCCAACGTCAAGTCCTGCTTCCAAATGGAGAAAAATTTTGCAGATCAATTATTTGAATTGTGTCAAATTTACTATTGTAGCACCAAGAGTTCTCTGCAGGTTCGAAATGTCACTGTAATTGTTTTGTCTGTATATATTTGCCTGTGGCGGCACATTTCAAAAATCTATATTTAAGGGCAAGCAAAAGTTCTGACTGCGATAAGATGTGATTTTTCTTTCATACTTTCATGTTGTTTTAAACATGAACCGAAAACATTTACTTCGTTTTGGAAAAAGATTTTTCCCCTTTCAGAATCTTTATTTATACATGATGTAAATGTATACCATGTGCATATCATACTTTTTTAAATAAATAATTTTAGCATTTCATCAGTTTATTTTCATTTCGCAACAAAAACACAAGAATCATCAAGAGTAATGATCTTTTATTCATAACAGTAACTTCCTAATACTCAAAACAGGATTTAGGGATGTTTCATTGTCGTTACTGTAATTTTGCGGTTTGGAATCCACTTTAGCTTACACCATATTATTAGTATTTTAACTAAGTATATTAATTTATCACTATTGACACAACTACTAGGACTTTATAAGTGTTAGTCTCACTTGGGCCAAGGCAAAAAGCAAAACAAGGATTTGTCAAAATCAATTCAAGATAAAAGAAAAAATAGGAATATTGATTTCCTCAAATACGCTGGCTTTATCTATAATTTAATTTTTTAGAGATGGGCGATAACCAAGCAACAAGGTACTGCCATCAGGTCAATGCATTAGACATTATCCAGCATTCATTGGCCTAGCAATGTTTTACATGCAATTGTCAAACAGAAAACAGATGCAATACATAGCATGTTTAATTTGTTGCAATCTACAGTTAAAAGCCGATTGATGAAAACAACTTATCTTTTACATGTTATCCAAACCTCTCTAATTTGGATACAAACCGTTTGAGATGGCAAAATTTTCTTATTAAAAAACGCCCTTTGGTAAATTTATGTCCAGATCAAAGACATTGGACTTTTACCCTTTCAAACAGCAACTGTATCTTTTATTATGCAAAATTTCAAGATTACAACCCAAGCCTGAGACGTATGGAATGCCGTTTTAACATTTAATGCCTATTTTTGATATCAAAATATAATTAAAGATATCAAGAAATCAATGTAGATCTCAATAATTTATATTTTGCTATCATTAATTGAATTTTAGATGGCATAAATTTATTTTTGAGATCAAATTTTCAAACTTAAAAAATCTTAAGGAGACACACATTTACATAAAATATAACGAATCGTCAATTAAATTTTGGAGATGAAAACTTGAATTATTGAGATCAATAATAAGAACACACTTTTTGATCTCAAGAATTGCTTCTTTTTTGTACAGTAAAATTTTTAAAGAAAGATTCTGTATACAAGGGCCAGTCATTATTAATTTACAGATGTGAGTTTCTGAATTTTTTATTTAAAAAGAGACTGATATATTGATATCAAAAATAAATTTTTGAGATCAAAGAATCATTTGCAGAGTTCAAAATACAAATTTAAAAAGTTTCATTCTGAAATAACGATATCTGAAATAAATTCTTGATATCAATAAAAGGAAAATGAATTATTGAGCTCAAAATTAACATTTTGCTCTCAAATATTTCATTTTTGCTCTCAAGAATTGAATTTTTGATCTCAAAAAATCAATTTTAGATATCATTATATCATTTTTATATCAATAAATATTTCTTGATATCTCTAAATATTTATTGATATCAAAAATTATTTTTTGAGATCAAGAATACATTTAGAGATATCAAAACTACAATTACAGATAGCAAAAATTAATTCTTGATATCAAAATATGGATATCTTGAGATCAAAAATTAATTCTTGATATCAAGAAATCAATTTTTGAGATCAAAAATTAATTCTTGATATCAATAATTCCCTAATAAATGTGAAAACGGCATTCCATAGAGACGGCAAAACTAAATTCTTCAATCATTATCTGAGTAAAATTGAAAAAAAAAACTGAAAGGCAAGAGGAAGTTTGCAAGTAGATAAAATTGCAATTTAGAGTAAGATATTTGTTAATTCGTTCCAAACTTTAAAGTTTCTTGGATTTCCAGACTGTCTCGTACATAAACAAAAAATTTATGCACAACATTAAACATCAAAGCAAACAAGAATGTTACGCACACTAACAATCACATTTTTGGCGTACACTAGCTATTGGCAAGAAATATTAATTAATAACTAGCATATGACCCGGCGTGTTCGGCAGTGCAAGCCTATAACTGCTATAAGCAACGGACTTCCGTAACTTTACTTCAAAAAACACATTCTCTATACTGACCGTTATGGAGGGGGCACTAAAAGCAAACAAAAATACACACATAATAAACTGCTTACCTTTTATCTGTTTAAAAGTTCAGATGGTGGCTCTGATAGAATTTTCAAATGCTAAAAAGTACATTTGGAGGTGTGGAAGTTTGTTTTATGTTATAACCGATGAGTAAAGGGACTCAAGGACAGTCAGCTTCCTCCTCCCATTACAGTGGACTGGGATGTTTATTACACCATGGCATACGGCGTTTATAAAAGCATACTTTTGCCACAAGCTAGATTTTCTTTGTTGTTCCAGATATTGTGTTCTGAATACTCAGAGAATACCATTCTATGTTATAAGAGATTTTTTGGCAACATTCTGGCACTTGTTTCAATAAGTAACAAGTTCTTAATTGATATCGTCCAAATAGGGCGAAAAACTCTTGTTTGGGATTATTCTCGTTAATTCTAAAGTCAAGTGACTCTCCAGAACCCTCTTCGTGCCGTCACCAGAACCCTCTTCGTGCCGTCACCAGTAGGGTGAAAAGGACAGTTCTGGGTCACTTGATGACGTCATACTGTCTGGAAGTGACGTCATACTGTCTGGAAGTGACGTCATCATGTCTGGAAGTGACGTCATACTGTCTGGAAGTGACGTCATCATGTCTGGACCGGAAGTGCTGTCTAGACCGGAAGTGCTGTCTAGACCGGAAGTGTTGTCTAGACCGGAAGTGTTGTCTGGAGCGGAAGTGACGTCATCATGTCTGGACCGGAAGTGACGTCATCATGTCTGGACCGGAAGTGACGTCATCATGTCTGGACCGGAAGTCATGATAAGCGTTAGGATAGGCGCGGCCCTCCATGACGTGATAATGACGTCATGATGACGTCATACTGTCTGGAGCGAAAGTCTGGAGCGAAAGTGGTTTGGCCGAGTCAATCATCATGAAGCCAACGCACTCCACCTGTCAATCAGTGTAACCATGGCAACAGAGCCTAAAAAGGTCGACCCCCCCCCCCTAGGACAGACTATGTACCGACCCCCCCCCCCCTAGGACAGACTATGTACCGACCCCCCCCCCCCTAGGACAGACTATGTACCGACCCCCCCCCCCCAGGGAAAGACTATGTACCGACCCCCCCCCCCCCCAGGACATACTATGTACCGACCCCCCCCCCCTCCTCCCCCCCCCCCCTAGGACATACTATGTACCGACCCCCCCCCCCCCTAGGACATACTATGTACCGACCCCCCCCCCCCCCCAGGAGAGCAACAAAAACTTTTGCCGAATCAGCATGATGAAATCGTTGATTCAGCATGATAAAATCGTATATAAGTGTGGTGTCTCAAGGCTCAGACACCGTCAGACATTGTCAGACATCGTCAGACACATCATGGATAACACACCAGCTATCATCATTGATGACTTAACAGCGTTTCAAGCGAATGAATCTGTTTGCATCTGGGTAAATATGCGTGATGAAGCTGAAGCAGCTGATATTACATATGCTTTGGAGGAGGTGCTACAATTTCCAACTCAGATCACTGTAGTGAAGCCTGACGTAGTAATTACATTTATGTGGAACAACCGCATAGTAACACTGACTCAACGATACTGCAAGTGTCAAGTGTGGTTGGAATATGAGGGACAACCCCATAACTGCTGCTGATATATACTAAAATATTTCGGGCCCTTTTAAGGGCCATCCTATATTATGAAATGAAGCAAAACATGTCTGTGTGTGTGTGTGTGAGAGAGAGAATACATTTTATCACATTTCAGGTCTAGTTGGCGGATGAATACCATTTGGCGGATGAATACCATTTGGCAGACCAATTAACTTCACCATCAGTTAACTTCACCGCTAGATGTCTCTGCTGTATAACAGCTGTACAACTTCACAACTGTAAGTGAGACATTCATATACACAAGTAAAATTCTGCTGAGTCAGCAATTTTAACATTTTGGAACAAGTTTGAAAAGTTACACACCATATTTTGATTACATGGAAGTAGCATAAAAGCATGAATGAAACATGTCAACTAGTCAACTAGTGATACATTCTGCTGAGTTAACACACCATTGAAGTGGTATAAAAGGAAGAGTGAAACGTATATTTTACTTCATTTCAGTTCCAGCAGTTGAAGAAGCAACAACGATGGCAACAGTCTACTGTCATGATTGTGATGTGACATTTCCATCTCTGGAATTGTTCGTGACACACACATGCAAACCAGCTAGGATGAAACGTGCTCATGAAGAGCTTGTTGAGCAGATTGAAGCCAAGAGACGAAAGACCGTACAAGATGGTGTTGACAGACCTGATCCAGTCCTCTGCTGTAAATGCGTCAAGATATTTTCATCTTTGGATGCATTTGAGACACATGCATGTGCTGAGATGGAAAATGTGTCTCATGAAGAACAAAGAAAGAAAGAGACAGGACAAATAGGCAGAGGCAGAAGAGTGAGTCTTGGTGAAAACGCGCAGGAAAGACGGTTTGAGCCTGAAGATGGATCAGATTTGCTACTTGAAATGCGACAACAAGAGAACCGAATCAAGAGACATTTGCTAGAAACGTTAAACCGTGGTATGAAATGGTACATTGTCGTGCATGCACGCTTCAAGAAAATGACACCAAATGTTGAAGGCGTGATGGTAGAACAAGTGGATAATGCCTTCATCAGTAGTCCAACGTATGCAGCATACAATCCAACGGATATTGAGAAGGACTTGCCAGAAGCCTATAAAGAATTGTTTACCAGGTTTGATGAACATGAGCGACAAGGTTCTGGCTGGGTGTTGGATAACATATTATTCATTGAAGTGCATACAGCTACGTCAGCGCCACTGGAAGCAAGCAGTTTTATCCCACTACCGAAGAAAGTACAGAGTACAAAGGCGGTGTTAAACATTCAGAATAAAGACAACAAGTGCTTCTTATGGTCTGTACTGGCTCACCTTCACCCTTCAACAAACAGTCCTTGCCGCGTGAGTCATTACACACCATTTGAGAACGAATTGAAGGTGGAAGGCATGACATTTCCAACACCGATTACAGACATTCCAAAGTTTGAAAAGGAGAATGATGTGTCCATTAACGTGTTTGGATATGAACATGATGTCGTTGTTCCCATACAACTCAGCCGAAACACCAGCGCGAGAGAAATCAACTTGCTTTTGATTAGCAATGACAAGACAAGACATTACTGCCTCATCAAGAATTTCAGCAGACTGATGGCTTATCGATCAAAACATGATGGTGCAACTTTTTATTGTTTCAACTGTCTTCACGGGTTTAGGCGACAAGATCTGTTAGACAAGCATCGTGAAGTGTGTGGCAAGCATGGAGCACAACGTTTATCATTCCCCAAGGAACCCTTCATCAAGTTCAAGAATGTAGCCAAACAACAGCGAGCGCCGTTTGTCATTTATGCGGACTTTGAATGTTTCACGAAAAAGCATGAAGGAGACAAGTATCAACATCATCGTCCAAACAGCTTTGCCTATGTGGTTGTCAGCCAATATGATACACGTGCGCCAGTCCTATATCGAGGCGATAATGCTGTGAAAGTCTTTTTAGACCATATGGTGAATGAGCGTGATCGTATTGTGCATGGTCTACAGCAGAAAAAGAAAATGGTCATGACTCATGAAGATGAAGAGCATTATAAGAACGCCACAGATTGCTACATTTGTCATGAGCCTCTAGGAGCAGATCGTGTGAGAGATCATGACCATATCAATGGCAAATACCGCGGAGCTGCACATAGTCAATGCAATTTGCAATTTCGATTTCGAAAGGATAAGCAGGATGTTGAAGATTCTTTCATCATTCCTGTCTTTTTCCACAATTTACGAGGCTATGACAGCCATTTGATCATGGAAGAAATTGGAAAGTTCAAAAACGAAAGGATTACAGTCATTCCCAACACCGTTGAGAAATATATTGCATTCACCATGAGCAATCTGAAATTTACAGACAGCTTTCAGTTCATGAGTACTTCTCTACAGAAGTTGGTCTCCAACCTGGCAGCAGAAGGGAAAGACAACTTTTATCACATGACGTCACACATTCACGATAGCGACCAACAAGAGTTACTGTTGAGAAAGGGAGTGTACCCTTATGATTACGTGGATGAGCCATCCAAGTTTGCTGAAACACAACTGCCGTCCAAGGACAAGTTTTACAGTCTACTCAGTGAAGAAGACATTAGCGATGAGGATTATGCGCATGCGCAGAAGGTGTGGGAGACATTCCACTGTACTACATTTGGCGAATACCATGACTTGTACCTGAAATCAGATGTGTTGCTGCTGGCTGACGTGTTTGAAAACTTTCGTCACGTATGTCTCAACACGTATGAATTGGATCCTGCTCACTACTATACAGCGCCAGGACTGTCGTGGGATGCCATGTTGAAAGCGACAAAGGTGAAATTGGAATTGATCAACGACATTGACATGTACCAAATGGTTGAACAAGGTTTACGTGGAGGAATATCTGTCATCACACACAAGTATGCGAAAGCAAATAACCCCTACGTACCAGATTACGATCCCACGAAACCAACCAACTACTTGACTTACCTGGATGCAAACAACTTGTATGGCTGGGCTATGTCGCAAAGCATGCCGGAAAGTGGATTTATGTGGGTGAGCGAGCCAGAATCCATTGACTTTATGGATGTGGATGAAGATGATGAGATTGGCTACATTTTAGAAGTGGATTTGGAATACCCATATTCAATCCATGATCATCATAATCACTATCCAGTGGCTCCAGAACGGAAATGTGTGAAAGTGGGAGAATTGTCAAAACATAGTCAGAAGCTACGGAAAGATCTAAACATGAAAGGTAAACCTAGTGAAAAGCTCATTCCCAACCTGTGTGACAAGAAGAAATATGTGCTTCATTATAGAAATTTACAGCAATATGTCTCACTGGGATTGAAAGTCACGAAGGTGCACCGTGCCATCATGTTTGCACAGAGCAAATGGTTGGCAAAATACATCTCCTTGAACACGGAAAAGAGAAAGTTGGCCAAGAACCCGTTTGAGAAAGACTTCTTCAAATTGATGAACAACTCGGTGTTTGGCAAAACCATGGAAAATGTAAGAAAGCGCATGAATGTGGAACTTGTTCACCAGGAAAAGCGGTTCAAGAAACTTGTGGCCAAACCTTCCTTCCACAAATTTAGAATTTTCAACGAAGATTTAACCGCGGTACATTTACGCAAAGTGGATCTGCTTCTGGATAAACCCATTCAAGTTGGGTTCACCATTCTCGACCTCAGCAAAGTGCTCATGTTCCACTTTCATTACAACTACATCATGACCAAGTATCCCAACGCCAAACTCTTGTTCAGCGACACCGACAGTCTATGTTATGACATAGAAACGGAAGATATATACAAAGACATGCAGGAAGATGCTGACTTGTTCGACACAAGTGACTATCCGCCAGATCATTTCCTACATTCCAACGTGAACAAGAAAGTGCTTGGGAAAATGAAAGATGAGACGGCGGGCATTCCCATTGAAGAGTTTGTTGGACTTCGGCCGAAAATGTATAGTATGATGTATGGTGGGAAAGAAAAACGTACGGCCAAAGGCATCACTCGCGCGTGTCAAAGACGGATGAAACATCAGCAGTATAGAGACAGTTTGTTCAACCAAACGCAAACGATGACTACAGGGCACATCATACGAAGTCATGACCACCAGATCTTCTCGGAGAAGTTGAGGAAAGTGGCTCTCTCTCCCTTTGATGACAAGCGATATGTGATGAGTGATGGCTATTCCACTTTGGCGCATGGGCATTACAGTATATAAGGGGGAGACACTTCAACTTGAGAGTTAGTTGTGGTGTGAACACTGAAGCGTCAACATGAAAAGATCTGCACCAACGGATATGGATACTCTAGCAGATACGGTCAAAGACATGAAAGTGAAACATCCTGATACTACCATTAAGAAATTAAAAGTGGAGACGACGGTACCAACACCACAGTCGTGGGATGGAATGCTTTCTCTAGGCAATGGAAAGTATATCAAGATTATGAAACAAAGTAATGAAGGTGTGGTAAACATTCGCAAATACCTCAGAGATGAGGGGACTGGAAAAAACCGTCCAACGAAAAAGGGTATCTTGCTGACAATACCTGAATGGAAAATGATGAAGAAGCAGGTGAAAGAAGTGGATAAAAGGCTTCGCAGACAAGACGACAAGTCATAACAAGGTAACAATCATGAATGCACTCATGCTGAACGGTGGTGTTTACCTTACTGTCAATGAAAGGAATGAAGTGATACTAGATTCTAAGACAAGTTATCATCTGTTTAAACCTGAAGTGTGGAAAGACTTTAAAAACATACCACTTGAACCTGGGTTTAAACGTAGACTTGAAAATAAAGTGGAAGTGACAGTGGCTGAATATGATTCTAACATACGTGTAGAAATCTGTAGAAATCTTTTACAGGATTATCCAAAGGATTATAAGGGAGTTGTACCAGATACACCATATACAGATTTGATCCTCTTTGATATCAAGAACTGGCGCGCAGTCTTACGATTCCTAGAAGTGATACAACATCCACTCTTCACCATCTTGCGAGCATAAAAAAAAACGTCTTTGCAGACAAGGAGACAGCTCATAGTTCATCTGACTGTTGAACGAGATGGAAGACTTTTTAACGGAATATAAACCAATTACGCATGGGTTCTCATATCTGAGAAACGAATATGATGACATTGTGCTAAGACATTTTGGACAGTATCTCGTCCTATCACTTGATGACCAATCCGTGTTGAAAGACCATCTAGAGAAGTTCAGGATACCTGGCTTTCTCCTGGCAGTCTCAAATGAATTAGAAGTGCGTGTGACTGAGAACTGCTTAGACGTGTTTATACAATTTCGCCAATATGACGAGCTTACAGAAAACTATGACTACATCACCCTCAACACAGTGGAATGGAACGCGTTGTTACAAGCATTGGATTGGAAAGAACCTAACGCTTGAATTCAAAGAAACAGAAATATGGCTTACACGAGGCATCAAATCCATTGAGCTGACACAACCTATGCGTGTGATGGACATTGACTTAGAAGAAGGATATGAACTGAAACTGTCTGAACATGTAACTGTGAAAGTGATAAAGTTTGGTGATGTGTATTATGTGAGCTTTCATAGCATTTACAAACATGAATGTAATGTCTATGATACCTATATCAATTTAGATTCTAATGAATGGTATTCATTGATGAATGTATTGAAAAATGAATGTGTTTGTAAATAAAAAGTTTGTAAATAGTGTAAATAGACTTTGTAGTTAAGAGTTTGTAGTTAAGAATTTTGTAAATAGTGTAAATAGTGTAAATAAAAGTTTGTAAATAGTGTAAATAGAATTTGTAGTTAAGAATTTGTAAATAGTGTAAATAGCGTTTGTAGTTAAGAGTTTGTAAATAGTGTTTGTAAACTTTGTAAATAGTGTTTGTAAACTTTGTAAATAGTGTTTGTAAACTTTGTAAATAGTGTTTGTAGTTAAGAATTTGTAAATAGAACACAATAAACAAGACAGTTGTTTGAAACTTGATTTGTTTTATTTAACAACAACAACAACTTAACTAATATAACAACAACAACAACTTAACTAATATAACAACAACAACTTAACTAATATAACAACAACAACATTAATAAAACAATGGTTTATAATGTCTATATACAAAATCCTTTACAATAAAATCACCATCCTTTCTTTTTAATATATTCACAATATCAAACATACTCTGACCTCGAGCTCTATGCAATATATAATAGACACAATAAAAACCACATGACGATGATATTGGCGTTTGTAATGAGATAGAATTATACATATAGTCATTTCTTAAAAACATGTCTAAACGATCATCGAGAGGGAACAGTCCATAAGAGTCAAAATATTCCACAGGGTCTTTATCATAATACACTGCCACCCAATGTTCTCCTGGTTCATCTTGATCGTCTGTGTTGATCACATAGGCGCCGCGTTGTAAAGACGGTAACTGATCCATGGCAAACACGCCTTGAAACAAGTCTTTGGTCATGACATCATGACTCAATATGGCATCAATCTGCTTCGTGTTCATGACTGGTAGTCGAATTGGATGCTGCGATTGGCACTGATCTCAATAATGTTGTCAAATTCAGCATAGACAATGACATTGATGGTAGGTTGCAAAGCCCTAGCAAAGTTCATTTCTAGCCGCAAATTCCCATGCTTGATCAGGGGGAAATGATCATCACCATCATAATCCGGTGTTAAGTCAAACGAAAATAAAGCATAACCTCTAGGCCAATCTTCCCGTTTTATAATGGAACTTTTCTCACCATTCAACCGATCAAACGATTTGTAAAGCGTTTCAAAAGCGTTCAGGTATTTGTTCTGTGTAATGTCAAGCTTGAGAGGTTTGGATAGAACTGGTTCACCATCCGTGTACAGTTGCATATAGTCCAGATTAAAATGATCAAAATTGTATGGATTCCTCAATACTGATCCACCAAAAGCTTCATTATGAACCAGACCAATGACAATACGATTTGGTAATTGACCCAAAAAGATGTTATCTTTCACAAAAGACTGAAATCCTGCTGGAATGGCCAAGACTTTACATTCTTTTCTAGTGATGATGATCTTGGCAGGACTTTTCATCAATGCATCTGCATGTCCTAACTGAATACCTGGACTCACCCTCACTTTGCGAATGGTTAAAAATGCCTCTTTCACTTCTACCTTATAGGTATTATTTACAGCCATCAATACATAGTCATCTTTTTGTCTATGGAAACGCAATTTCAAACTGATGCCATTCGGAAGATAACGATCCTGCTCAAACAAATCTATCCTTAAACCACCTGTCAGCATAACATCACGGCTAAGACGTGTATGCAAATAACGATTATGTAAACCATTGTTTCCTTGCTCAGCCAAGTCGCCACCCTCAACATTGACATGAAATCCTGGTACATATTGTTCATGATTAGGTCTTTTCACCTCATGACTATTCATCGACCCAGCAGTATCCTTGTACATGAGACGCATAGAGCGCTCAGAATGCAGACTTTCTTCCGAATCATGGATGAGATGAGAGATAATGCTGGTATAACCATGAGTATTGTTGCTATGCGAAACCAAACGATCATTCAGAAACAATTCAATATTAGACCATAGCCCATTAAACACATCATTGATGCAAGAGACATTATCATCTGCGCCACACGCTGTTCCATCGGCCTTTAGAATGCGACATACAATATGAAGTTTGCTGTTCTTTAAATCCAGATATTCTTCTGTACTCGCAGGAATGTAGAATTCTATTGGAGCGCCTTCTCTAATGCTTGTAAGTGGTTGATAGTCAACATTATAACTTTTCTCTACAGCAGTTTGCGTTGGTGGTACGTGAAACCATTCCAATGGAGAAAGACTACATTCACACGAATGATTATGAATGAGAGACATGATTTCAAAAGATATCTTTGCGATATTTTGATGTTATCCGTCTGGCTGTTTTTCGTCTTCTGGCACGTTTCGTTGGTTGCATACGCTTTTGTTCACCAAACACACGTTCTGCTACTCGACCCGTCACATCTTTCGCGACATTCTTTGCAGCCTTCTTAAGATGTGGCGCAACGATCTTAGCCCCAGCCTTAAGTAGTGGAATAGCTTTGCGAGCCAATGATCCCAGTATGGAACCAATACCATCGCCATATTGGATTCGCGCTCCTTTGAATCCTGGTAATTCCCCGCCCACTTGACGAAGAAAATGGTTGCGATATGCAGACGGATCGTGTGTGTAGGCTTTCATATTGCTTTTGGTCGAAAATGAAGTTTACAGATCACCTTTCCAGTTTGAAATGGAACAGTATGGCCTGTGTCGTCCTTTATATTCATTTCTATCACGTCAAATTTGGACGTGTTTACAGGAACATAATGCGGTTCGCCGTACGTTTTCATGATAATATCACCATCATGGCCTTGTATCCCAACAGAACGTAGTAACGGCACATAATAATCCCCAACAACTTGTGGTTCACAAATGCTACAATACACATACAGTGTATAAAATCCCTGTTTCACATCCGCTTTATGTTCAGCTGCACACGCTTCAGTATACCATTGCTCTGGGATAAATCCTAAAATCTCAGCTAATCCAGTGGAAAAGGACACTTCAAGACCATCATCGAGAAATAGAAACACACGTCGTCTAATCTTATCATACTTTAGCCGAATAGGTTGTTTCGGGTCATCGGGGTTAGCCGCTTCTTCATTGACTGCCTCACATAGTTCTTGTATGGTTCTATAGTACCCATAAGGAATATTAACATGCCAAATGCCAAATGTATCTATTTGTCGATACCCAATAGAATAGTTCATGCCCTGTCTCATCGTTGTCCATGTATGTGGATATTGAATTTCAGCTAAAGCCACTTCATATTTTCCATTCAGATAGATGGTTCGAGGCATACGAATTTGATAATTCGAAGCCTTGTTGTTGGGATAATAGGTCATACTCGCATTGCTAGGCAAAGTGATGTAAAAGCTTGTCGACTCCATGATGCTAACTAAATGGTATAGCTGCGTTGACGTTGTCTATATACTTCACGATAGCGCGCGCCATTCGAAAAAGTATGCCAAATCTCATCCTCATTCACATGGTCTTTTATTTCTCCTTCACAACACGCGCTTGTACATCTTATTTTCACAGGAATAGTTGGTTTATCTTCTTGGCAACAACAACATAGCTCTTTCAGCCATGTTAAAAATTTTCCCATCCTTCAGGAAACTGTCTTTGTTGACGTTGTTTCATTTCTGTTGTAATGTCGTCACGAGTGGTCTTTTTACTAAACATTGTTTTTGGAATATTCGCATCTACAATTTCCTGGATAAACGGATGCCAGCCATGTGGTGGTATGGCTCGTTCTTTTCTTCTTGTCGCCACCAATGCTTCTTTCATCAAATCAACCATGTTGGAATTTGCTATAATATCGCCCGTTTTCAACACAAGTTCATTCTTCTCTGTCCATTTTACACCATGTTTCTTCAGTTCGGCTAAAAGTTGTGTTATTTTTCCATGATAGATCGGTTGAAAATGACTTAACACTAGCTTTTCTGGCTTTTCAGGTGGTGATGATGATGATGAGGGCTTTTGCTGTCTAGACTGACTTGTTCGTAAATGACGACCAAGAAGTTGAGACATTTCAATAACCTTTTCACGCGTTCGCTTCCCACGTAAAAGTTTATTCACTTTCGTTTTGATTTCACCATCATGTTTCTTTTCTAATAACAGTTTGTATTCATATTCAGGAATGAGGACCATTTTCATCGTATGTTTCATTTTAGCAGCAGTTTGGCTAACAAGGGTAATGCCAATCTAGCAATAACTCCAATGAATCCTCCTTTCTGATTAATCAACTTCTTTTTTCGTCGAAGGGATATCTTCTTATCTGCTAGAGTACGAAGCGTATGACGTTCACGTTTAAATTCCTTAAACCGTTTTGAGCTTAAGGGTAAATGTCCTTGCAATATATTCAAACAAATTTCAAACAAGCTTGTTAATTCCTCCTTTGTAGCTTGCTGTAGCAAGGATTTACGTCGTTTAGGTCCACTGCGTGCAAGCAAGTGAAGAAACGGTTGGTTCGCTCGAATACGTTTAGACATCTTGACTGCGAATGGTCAAATGACTTGGTTCTTGTTCATACACTGCTTTATCAATATATACATAATGTGTATCTTTTGGTAAAATGCCCGTACGAATACGTAGTTGATCATTTGTCTTTGGTTTTAAATCAATGAATAAATAACCATGAGGTTTGCTAGTAGCATCTTGATAGGCTTCTATGAGAAATTGAGATCTTCCAGGATACATTTGCCGCGCCAATGTACTAATTTGTTGACTGTCTCTCGGATTTTTAAACAGAATGATATAATGTGTATTCAAACTAATATTTCGCATCTCTTTCCCATGATGGAATAAATTATGCACAATAAAAATAATGCTTAGATTTTGATGACTGCTGCCAACACTAAAGAGACGTGTCATACGCTCATCACTATGGCATTTCGTCATTAAGTCATCAATGATAAGTAAGTTTGGTTTCTTCGGGTTAAAACGCTCTTCAATGTCATCTGGAATGCCTTGGTAAAATTCCACGCCTTTCATTCCCTTGTACAAAGGCTGATCTGCTGCATAGAGCCATAAAATGCTTTTTGGAGAGGGTTGAATCAACTTTTGTTCTAGAATTTCCTTCACCAGAGACGTTTTGCCACTACCTGTAGGTCCAGAGACTAAACATGTAAATGGATGCTTCATTGTTGAATGTCTGTTTCTTTCACCCAACTGTTAAACTTGTTTGGCCAACCTAACCACTTGACAAATAATTCTTTCACACCTCGTCTTTTACGTGTTTTCAAAACTTTTTCAATTCTATAAATAGATTCAATATCTTTGGTCACTTTCTGCAGTTCTTCTTCATAGAAATGACCATCAATATCTTCGTCTAAAAAGTCTTTCACACGATATAAATGTATTCCTTGCTTCTTACAACGATGTGTGACAATGAAGACTTCTTGCGTCCATTTGATGTGATAATCCCGTTGAAACACATATTTAATGTGAGAAATGCGAACATGATCACCAATGTTAAATTTGTACTTCTTCTTCTTCGGTTTCAATTTCAGTTTGTCGACATACATATACTTCCACACTTTTGATTCGTTGTCTTTACGAATCTCGGCTGGAGCATATTTATTAGGAAGAGAACCATGAGGTCTATGGTTGTAATTGTACACCAAGTCTGGAAGAATGTCTAAGTAACGGTAAGTTTGATTATGTAGAAAATACCGATACATCATTCCCTTTAGAGTACGAATGACTCTTTCAGCAAAGTTGGCTTTGGTTTCATTCTTTGTGGTATAAGCATGAATGCCTTCTTTCTTCAAAAATGCTTTTACCCATCTGTTTTTAAATTCTGTTCCTTTATCAGACCTTAGAGTTCGCGGTCTTCGTCGTGTGTCATGAAAAATCTTTTGGAAAGCTTGTATGACGCTGGTATGTGATTTATTAGGTATTGGCTGTACCCAGACATATTTGGAAAACACATCAATGACAATGAGTAAAAAGCGTATGTCATCATTATAGGGAGCTATGTTTCCCATATCAGCCAAATCAATATCCCACATGTCATCAATACCACGTGTAATGACACGTTGTCTTTTGAACCTGTATTTGACAGGTTGGAGTAAACTGAAAGCATCTTGATCCTGCAACCATTTCTTCACTTGTGAATGTGTGACTGGTTGATTATGTTTTCGTAAGATGTGATACAGTTTGTAAGGACCAGCAAATGCTCCAGGCTGTCCAGGTTTGAAGTAAATATCAGTCAAGTAGTCTTTCCACGTCGACATGGTCACACCGAATGAAAACCACCTTCTCAACAGAACAGCTTTTATTTTATAACTCAACCATCATCACTTAACTAACATAGTAACTTAACTAATATGTATTTATAACTAACATGTATTTATAACTAACATATATTTACAAATCAAGTATAGATACAATGGTATGAATCACTGGAGACCATTGGTCTTCAATGAACACTAACCAATGACTGAGTTCATCCAATGTAATAGCATCTACACCATATTTCTCACAACGTTGATTTGCATTCTCTAACACTTTATCTAAATGCATGTAATATTTAGCTTCATTCCAATATGTATAAACAGATGCAAAATGACAAGTATGTTCTTGACACTCTTCATGTTGACAAGCAGGACAGACTAAATAGGCAAACTTTTTTACAGCTGATACCATTTCTTCACAATAAGCTTTTTGCACAATATATTGTCTCAGTGTCATGTCCGCCATTGTGCAGTCTTGAATCAATGCAACACAAGTTAAACATACTTCAAATTTACATGTCCACACGTCTGCACACCATGACGGTTGGCAAGCAAATGAAAAAAGTCTCTAACCCTCACACAACATTTCTAACAACTTTCCCATAATATTCTGACCAGGATATCCAGATGACACTTGTTTCACACCAGCTCCCCACCAATGATCATACGTTGCTTCAACTAAAGTTTTGTCTTTACATTCTTTCAACTTGTTGCGAAACAATACACACTGATCCAGTTTGACTTGTAAAACATCTTGCATTTTGCTTCTCTTCACTGTATGCCATAACGGACATGGCTTTATCCCTTTAGCAATACGTTTCGCTTCATATCCATTTCTACATGAAGCAATGGCTGAAGCAATATCTGGACGGTGATGAAACACTGCTTTCTCATATTGATACAAAGCTTCACTTGAGTTGAACACATGTCCATACTTTTCAAGTCGTGTTGGAAACATATTTGAAAGAACGTCCTTATGACCGCTGAATAGTACAAGATTCTCCATGTTGACTTTGCTTCTACTGTTTTATTCTGACATGTCGGTTTCTTCCTGTAATAAAATATCTTTTAATATATTTGCTGCCTCTTCTATCATATTCTTTCTTTGTTTACGTTGAAACCACTCACATAAAACTAAATTTGCTAGTAAGAAAAACATGGTTATGTCTTTGAGAAACAATTCACTATGTTGTCATAAACATGATTAAAAAAGGTTTTATATAACTTACCTGATAAAGCTGCTCGGTTTCCTCTTCTTCTTTACAACAATCTCTCAAATGATCAACCACGGTGAAATATACTTTCACATCAGTGCGAGCAGAATAAAGTGCAGCATCAAAGTCAAAGTCAGGATCTTCTTCTATTCCAGTTTTATGACATTCTCCAAGAAATCTTGAATGCAGTTCAATCACATCAAGACTATGATGTACAACATCCCAAAAAGCATCCAAATGATAAAGTTGATAGTCTGGAGTGCCACAGCAAGCAAGTTTAGCAATCATCAAGTCAATATAAGCATTTTTAAAACATGCGTCCATCTTGTTTCAGTGTCTTGTGGGGCTTTTACTTTGCTTCACTGACTTTAAGTACTCCACACTTGCCGCAGAAGTTGCTTGGTTCACACAACTTGCAATTATACTTGTGGCAGTGGCACTGATAATCCTCCACATATCCACAAGCACCGCAATAGTCACAGGTAAGTCCAAGTTGATTTTGTACGTTCATGTTCTCCAACTGAACTTCAGCCAGCCTTTTCTTGGATAGCTTTGACACCTTCATCCGACCATCCTTTTGCAGCTTGATGATCGTTTTCTTGTCATGGCATTCCTCACATGGTGATAGGGCTGAGTTGATGTTGTCCATCTCCTGAAGCAGTGTCTCCCATTCACCATCATTCATGTTGATGTGATGTGTGTATTCTTTCCCTTCAAACCGTGACGTGCGCACAAAACTCACATAACGCATATCCAAGTATGAAATGACTTCAAGCCACTTCGTTTGCGTTAAGTACAGTTTGAAGCCAATGTCGCGTAAATTTTTCAAGCTTTGGCATACAATTTTCCACAAAGATGGTGAATAAGCACACCATCTCTCTCCACGTGTGATGCGTAGAAATGGCCCATATTCTCCATGCTCCACAGTAATGGTTAAGTTAGCACTAATTTTAAAGCTGCTGCTGCGCTGCGTTGCGTTGCTTGTCTTGTTCTCCATTGCTGCTACAATGTACTGATGATGCACTCCCTCCAACTGTCTGCTGAGAAATGACTTCACTCTGCTGAGTTCACTCCCTTTTATACCCAACTATCTGCTGAGTCAGCAAAGAACTTGCAAAGTTTTGAATTCACTTCAACTCGTCCATGGTTGAATCGGACAAGCTCTGATACATTCGTCTTCAATGGAACATCATCATCATAATGTAAAATGATTCTTGCAGCCACATCTAACATGAGCTCAACTGCCCAAATTGTATTCACGTTGATAAATGCTAAATCAATGTCATAAGTTAACGGTAAATGTAGATCTTCACATTCACGTAGAAACGAGCGGATGAAACGATCTCTTGGAATGGTCTTTCCAACAGCTTCCCAATGCTGATGTAAGTTCTTCACTTGCAGCATCCAATCCGATTCAAAAGCAGGAAGCTTTGAAAACACATAGTCAGCATAATTCACTTTGAAGACGTCATCCATGGTCTCTACACATCGATGAAGAAGCAATGTTGACATTGTCAAGTCTTTTCTCGTCACACAATATCCACTTGTTGACTTGTTGACAGAATGTATTACTAGTTGACTAGTTGACATGTTTCACTCATGCTTTTATACTACTTCCATGTAATCAAAATATGGTGTGTAACTTTGTTAAAAAAATTGCTGACTCAGCAGAATTTTACTTGTGTATATGAATGTCTCACTTACAGTTGTCGAGTTGTACAGCTGTTATACAGCAGAGACATCTAGCGGTGAAGTTAACTGACGGTGAAGTTAAATGGTCTGCCAAATGGTATTCATCCGCGAAGAAGCACTGTAATGGCGGTAAAAATGCATACAGCCAGCTGTGCAAATAGCCTATGACTACTTTATAACAAAACTTTACATAAAACTGAATCAAATGGTGAAATTTTCATATAAATCGACCAAGTATAACGAAAGGTATTGTTTTACAAAGTTTCAATTAAGCAAATAACCAAAGTTTGTTTACAAAGTTTGTTTACAAAGTTCACTTTTTATTTATAAAGTTTCAATAAACACTTACCGAAATAGTTGTCACTGGATGCCATCCCTTGATCTGATGTGATCCAATTGTAGTTCTACAAATTGTACTTCCTTGCTCCACTCACCGAAATGACTGTCACTGCTGTATGCTCATCCCTTATATACCCCTCTGATGGAACTGAAGCTGACTTGACAGAATGTTGCTCGCCTAGGGGGGGGGGGGGGGGGGTCGAAAAAATGAAAAATGTTCAGAATCGTCTGAAACGGATAAATATGCAAAAATCACAATTTCGAGGGGGGGGGGGGGGTCGAAAAAATGAAAAATGTTCAGAATCGTCTGAAACGGATAAATATGCAAAAATCACAATTTCGAGGGGGGGGGGGGTCGAAAAAATGAAAAATGTTCAGAATCGTCTGAAACGGATAAATATGCAAAAATCACAATTTCGAGGGGGGGGGGGGGGGGTCGAAAAAATGAAAAATGTTCAGAATCGTCTGAAACGGATAAATATGCAAAAATCACAATTTCGAGGGGGGGGGGGGGGGTCTGTTGCCATGGTTACACTGATTGACAGGTCGGGTTCATTGGCTTCATGTTGATTGACTCGGCCAAACCACTTTCGCTCCAGACAGCATCATCTCAGTATGACGTCATGATGACGTCACACATGGTCGCGCCTATCCTAACGCTTATCATGACTTCCGGTCCAGACATGATGACGTCACTTCCGGTCCAGACATCATGATGTCACTTCCGGTCCAGACATGATGACGTCACTTCCGGTCTAGACAGCACTTCCGGTCCAGACATGATGACGTCACGTCCAGACATCATGATGTCACTTCCGGTCCAGACATGATGACGTCACTTCCGGTCCAGACATCATGATGTCACTTCCGGTCCAGACATGATGACGTCACTTCCGGTCTAGACAGCACTTCCGGTCCAGACATGATGACGTCACGTCCAGACATCATGATGTCACTTCCGGTCCAGACATGATGACGTCACTTCCAGACAGTATGACGTCACTTCCAGACATGATGACGTCACTTCCAGACAGTATGACGTCACTTCCAGACAGTATGACGTCATCAAGTGACCCAGAACTGTCCTTTTCACCCTACTGTCACCAGAACCCTCTTCGTGGCGTCACCAGAACCCTCTTCGTGCCGTCACCAGAACCCTCCTCGAGCCGTCACCTTGCTTGGGTCAAATTTTAGACATAAATTCTTATGTTATAGGTTTTTTACACAGCATATGGGATTCTGTGTGAGGTTATGTCAATGTATTTTAATGACAAGATAAAATGAGTGTGTACAATGCCAACTGAGGAAAATTAATTTTCTGTGTGGTTTAATTATAAACTGAACCCAAATAGTTTTTATTTATTCGGCCATTGTTTCGTTTTTATGTTATGTTCGATGAATGTTTTAGCTTTACCTTTTAAATTGAGAAATCAACGCCTCTTTGTTATCATTTAACAATTTTGATAGGGAGAACGGATTTCACAAACACAACATATTAACACATTACATTTTGCACCCACGCCTTATTGCTAAAATGCCACTACAAGGATTTTACCGTGACGAGTCACAGTCACTACATGCATATAATTCACATCATGAAGTAGGGAAGAAACGAGAGTCCGAGCACAGGAAGTGACGTCATCAGACCCCCCTCCTCCCTCCCCCCCTCCCCTCCCCCCCTCCCCCCCTCAGGAGGCATAACCCTAAGTCACCTATGAAACATCATGACGTCATTAGTCACGTGACCTGTCAATCATCATAAGTCACGTGACCTGTCAATCATGTGTCACATGACCTGTCAATCATGTATATGAGGAAAATTTTCCCGATCATAAACCTTCTGGCCTGAATGGCTCAGTTGGTAGAGCGCAGGGCCCGTAAGCGGAACCATGATCTGAAGGTCAATGGATCGAACCCGCCCTCGGGCATCACTTTCGAAGAATTATATCATACCATGGGGGACCCCCCCCCGGTGAAGAATTATATCATACCATGGGGGACCCCCCCCCTGGTGAAGAATTATATCATACCATGGGGGACCCCCCCTGGTGAAGAATCATATCATACCATGGGGGACCCCCCCCCCCCTGGTGAAGAAACATATCATACTATGGGGACCCCCCCCCTCCTCGGATGTGATTCAACACTCGTATAAGAGCACATTGTCTGTGCACATATGCATCATTCATGCTCTAACTGCCGTTGGATACACATGGTAAAAAAGTGAAAACAGTTGCTCTTACCTGTTGTGTTGTGCTGTGCTGTTGAAGAACAAGTGAAGGATTGACTGGAATACACATAGGAGACGAAGTGAAACATTAGTTATTCTTTGGAAAAGGAAAGTGAAAGATTGGTTATTCTTTGGAAGGAAGTGAAAGATTGGAGACGAATTGGCAAAACAGTCGTGGTAAGTTTTTTTTTTGTTTTTTTTTGTTTTTTTTGTTACACTATGTAACACTATGTGACACTATGTAACACTGTTAAACTATGTAACATTATGTGACACTATGTAACACTGTTACACTATGTAACATTATGTGACACTATGTAACACTGTTACACTATGTAACACTATGTAACACTGTGTAACATAATGTAACACTATGTGACACTATGTGACTATGTAACATCATATAGCTATATGACTATGTGATTGCTATGTGAACATAATTAGTCTAACGTATGTATGTCATTATCAGATCGTTCAACAGACAAGCCGCGATAGCTCACTTGGTAGCGTAAACGGCTAGCAACCTGAGAGTCCCGGGATCGATCCCCCATCAGGGCAAAACTTTTTTTTGGTTTTTTGTTTTTTGTTCACTTTTATGAGTGTGTGACATTATGTGACAACATGTGACTGTGACATCATGTGACTCTGTGACATGTGACTCTGTGACTTTTTTTTATTATTATTATTATTATTATGATAATATTTAATTAGTCATATTTCAATGGTTTCCCATTACAGTAACCACACACACACACAGCATAAGTACATGTGTACAGAGTGTGGGGGGAAAACCGACTGAGAAATTTTAGAGTGCACTCGTACAGAGTGTGGGGAAAAACCGATCGATAATTTCAGAGTGCACTCGTACAGAGTGTGGGGGAAAACCGATCGATAATTTCAGAGTGCACTCGTTCAGACCGTGGGAACGATCGATAAATTTGAAAACATCAAAGGCCTAGACCGTGGGAACGATCAATAAATTTCAGAGTGCACTCGTTCAGAGCGTGGGAATGGGATTTTCCCTACGTTAAGTCCAATGTTATGTTTTAAGTTATAGTAGTTGGAAAATGACACTTCTAAAACACATTTAACAAATGTAGTTTTTTGATAACATATAATATATAAAATAAGTTTGAACATTTTAGCATGCTACTTATTTGAATGTTCTAAAGTTATAGTAGTGGAAAAATGGTGGTTCTAGACCAACTTTAGCAAATTTAGTTTTTAACACCATATGATATATAAAATAAGTTTGAACATTTTAGCACGCTACTTATTTGAATATTCTAAAGTCATAGTAGTGGAAAAATGGTGGTTCTAGACCAGTTTTAACAAATTTTGTTTTTTGACAAAATATGATGTATAAAATAAGTTTGAATATTTAACCATGGTGTAGTAGGGTAAAAATGGTGGTTCTAGACCAACTTTAACAAATTTTGTTTTTTGACAAAATATGATGTATAAAATAAGTTTGAACATTTTACCATGGTGTAGTAGGGTAAAAATCAGGGTTCTAAACCAAATTTAATTTTTTGAAAACATATTATGCTTTTCTTTTCTTAATGCTTTCGGGTATCGTCAGAACACATCGCTCTCCGCCTTCACCTGATTATTAACAATGTCAACATTACTTTTTCACCCATGTGTAGAGACCATGGGTGACGTCTTCAAAGTGAACTGTGTTGACTATGTGTTTTCAAAGCTTCCTGCTTTTGAATCTAATTGGATTTTACAAGTGAAGAATTTGCATAAGCATTGGGAAGCTGTTGGAAAGATAATTCCAAGAGATGAATTCATCCGCTCATTTCTACACGAATGTGAAGAACTACTTTTACCATCAACTTACGACATTGATTCAGCATTTATCCGCGCGAATACAACTTGGGCAGCTGAGCTCATGCTAGTTGTAGCTGCTAGAATCATTTTACATTATGATGATGGCGTTCCATTCACGACGAATGCATCAGAACTTGTTCGATTCAACAATGAACGAGTTGAAGTGAATTCAAAGCTTTGTAAAATGTTTGAAGAACTATAAGAAAGCTGACTCTGCAATTTCTAATGGTATAAAAGGAGAAGGGTGAAGTGAAGTCATCATTCAACGCGCAGCCATGGAAAAGACAAGCAGCTTTAAAATTAGTGCAAACTTAACCATTACTGTGGAGCATGGACAATTTGGGCTATTTCTTCGAATCAAACGTGGAGAGAGATGGCTTGCTTTATCACCATCCTTGTGGAAGATTGTGTGTCAGAACTTGACATGATTACGCAACATTGGCTTCAAACTGTACTTAACGCAAACGAAGTGGCTTGAAGTCATTTCATACTTGGATATGCGCTATGTGAGTTTTGTGCAAACATTCTTGCTTGAAGGGAAAGAATATACGCGTTACATCAACATGAATGATGGTGAATGGAAGACATTACTTCAGGAGATGGATAACATTAACTCAACCTTATTGCCATGTACGGAATGTCATGGCAAGAAAACTCCTATTAAGCTGCAAAAGGACAATCGGATGAAAGTGTCAAAGCTATCCAAGAAAAGACTGGCTGAAGTTCGATTGGAGAATATGAACGTGCAAAATCAACTTGGACTTACCTGTGAATATTGTGGTGCTTACGGATATGCTGAGGATTATGATTGTCACTGCCATAAGTACAATTGCAAGTTGTGTGAACCTGACAACTTCTGCAACAAGTGCGGCTCACTAACAGTATCTGCCGAGTAAGACTACAAGTCATTTGCTTGCCAGCCGTCAAAGTGTGTAGACGTGTCATATGGATATGTGAAAGATGGATGTAGAAACGTTTTTCAAGGAGACGTATGTGGACTACATGATAAGTGAACTGGCGCGTTTTGGATCTATTCAACAACAACTGGAACACTTTGACATCTATTGGGAACTTGCTCATTCCACGCTGAACGTACCAAAATTACGTGAGGATTTCATCGAAGAGTGTGTGCTTTCAAACATTGACGGAGCTGAGGAGTTTGATGTGGAAGCAGCATATCACTTTGCTCGATTTGATCCAAGACTGTTTGATGAAGTGAGAGAGTGTTTAATCTACATTGCAGTATAATGGTAGACATTACATTGAGACAATATATTGTGCAAAAAACATATTGTGAAGAAATGTTATTAGCTGTAAAAAAGTTTGCATGTTTAGTATGTCCTGCTTGTCAAAATGAAGAGTGTTCAGAACATACTTGTCATTCTGCATGTGTCTATACATTTTGCAATGAAGCTAAATATTACATTCATTTAGATAAAGTGTTAGATAATGCAAATCAACGTTGTGAAAAATATGGTGTAGATGCTATCACATTTGATGAATTAAGTAGTTGGTTAATGTTCATTGAAGATCAATGGACTCCAATTATTCACACCATTGTATCAATACTTGATTTGTAAGATGTGTTGATAAAATGCAAGATATGTTGATAAAATAAAATGCAAGATATGTTAACAAGTGTTGATCATTTAGTGTTAACATGTCGACGTGGAAAGACTACTTAACCAATATTTACTTTAAACCTGGTCAACCCGGGGCATTTGCTGGTCCTTACAAACTTTATCACATATTAAAAAAACATGATCAACCAGTCACTCATTCACAAGTGAAGAAATGGTTGCAGGATCAAGATGCCTTCAGTTTACTACAACCTGTAAAATACAGGTTTAAAAGGCAACGTGTCATTACACGTGGAATTGATGACATGTAGGATATTGATTTAGCTGACATGGGAAACATAGCTCCCCATAATGATGACACCCGCTTTTTATTGGTTGTCATTGATGTGTTTTCCAAATATTTATGGGTGCAACCAATACCTAATAAATCACATACCAGTGTTATAGAAGCCTTTCAAAAGATTTTTCATGAAACACAACGAAGACCACGAACTCTAAGGTCAGACAAAGGAACTGAATTTAAAAACAGATGGGTAAAAGCATTTTTGAAGAAGGAGGGAATACATGCCTATACAACAAAGAATGAAACCAAAGCCAACTTTGCTGAGAGAGTCATTCGTACTCTAAAGGGAATGATGTATCGATATTTCCTACATAATCAAACTTCTCGCTATATGGACATCCTTGTTGATGTGTATGAACAAGAACCAAGTCACTTGACCATTCGCAGCCAAGATGTCTAAACGTATTCAAACGAATCAACCTTTTCTTCACTTGCTCGCACGCAGCGGGCCTAAACGACGTAAATCCTTGCTACAACAAGCTACAAAGGAGGAATTAACTAGCTTGTTTGAAATTTGTTTGAATATATTGCGAGGACATTTACCCTTAAGCTCAAAAAGGTATAAGGAATTCAAGCGTGAACGTCATACCCTACGCACACTAGCAGATAAGAAGATATCACTTCGAAGAAAAAAGAAGTTGGTTAATCAGAAAGGAGGATTCATTGGAGCTATTGCTAAATTTGCATTGCCCTTGTTAGCTCAGTTGCTGTTAAAATGAAACATACTATGAAAATGGTCCTCATTCCTGAATATGAATATAAAATGTTGTTAGAAAAGAAGGGAAAAGATGGTGAAATCAAAACGAAAGTGAATAAACTTTTACGTGGGAAAAGAACTCGTGAAAAGGCAATAGAAATGTCTCAAGTTCTTGGCCGTCATTTACGAACAATTCAATCACAACAACAATGACAAAAGTCTGTTACATCATCCAAAGCAGAAAAATCAGAAAAGTCCCAACAGTTTCTAAACCATTTTCAACCTATTTATCATGTAAAACTAACACAACTTCTAGCAGAGCTTAAGAAATATGGTACGAGATGGACAGATAAAAATGAACTTGTTTTAAAAACGGGTGCTGTCATTACAAATTCCAACATTATTGATTTGTTGAAAGAAGCATTGGTTGCTACAAGAAGAAAAGAACGACGAGAACCACCACATGGTTGGAATCAGTTTATTGGGGAAATTGTAGATGCTAATATTCCAAAAACTGTTTTTGGCAAAAAGACAACTCGTGTAGATATTACAAAAGAGCAACAACAACGTCAACAAAGGTTGTTTCCAGAAGGATGGGAAACTTTTTAACATGGATTAAAGAGTTATGGTGTTGTTGTTGTAAAGAAAATGGAAATAAAAATACTATTCCTGTAAAAATTAGGTGTGTCAGTGCTTGTTGTCAAGGAGAAGTAGTAGATACCAATGTAGATCATGTAGATAGCAATTTAGACAACAATTTAGACAGCAATGGAGATGACGAGTGTCAAACATGAAGTTATGTATAGACACATCTAGTCTACATCACATAAACGATTAAGTCATCATGGAGTCAACAAGTTTTTATATAACTTTACCTAGCAATGCTAGTATGAAATTCAATACCCGCACACATGGACGACAATGAGGCCAGGAATAGACTATACTCTTCATTATCGATCATCATTAGATGTATTTTATGCAGTTTCCATTCCATATGGTTACTACAGATCCATACCTGAGATATGTACCGCAATCAATGAAGAATTACAAAAAGCTATTAATGCAAACCCTATTCAGTTAAAGTATGATAAAATTAGTCGAAAAGTTTATCTTATTTTAAGAGATGATTATGATATTGTCTTTTCTACTGGATTAGCTGAGATTTTAGGATTTAAACCAGATAAATGGTATAAAGAATCCGGTCCCGCTGAACATCAATCCGATGTGAAACATGGATTTTATACACTTTATGTGTACTGTAGTATTTGTGAGCCACAAGTAGTTGGAGATTATTATGTTCCTTTACTACGTTCTGTTCCCATTAAAGGGGATGATGGTGATATTGTTATTAAAACTTATGAAGAACCTCATTATGTCACTGTAAACACATCTAAATTTGACACAATAGAAATTAATATTTAGGATGACACAGGTCATAATGTTTCATTTCAAAGTGGGAAAGTGATATGTAAACTTCATTTTCGACCAAAAGCATTATGAAAGCATATACACACGATCCGTCTACATATCGCAACCATTTTCTTCGTCAAGTGGGTGGGGAATTACCAGGATTTAAAGGAGCGCGAATACAATATGGAGATGGTATTGGTTCAATATTGGGATAATTGGCTCGCAAAGCGATTCCACTGCTTAAGGCAGGGGCTAAAATCGTTGCACCACATCTTAAAAAGGCTGCGAAAGATGTCGCGAAAGATGTTACAGGCCGAGTAGCACAACGTGTCATTGGTGATGTGTAGGAGGACAAAAGAGAGCGCAACCAGCAAAACCTGTCAGAAGGCGAAAGGCAGCTAAACGGATAACATCAACAAAATATAAGAAAGATATTTTTTAATCATGTCTTTAATTCATAATCATTCTTGTGAATGTAGTCTTTCTCCATTAGAATGGTTTCGCATACCACCAACGCAAACTGCTGTAGAAAAAAGTTATAATGTTGACTATCAACCACTAACTACCATTAGAGAGGGCGTTCCAATAGAATTCTACATTCCTGCGAGTACAGAAGAATATCTAGATTTAAAGAACAGTAAACTTCATATTGTATGCGCTATTGTAAAGGCTGATGGAACACCATGTGATGTAGATGATAATGTATCATGTATCAATGATTTGTTTAATGGGTTATGGTCCAATATTGAATTATTTCTAAATGATCGTTTGGCATCACATAGCAACAATACCAATGGATATACCAGTATCATATCTCATCTCATTCATGACTTGGAAGAAAGTCTCCATTCTGAGCGCTCTATGCGTCTCATCTATAAAGATACTGCTGGTCAATGAATACTCATGAGGTGAAAAGACCTAATCATGAAAGATATGTATCAGATTTTCATGTAAATATTGAAGGTGGTGATCTAGCTCAAACAGGAAATAATGGTTTACATAATCGTTATTTGTATACACGTCTAAGCCGTGAGTTTGCACTTACAGGTGGTTTAAGGGTAGATTTGTTTGAGCAAGAACGTTATCTTCCCAATGGTATTAGTATGAAATTACGTTTACATAGACAAAAAGATGAATATGTATTAATGGCTGCAAATAATGGTTTTAAAGTAGAAGTGAGAGATGCGTTTTTAACCATTCGCAAAGTGAGGGTTAGTCCAGGTATTCAGTTAGGACATGCAGATGCATTGATGAAAACTCCTGCTAAGTTAATTATTACTAGAAAAGAGTGTAAAATTTTAGCTATTCCAGCTGGATTTCAATCTTTTGTGAAAGATAACATCTTTTTAGGTCAATTACCAAAACGAATTGTTATTGGACTGGTTCATAATAAAGCCTTTGCTGGAACAGTATTGAGAAATCCATACAATTTTGATCATTTTCTTCTTAACTTTATGCAGCTTTACACGGATGGTGAACCAGTCCTATCCAAACCTCCCAAGCTTGATATAAATCGAGGCAAATATCTTGATGCTTTTGAAACTCTTTACAAATCTTTTGATAGATTGAATGGTGAGAAAAGTTCCATTATTAAACGAGAAGATTGGCCTAGAGGTTATGCTTTATTTTCTTTTGACTTAACACCTGATTATGATGGTGATGATCATTATGCCCTTATCAAACATGGGAATTTGCGAGTAGAAATGAATTTTGCTGGTGCCTTGCAAAATACAGTCAATGTTATAGTGTATGCTGAATTTGATAACATTGTTGAAATAAGTGCAAATCGTAGCATTCAATTCGACTACCAGTCATGAACACGAAGCAGATAGAAGCTATCCTATTCCATGATGCCGCGACAAAAGACTTGTTTCAAGGTGTGTTTTCCATGGACCAGTTACCATCTTTACAACGCGGTGCCTATGTTATCAACACAGACGATCATGATGAGCATTGGGCGGCAGTATATTATGACTTAGACCCTGCAGAATATTTTGACTCTTATGGACTTTTACCTATAGACAGTCGTTTGAATAAATTTTTAAAGTTTAATTTCATTTATAATTCAGTTCCATTACAAACACCGATATCATCTGCATGTGGATTTTATTGTGTGTATTATATAATTCAAAGAGCTCGAGGACATAGTCCTTTTGAAATCATTGATGTATTAAGAAGAAGTGACGGTGATTTTATCGTAAAGGATTTTGTATATAGACATTATAAACAATTATTTTATTGATGTTGTATTAGTTAAGTTGTATTAGTTAAGTTGTTGGTAATTGTGAATTGTATTATGAATATTGTAAATAAACAAGACAGTTTTATACAACATTCTTTGTTTATTGTGTTATACATTATTTACATTTCAACAATTATTTTACATTAAACTTTTATTTTACAAATACATTCAATACATCAATAAACACATGCCATTCATACCAATCTAAATTAATATATGTATCATAGACATTACATTCACGTTTGTAAATGCTATGAAAACTAGCATAACACTGTCCATTACCAAACTTTATTATTTTAACATCTTCATTTTCAGACAGTTTCAGTTCATATCCATGATCATTCATGTCAATGTTCATCACCATAACACACATGGGATGTGTCAGTTCAATGGACTTGGTGCCTCGCATGAGTTGCACTCCTTCCTCTTTGAATTCAAGCGTCAGGTTCTTTCCAATCCAATGCTTGTAACAGAGCGTACCATTCCACTGTGTTGAGGGTGATGTAGTCGTAGCGTTCTGTAAGCTCGTCATATTGGCGAAATTGTACAAACACGTCTAAGCAGTTCTCAGTCACACGCACTTCTAATCCATTTGAGACTGCCAGGAGAAAGCCAGGTATCCTGAACTTCTCTAGATGGTCTTTCAACACAGATTGTTCGTCAGTTGATAGAATGATATACTTTCCAAAATGTCTTAGCACAATGTCATCACATAAGTTTCTCAGATATGAGAATCCATGTGAAATAGGTTCATATTGCGATAAAAAGTCTTCCATCTCGTTCAACAGTCAGATGAACTATGAGCTGTTTCCTTGTCTGCAAAGACGTTTTTATGCTCGCAAGATGGCGAAGAGTGGATGTTGTATAGCTTCTAGGAATCGTAAGACTGCGCGCCAGTTCTTGATATCAAAGAGGATCAAATCTGTATATGGTGTATCTGGCACAACTCCCTTATAATCCTCTGGATAATCCTGTAAAAGACTTCTACAGATTTCTACACGTATGTTAGAATCATATTCAGCCACCGTCACTTCCACTTTATTTTCAAGTCTACGTTTAAACCCATGTTCAAGTGGTATGTTTTTAAAGTCTTTCCACACTTCAGGTTTAAACCGATGATAACTTGTCTGAGAACCTAGTATCACTTCATTCCTATCATTTACAGTAAGGTAAGCACCACCGTTCAGCATGAGTGCATTCATGTTTTTACCTTGTTATGAGCCGTCTTCTTGTCTGCGAAGCCTTTTATCCACTTCTTTCACCTGCTTCTTCAGCATTTTCCATTCAGGTATTGTCAGCAAAATTCCCTTTTTCGTAGGACGGTTTATTCCAGTCCTCTCATCTCTCAGGTATTTGCGAATGTTTACCACTCCTTCATTGCTTTGTTTCATAATCTTGATATACTTTCCATTTCCTAGAGAAAGCATTCCATCCCACGACTGTGGTGTTGGTGTCGTCTCCACTTTCAATTTCTTGATGGTAGTGGTAGGATTTGTAACTTTTAAGCCTTTAACTGTATCTGCAAGAGTATCAATATCAGTTGCAGATCTCTTACGACTTTCACGTTCCATGTTAAAGCTTCAATGTTCACACCTAAAATAACTCTTCCGTTGGAGGACCTCCCCTTTTATAACATTGCTTTGTAATGTCCATGCGCTAAGGTGGAATAGCCATCATTCAGCACATATCGCTTGTCGTCATATGGGGAGAGGGCTACTTTCCTCAACTTGGTGACTATGACTTCGGATAATTATCCTGTAGCTATCGTTTGAGTTTTCTTGAACAAACTGTCTCTATACTGCACATGTTTAATGCGTCTTTGACAAGCTCGAGTGATGCCTTTAGCTGTATGTTTTTCTTTCCCACCGCACAATAAACTGTACATTTTCGGTCTGAGTCCAACAAACTCTTCAATGGGGACGCCGGCCGTCTCATCCTTCATTTTCCCAAGCACTTTTTTGTTCACGTTGGAATGTAGGGAATGATCCGGCGGATAGTCACTTGTGTCGAACAGGTCAGCATCTTGCTGCATATCCTTGTAGATATCTTCCGTTTCTATGTCGTAACATAGACTGTCGGTGTCGCTGAACAATAACTTGGCATTGGGATACTTGACCATGATGTAGTTGTAATGAAAGTTGAACATAAGCACTTTGCTGAGGTCGAGAATGGTGAAGCCAACTTGAATGGGTTTATCCAGAAGCAAATCCACTTTGCGCAAATGTACCGCGGTCAAATCTTCGTTGAAAATTTTGAATTTGTGGAAAGAAGGTTTGGCTACAAGTTTCTTGAACCGCTTTTCCTTGTGAACAAGTTCAACATTGATTCGCTTTCTCACATTTTCCATGGTTTTGCCAAACACCGAGTTGTTCATCAGTTTGAAAAAGTCTTTCTCAAATGGGTTCTTGGCCAATTTTCTCTTTTCCGTGTTCAAGGCAATGTATTTTGCTAACCATTTGCTCTGTTCAAACATGATGGCGCGATGTACTTTAGTGATTTTCAACCCCAGTGAGACGTACTGTTGTAAATTCCTGTAATGAAGTACATATTTCTTCTTGTCAGACAAGTGAGCTTTTCACTGGGTTTGCCTTTCATGTTTAGATCTTCCAGTAGCTTTTGACTGTACTCTGACAATTCTCCAAATTTGACACATTTCCGTTCTGGAGCCACTGGGTAGTGATTATGACGATCATGGATTGAATTTGGATATTCTAAATCCACTTCCAAAATGAATCCAATGTCATCATCTTCATCCACATCCATTAAGTCAATTGATTCTGGCTCGCTCACCCACATAAATCCTCTTTGTGGCATGCTTTGTGACATGGCCCAGCCATACAAGTTGTTTGCGTCGAGGTACATCAAGTAGTTGTTTGGTATCTCAGAACTGTAACCTGCTACGTAGGGATTATTTGCTTTCGCATACTTGTGTGTGATCACGGATATTCCTCCACGTATGCCTTGCTCAACCATTTGGTACATGTCAATGTCATTGATCAATTCCAAATTCACCTTTGTAGCTTTTAACATTGCATCCCACGACAGTCCTGGTGCTGTATAGTAATGAGCAGGATCCAATTCATACGTGTTGAGGCATACTTGACGAAAGTTTTCAAACACGTCAGCTAGTAATAACACATCTGATTTCAGGTACAGGTCGTGGTATTCACCAAATGTTGTACAGTTGAATGTATCCCACACTTTCTGCGCATGTGCATAATCCTCATCGCTAATGTCCTCTTCGCTAAGCTGGCTATAAAACTTGTCCTTTGATGGTAGCTGTGTTTCAGCAAACTTGGATGGTTCGTCCACGTAATCGTAGGGGTACACTCCCTTTCTCAGCAGCAAATCTTGCTGGTTACTATCGTGAATGTGAGAGGTCATGTTGTAGAAGTTATCTTTCCCTTCTGCTGCAAGGTTGGATACCAACTTCTGTAGAGAGGTACTCATGAACTGAAAGCTGTCTGTAAATTTCAGATTGCTCATGGTGAATGCAATATATTTCTCAATGGTGTTGGGAATGACTGTAATCGTTTCATCTTTGAATTTCCCAATTTCCTCCATGATAAGGTGACTGTCATAGCCTCGCAAATTGTGGAAAAACACAGGAATGATAAAAGAATCTTTATCCCCCTGCTTATCCTTTCTAAGTCGGAATTGTAAGTTGCATTCACTATGTGCAGCTCCGCGATATTTGCCATTGATATGGTCACGATCTCTCACACGATCTGCTCCTAGAGGTTCATGACAAATGTAGCAATCAACAGCGTTCTTAAAATTCTCTTTGTCTTCGCGAGTCATCACCATTTCCTTTGGTCGCTCTAAACCACGTACAATACGATCACGTTCATTCAACATATGGTCTAAAAAGACCTTTACGGCATTGTTTCCTCGATACACGACTGGTGCACGTGTGTTGTACTGACTCACAACTACATAGGCAAAGCTGTTTGGACGATGATGTTGAGACTTGTCTCCTTCATGCTTTTGCGTGAAACATTCAAAGTCTGCATAAATCACAAACGGTGCTCGCTGTTGTTTGGCTACATTCTTAAACTTAATGAATGGTTCCTTGGGAAATGATAAACGTTGCGCGCCATGCTTGCCACACACTTCACGATGCTCATCTAAAAGCTCTTGTCGCATAAACCCGTGAAGACAGTTGAAACAATAAAAAGCTGCACCATTATGCTTTGATCGATAAGACATAAGTCTGCTGAAATTCTTGATGAGGCAGTAATGCCTTTTCTTGTCATTGCTAGTCAAAAGCAAGTTGATTTCTCTCGCACTGGTGTTTCGACTCAGTTGTATCGGAACAACTACATCAAGTTCATATCCAAACACGTTAATGGACACATCGTTCTCCTTTTCAAACTTTGGAATGTCTGTAATCGGTGTCGGAAATGTCATACCTTCTACCTTTAATTCCTTCTCAAATGGCTTGTAATGATTCACGCGATTTGCATTTCTATCATGAGGGTGAAGGTACGCCAATACTGACCATACGAAACACTTGTTGTCATCATTCTTAATGTTTATCACACCTTCTGTTTTCTTCACTTTCTTCGGCAGTGGAATAAAACTACTCGCATCCAGTGGCGTTGACGTAGCTGTATGTACTTCAATGTACAGTATGTTATCCAATGCCCAGCCAGAGCCTTGTCGCTCATGTTCATCAAACTTAGTAAACAATTCTTTATAGGCGTCTGGAAAGTCCTGTTCAATATCTGCTGAGTTGTATGCTGTATATGTTGGACTGCTGATAAATGAATTATCCACTTGTTCTACCATAACACCTTCAGCATTCGCTGTCAGTTTCTTGAAACGTGCATGCACCACAATGTACCATTTCATTCCATAGTTTAAGGTCTCCAACAAATGTGCCTTGATACGGTTCTCTTGCTGTCGCATTTCAAGCAGTAAATCCGATCCACCCTCAGACTCAAACCGTCTTTCCTGCGCGTTTTAACTCAGACTAACCCTTCTACCTCTCCCTACTTGTCCTGTTTTTTCTTTCTTTGAAACATTTTCTTCATGAGACGCATTTTCCATCTCGGCTGGTATGCATGCATGTGTCTCATAAGTATCCCAAGATGGAAATATTTTAATGCATTCACAGCAGAGGAACGGATCAGGTCTGATAACACCATCTTGTACCGTCTTTCGTCTCTTGGCTTCAATCATCTCAACAAGCTCTTCATTAGCACGTTTCATCTTAGCTGGTTTGCATGTATGTGCTACGAACAATTCCAGAGATGGAAATGTCACATTACAATCATGACAGAAGGCTGATGTGTCTGAATTAGATGCCATTGTTGTTGTCACGTCAATTGCTTAAACTGATATGATGAAATGTAGGTCTCACTCATCCTATTTATACCGCCTAGGCATGTATTGCAGAGACATCTAGCGGAGAGCGATGTGTTCTGACGATACCTGAAAGCATTAAGAAAAGAAAGGCATAATATGTTTTCAAAAAATTAAATTTGGTTTAGAACCCTGATTTTTACCCTACTACACCATGGTAAAATGTTCAAACTTATTTTATACATCATATTTTGTCAAAAAACAAAATTTATTAAAGTTGCTCTAGAACCACCATTTTTACCCTACTACACTACTAGGGGGAGGGGGAGGGGGAAGGGGGGGAGGGGGGTCTGATGACGTCACTTCCTGTGCTCGGACTCTCGTTTCTTCCCTACTTCATGAACACCTTCATCAAATTTTTGATGTCGTTAAAGTACATCAGATTTGCATATCTTAAAAATAAACCTAAGTTTAACCAAGCCAATTACCAGGGGGCAGTTCCCCTAGAAACGGTAACAGGCCCAAACCCCCCCCCTGACCGAACCCCCCCCCCGGCCCTAACCTCTCCGTCAAAACCCCCCGGCGGCATAAACCCCCCGACCCAAAACCCCCCGGTTCTCAGGTCTTATATTTTGTAATTGCGATACATCCACGTTATTAATCACACTTCCAATGCCCATTGAAGAGACCAAACGGCGTTTAAAATTGCAATTTCCGAACAACTGAAGGAATTGATTATCATTATAAAAGAAACGTCATACATCCATCGATGATAGCACTCAGTTTTTAAAATTGCAATTGCTCTTACGATTGATGAGTGTGTACACATCAAAAATTGCAATTCATATGCCGGTTGCGAGATCAGTCGAGTTTATAAATTACAATTTCTCTTGCGGTAGATGTGACTTACATCCATTGTGATTCATTTGAATTGGTAATTTAGTGAACCAGATTGCTGTGAAAAATCATGCTACCATCATGGAATACATCACATCTGCTAAAGGGAATCCAAAGATATCGTACCAAGGGCATTTGTACGTAAAGCAAAAAAATCTAGCAAATGGCTATGTTTCGTACGAGTGCGAATAGAAGCGCCATAGCAAATTATCATTACACATTTTCTTTGAGAACGGGGGGGGGGTTGGGTCGGGGGGGGGGGGGTTTAGGCCGCCGGGGGATTTTAGTCGGGGGGTTTGACGGGGGGGGGGGTTAGGGCCTAGGGGGGTTTCGGTCGGTGGGGGGGAGTTTGGGCCTAGACTCCCTACAAATATTCTAGATATTCTTTGATAAATGACTGTTTTCATGAGAATAAGTACTTTACTTTTTAACTTTATCTTTAAGCTTAATAAATAATTATCCCCCGTGTAACGGACGGATATAGTTATGAACTTGTCCGTCTGTCCGTCCGTCCGTCTGTCCGCACTTTTTTGCTTCTGTTTTCTGTTACTATTTTGCGGAAGCAACCCAAATCTTACAGGAAGAAAGTATATATATATAGCGAAGTGTGCAACGGGAGGTTATTGTTCAATTTTGTAAAAAAATGTAAAAATTTTGACGTTTTTACGTTTTTCGACTTAGTCGTTTTTGCATCGACTTTTGTTTGCGTGCTATCCCTATTACTATTTATCGGAAGCAAACCAGATCTTACAGGAAGAAAGTATATATAGTGAAGTTGTGCAACGGTGAGTTATTTTTCAGTTTTCTAAAAAAAGTGTGAAAATTTTTTTACGTTTTTGTATCCAGTTTTTTTGTGCGATATCTCCGTTACTATTTATCGGAAGAAAACGAAATCGTACAGGAAGAAAGTATATATAATGAAGTTATGCAATGAAAGCTTATTTTTCCATTTTGTACAAAAATATGAAAATTTCGACCTTTCAACGTTTTTCGACTTAGTCATTTTTGTATCCACTTTTGTGCGCGCGATATCTCTGTAATTTTTTATCGAAAGCAAATTAAATCTTACAGACGGAAAGTATATATAGTTAAGTTGTGCAACGGCAGGTTATTATCCCCCGTGTAAGGGTGGGATATAGTTATGAACTATCTGCGCGTCCGTCCGTCTGTCTGTCCGCACTCTTGTTTGCGCGATATCTCCAAGGCATTTTATATAGTAGTCATAAAAAGACCATCAATTGTAGATGTGCAGCGGCATGTTATTTTTTTGAAAAATATTAAAAAAGAAGAATTGGTGCAAGGTTGAAAAATGTGCTGTTATTAACTTTTCTTTAGGCAAAACATAACAGGTTTTTTATGTTTCAGTTGAAAATTTAATGTACATTTTAACAGTATTGTATATTTATTTTAGAATATCACATAATTAAATTATTATTGTACTATGCTCGGAATAAGTTCACGCAACCAAATGTTTTCTTTATTACAGATTAAGTCTTCCTTTGAAAAGAAAAGTTGTATGATTAGTGGATATAAGTTAACAGCATAGAGACGTTTCATTTACTGGCTAATTCATAAAGACCAAGTAAACATTCCATGTATGTATTACAAGGTGAAAGGCCTAAATCGTGCCCATCACACTCGCTAGGTAATACGCCAGTATGAGACCTCTTTAATGAAATTGTTGCATTTAAATCAATTAAATGCATGTCCTGTTACACGGGAATCCTGCCTCATCGAGGCTCTAGTCACCTGATGGGAGAACCACTGAAGCCTTGATAAATATGTTTTTACAATTTGCACGCGTTAAGCATTTTATGCTAGACTTTTTGTAGTTGAAATCAGTTTTTCGGAGGGAGAGCTTAATATTTTATGAACTATTTAACTATTAACTTATATTACTATCTGATTGTACATTTACTCTACAGCAAACAAATGCAAAACACCGGAAATAATGTGAGCTGTTGATTGAATGTTTTAAATACGCAATAATAGGTTAGAGTGTTACGTTCACAACTAATAAAGCAGAAGGTCATTAATATATTCTATAGTTTGAAGAGTAAACTTTAAATCTTTGATCTGTCTACGTATCTATGACACATGTATATCTAACATTCTGTATGTGTCCACCAAGGACAAACTTGCAGCAAAGCATTGAATTTTGTCTCACATATTTAGGTGAGTGGGTGCGACCTATATTTTAACAACAATCAACATTTTAAATTACTTATGCAAAGGTAAACTTCATAGAAAATGAATAAACACTTGATGCCTACGCAGTATCTTATGTATTAATCTGCTAAATGTTTTCTGTCCTTATTTGTGCGCATTGGGTGAGGCATGTTTTTGTTGATTTTAGTGCCGTATACATTTATCTACAAAAGCTAAAAGTAGTTCAAGAATTTACTTCAATATGGTATAGTTTGAGATAGGTGATGTTGGCAAAAGGGGCTCCGATTGATTGAAATTCTCATTGGCTTTATATTTTTCTTAATGATAAGAAGTTCGGGTTGAGAATACAATGTTTATAGTTTAAATATTACTAAAACAGCGTTCGCGTACGAAACCAATGATGCATCAAAACTATTACAATTTACCATCATAACGTATAAGATCTGTATGAGTGAGCCTCCATGGCACGTTATCTAGACGGCATTTGCACAAAAAGCATTTAATATCAGTTACTTCAAAACCAATTTGCACAACAGACAACACTTACAATACACTATAACAATGTGGAAAACATCAAAACCCATAGGACTTTCGCAATGACAAGTGGGGAACAAAACAATTTTTCACAAATGAAGGAACCTGGATGAAAATACACAAACATGCTACTTTCCCGAATTGCTATTTACCATTCATTTAATTTAGAACTATATGAATAGGGGGCTTTAAATCTATATTGAATGAGCAGCACCGAGAGTTTAAAGGGTATTTTTAGTTGCTCTGTCGTATCTAGCTTTCCCAAGGGGATCTTATCCATATTTGTAAATTCGTCGTCTGTTTCATCCCGCGTTCCATACTCTGTTAGTTTTAATTACTTCTTTCATACTTATGTTCCTGTTTACACTTTACATGTAAACCTAGTGATTCATGCGTTCTAAGTAATTTCTATATGCATTTAAAACTACATTCAATTTAATTCTAACGAAAAGCTTCAAGTGTTTTTTGCTCCTTAAAAGATGAAAAATATTTTCATATCCATAAAAATTCTATTTTGTCCCCAACTGATGTCAAGAGCAGCGTAGGCGACCAAATATTTGAAATTTTATTCTCACATAGCGTCTTAAGGGTTATTTTGCTCCTCGAATGTTGATAAATATTTTTGAAAAATTTTGAAGTGACTGCAACTGATTTCAATATAAGCGGGGACGACCAAATATGCCTTTAAAACTAAAGAAATCATGTGCGTGGGCTTTCCTCATGGCTTTATTACACATTTTGGATGACATATATCACGTTTCTCAAAGGTTAAAGAAGTAAGGACAAAGAAAGAAAGGAAATATGGCACACACAACCATATATAAGCAAGGATTGCTACCGTTCTACTCAAAGCCATTGATGAAGCAACAAAAAGTTAATTCAACAGCCGGAGATACAGCTAAATAAGTGCTACAATATGTCACTGTTAGCAAAATTCTTAATGCTAACATTTGTTAGGCATTTGGCATGTAGTATCCAAGCGCAAACAGACCATCAATCTACAGTCATACAAATCGGATCCAAATCAGTTAGTGATGGGGCGTCGTTGGTGTATGATGTTGAAAATCTGCATAACCAGTACAGTGTTACATGTTTTATTCAAGTTGAGAACTGGTCCAAGTGGCCGCTCATTACACCTTCATTGAATGTGAATGGTGGGTACGTGAGCTTGACTCCACGGGAAGTTTTGCCTGGACAGAGGGAGGTGATGGCAGTGCATAAGCCATCGGGTAAGCATCAAAATTTCACTTAAATTCTTCAAAGCCGAAAAAGTAGTAGTTTTGGTTTACGTAAACATGATAAGCAACGTTAATTAATACTAAAGACATTGCATTATCATGGTTAAACATTAACCGGAAAATATTAGAAGTTATTACGTTTGGGGGTTTTCAATCCCCATAGTTTATTGAATTCGTATAATTCGGTAAAGTGTTTCTGTATGCTTCCTTTTCCCGACATAACCCCTGTGAGATGGTTAGGGCTAGGACGAACAAAATTGTCAGACATATTGTAGCATGTCTAGATGGCGAACCTCAATTTTTAAAGAAATTTTTTGACATTTTATACACAAAAATAAGCATTGAAATTTTGTCATTGACACCCATTATAAGGCAGGCGCACGCTATGATACAGCTATCAGTGCAAGTAAGCTATTGGTCTGTCCACTGCGGACAAAAAATGAGCAAGTATGTACTGTGCCCTATTTTGCCGTTAAGATGAACAGAAAATATCTCAGCGGGCACGCTTCTGGGGTGCTGACTTGCTATTAAGTTGTTTTCACATTATAATTGCCCTTTTTGGTTTCCTTAACTCGCTGAAAAAATTAAACAGCACTCGATAAATGATCTGCCCATGTGTTACAGGGTTGTTGCGATATAACGTCGCATCAATGTTTATGGCGTTATTATAATTCATTCATCCAAGTGAACATTTAACGCTTCATCAACTCGAGGTTTTCGATGATTATGGAAGATTACATGGCAAAAATCCGAGTATGCCAAAAGGCCGTCCATACCAAATAATCACCGGCCTTATGATCGCAAGCGAAATAAAACTCGACTAACATGTCAGTTTTATTTAATAATTTTAAGGGATGACAGAAAGACCCACTGGTGATAATTTTGAATTTCGTGTCAGATTTCCTTATCCTTCGCATTCGCCTGTCTGAGACAATTGGAGCGAAAATCAATCCCCTGAAAGTGTCAATCACGTCAAAGACAGTAACATTCAGAACTAATAGTGATCATCGCTCCGTCAAAGTTCCCTTTGTGTCATCGGGTAACAAAGAATATGCATGAAATCAATTTCCATGAGTACACTTCAAAACCAGGCGGTAAAAATCTGCGCCCTTCTTAATATCGCATGCTTTCAGTTCTGATTTTCGTTAATTTTCACTGCAAAATTGTTTATTTATTTATCTATTATTTTTTATTGTTGTGCCGAACAGTTTTTGCGATTTATATTTTTTTTATTTTTCGACGTCTGCATATTTCGTTGATTTTGCAAACTATGTTCTACGTTGGCTGAGAGACGTTAGTTGGATTTTAAAGACGTTGAGTAGGCGTTGATCTGTGACTGTACGTGTGATCACCACCAAATAACAACCAAATTTAGTGTTGTGGAAGTGGGATTTTGCGGGTAAAAGCAAAGTGTACACAGCATTGCTTATCCAACATCTTTTCAAAGTTGTGTCAAAGACGTTGATCTATGTCGGCAAACAATCAAAATCAAATTATAACCAGATTTAATTTTGCGATTTATTGCATATATTGCATTGAATAGAGATAAAACACTTCCTTAAATTACTTCAAAGCGAAACTCATGCTAAGTCCGTGCGTTAAAATTACGAAACAATTTAGTAATTATGCAATTCGTTAAAGCATGTGTAATTTTGGAAAAAAAATCTTTATAAAAGTGTTCAACAAAACATCTGAGAAACAAAAATCTCTGTTCATACATTAATATAAAGCGTTTTAGAGGTATTACACTGTAATTTGAAATTAAAGATATTAAGCAAATACTGAATTAAGCTTCTTCTTTGTTTATTGGTCACAACTATAATTTGGCAAGATCTATGCTCAAACATTTCTTTTACTCTTACACTTTTTATATAATCTTCCAAAACATTGTTTAATCCTGATTTTAAAAAAACATCAGATATACTTGATAGGAATTCGAGAAAAACATTATTTCAGTAGCAATATTTGATGATATGTTAATGTTATAGGAGGTGCCAGCGAAATCTATGGCACTAGCAACACTGATGTTTGAATGTATGTTGATATTATAGGAAGCGCTACTGGAACCTATGGCACCGTATCGTGGCTGATCAAAGACATACAAAGGCGCTTGGTTGTTATGTGGTCCGCTCCATATAATTTCAATCACTATAGCAACTGGATGGCAGTTGGTTTAACTGATACAGGTAATTAGGTTTTTTTTTACATTAGCTTGTATAGTGATCGACTTTGTCTTCAAAGGCGTCCGGACAGGGTCTGACTGTCCCTTTGTGTTCAGCCCATTTTGTTTGTAGATTCCTATAGTACAAATATAAAAGATAAATGATAAGCATCTAAAATAGATATAGGATGATTTTTATACATGGTGGTTGTTGAACATTGAATGTGCCCTTAATGCCTGGGAAGTCCTTGACCTTCCAAAAGTGAATGAATCCAATACAAAATCCACCAAAACACTGTCTATCGCTATTATAGCATATCACACAGTTATATCTGGGACAGCCAAATAAATCAGAACTTACGGCAAACAATTTATTCGAATTTCGTAGCTTTTCCAGAAAAAAGTTCAACTAAATTATATCTCTTTAAAAATATTGAATTAAATTAGATTAATCAGAAAATCGTTGTTAGCAGTCTTAATAATTTTCTTCCTAAGACAACAAATTTAACATAAGCATGTATTCTGCAACGTGAATAGTTTAGAAGGCAAAGCAATATAACAAAATAATATTTTTTCTCTCTCTCTTTCTCTCTTATTTTTTCTTCTTTTTTACATAAGATAGCACGAATGTAGCCTCGCTTTGGTGGCCATATGTAATAGAAACGTTGTAACGGTAAAATGAATCATTACACGTTTCTGTGGTTCTGCAGCGATCTGCGAGGTTAAACCTCAGGGCAATAATTCCTAAGATGTTTTGCCTTCCCTCTTGCCAGCATTGATAACTTTCCGTGTGCGATGTCGAGGCGGAGGAGTTTTAGGTTTTCGGGGAGGGAATCGCAGAGCCCATCTCCAGCTCTGGGATCAAACGAAGCTCCTAGATCCACTCTCGAAAACTCAGAGGAAGTTCCCGCTGTCATTAAATATGCCTTGTCCTTGGGTTAATTCTGTGATTATGACGTCACATAATAAGCACAAGATACCACATTGGCAAAAGAGCCACGTAAATATACAGCTATCATCTTTTCATGTGCATCGATGAACGGATTTAAATTTAATTTTCTGTGTATAATATTTGGAAAGGAAAGGAAGCAGGACTTTCTGAAAGATGCTTCGTACAAAAGTTAAAAAATGTAGCCAAGTGCAGTCAGAATGTCAACAAACCAAGGTACAAAGAAACAAATAAAACATCAACATAAAAACTTGATATTATACATAATTTTTGTTATTTTTCACAGCTTATTTGGATTTATTCCGATGCCTTGGAGGTTTAAATTTTAGTTCGCAGCATATGTGTTTTGGATCAACTTTCATACTAATGCTTCGGAGACTTACTTTGAATTGCCGGCGGGCAATTCAAATTCTTGAGCGTGTTACTTTTGAAAAGAGGCATAAGACAAACTTCATTTTTTCTGCCTCGTTAACCTGTTAGGAAATACATACTTTTAGCGAACTGATCCTGACAGAGGTGGGTGGGATATTTCGTCAATTTATACGTTGGGAATGTCTCTCACCAACCAGTATTTAGTCACAGTACGGTGTGCTTTGCTTTAAAACATGTTTTTATCACTTCTGTATGAGCTATAAATTCAAAATTTCATAAAAAGTAAATCGATAAAAAGGAAGAGTAGGGAAAGTTTGTGAAAAGTTTTGTAAATTGCGTGTATGACCAGATTCCATCTTATTGTGGCAAAATGTTTCTTCAGTCAATCAGATTAGACTTAATCCAAATAAAAGTATAAATTAAAACAGAGTAATAAATTATAATGATATCCACTCAAAAACTTGCTACCATAGATGTGTTATATATAGATGATATGACTGTGATTTATTTCAGGTGTAACTGAACATGCACATGGAGACAACTGGTTCAATCAAATGTATAGTGGAAAGAGTTCACACGAACTCAGCTTCAGTCGCGGCGACTTCTATTTCAAAGTGGATCCTGTTTTATATGAGGAAAGTAATTTGACTATTCTGGGAGTGATGTCCACTGATCACCATTCGAGGATTATTGTTCGCATTATCCCCAAGCACCTTCAACATTTCGCTTGGCCTATAAGAGCAGCACTATTAGAACATATCGGTGATGACACAGTGTAAGCTGTCTTTGGTTTCAGATTAGTAACGTGTTAGTCAGCAGTCTGGAGAGGCATATTATTGAGTAATGATGATGTTAAGCTGTTGTTCATATGGTGTGTTATTAGAAATTAAATGGCATATGTAAGCAACCGGAATTGAATTATATTGTTTTGTTTTTTGTTCGGTTTGATGTCATTATGCATACAATATTAGAGCCAATTACTATTTATGGATAATTGTTTTGGCTTTTTAACTTAAACTTTATGAACACTTACTAACGTTATGCATCCAATTAAATGTCCATTTACTAGTTTTTGGAGAGAATTTACAGAAAATGACAATGGAGGTAGAAATTTATGAGAAACTGGACTTTAAGATTTATGGAAACAAGTATATTTAAATGATCATCTGTTAGCTTTCTATCTAGATATAATTTGTTCCGAAGTGAGGGCATTGACTCGCAAGATGAAATCATCGACACTGCCGAGTCCGTTGCGCTTATGGCACGTGGTGTTAATACTTTAGAGAAAGAAACAAAACAGGAAGATACAGAGTATGCTTTTATAAACTTTACATGTCCTTTAATGCATAGAATACGGCTAATGAGCTTAAAATAATTTTGAAGGTAATTTCACAAACAAATGTGTCAAATATTTGATGTCAGATTAAATACCAAACACAATCAGGCAGTATTTTTAATGCCTAAAATTATAATTCAAAAACTTATTTTCACTGGTGAGGAAGGCGGTTTCCAAATGTGTTATATTAAACATATATTAATAAACATTTAATTACTTATCTTTTTCTAGCGACGGAAGCGATTCCAAGATTTACCATATCAAGCCGTACAAATCAGGCGCACGCAAACGAAAACGTAGATTTGTTGTTGTTGCTGCAGCCACGCTCGCCATTGTATATGGCTACATAGCAGCGTCTGAAGTTGCAATTCAAGCTGGTGCCAGTATTGCAGCAATTGCAATTGCAGAGCAGGGAGCTCAGTACAGTGTCAAGTGCACCTTTGAAGTAGAAAATTATTCTAAATTTGATCTAAGGTAATCTTGTTTGTTAAAATAGCTGTTTTTATGTTGTCCATCTAATTTTTGCATTCACTACCTACAGAACCATTTTTCTTCTTGCGGCACACTTAAATGAGGCACACAATATTAATTCTGGTAATAAAGCGCGTTTCACTTCTTCCCACCTATTCAACTTTTCGCTTTCAACAGCCCCAAAATTAACTGGACTATTCGAGATACAAAATGAGTGGGCTCTTTTGAGATCTTTTTGTCATTTTGATATCTTAGACAACTTAACGACGCGCCAACCTCTATAATAATTTTAATTTAACTTATAGTATAGTATTACACTGCATAGATTTAAATTTCCACTTAAATGTTATTCAATTTGTTTTGCTTTGTTCTTATTTTGCAATTACAATGAGTTTACTCATATGATACAAGATGTAATGCGCAGTTGTTTCAAAATTTCAACGTCGAGGTCTGCTCTTTGACAGATTAAATGATAGTATAACACACGTCTGTAGAAGCCATTCTACAACACAAACCAAACCAAAAAATTTACAACCTGTCTGAACTATAAGAGGTGTCTGGGTTTATCTGGATTAATATTTCACTGTAAGTGCAACGACAAAAAAGATACATGTTCGAAAAATTGCCGGATGTGTTGTTTTTCTCCGCAGGGAACCTAAAGTACGCATCGGCGGGGGCTACATCAGCCAACCGCCTGTAACAATAGATTCATCGAAAAAGGAAGGTATGCTGGCACACGGCTCTTACCTCTTCGCAAGTAAAGGCACAGTCTCCTGGCTTATCGGCGACACAGGGAAGCGATTGGTCATCATGTGGTATGCTCCCTATTCCTTCGTCATTTACAACAACTGGCTTGCAGTGGGCACAACAGCACCAGGAATAGAGGTTCCGGATGATAATCATTGGTTTAATCAAATGTATAGTGGCCAACCTGGCAATGGCTTAGATTTTCAGAGGCAGTCTTACTACTATACAGTTGACGAAGTAGGACATGTCGATGAGAGATTTGTGGTCCTTGGAATAATGGGGAATTCACATCACACTAACATTAGAGTTCGCTTTGTTCCAATCTTTAGCCATGACTTGGCCGCCAGTGTTAGAGAACGCCTTGAGCAAGTAGGACTTTTTACTAGTGCTAGTATGTTTTAATTATGAATACACCAATAAAAAACCCATAAACAAATATACAACTTCATGTCTTAGGTTTTAATAGTAATTTATTTTGTACATATTGACCTGTTTTTACTATTTCTATACTTTAATTTTTGCAACTACAACCACAATGAAAAATAATTAAAATTTTAATTTAAACATCACGTATATATCACGTATTTGTACTTGACTGACATCTGATTAACTGTACTGTTCACAACAGAAAAATGTATCTATTCCATATACATTCAAACTTGTTCATATTGTAAATGTTATTTAAAAACGATTAATATTGAAAACATTTCATGATTTGAAGGAATGCATGTAATTACAGCGAGCAAATAAACTTCATTTCAGCCTTCAGTAAATGGGTGCCCTATTACCAGTAAAACGTGTCCCTAAGAATCAGTTGTAAATGGGAGCTATGGTAATTTTTTTTACTTGCGGAAATTTTATTAGTATTTGAAAGAGATGCAATTAAATACCACCCTTAGAGATTCTCTGTAATTTTGAAGCTATATTGATGTCGTTAGAACAGTAACTCCTTCAGACACTTAGTGCAACCTTTATTATCTACATTAATTTATCGCTGCGTCAATATTATTGTAATATTGCAAAGAGATTAATTTCGCGCTTAGGTATAAGCCAAAAATTACCTAATGCAATTTTTTGTTTCATTACAAGTAAATATTAAGGAAACGCTGCGTTTAACGTTTAAAGATTTATAATTTAAATGGAATATTTGGAATTCTTGATTAACTGAAGCTACGAGAAAAGTATTTAGCCATATATTAAAAACTTTGTTTTCTATTTTGTTTCAGAGAAACAACAGAATGTGTAATGCTGAGGTTTATAAAACTACCCATAATCAAAGACTTGCAATTTCCATTGTTAAATTTAAGTTACATTTAAAGATAACGTTTACATTTTAAAATATAAAAACTAGTTAATTGTACAAGATGATTACAAAGGCTACTTAAAACATTTTATATCAATGTAGAGGAAACCGGGAACTTTATGAAATAATTATTGAAGGATAGCTTGACAGGATGAATCACACCTAATAATGATTAGTTATCAACTCTTGTTCATACCCAAGTAATCTGTAACTTACGAATCAAAGCTAAAATATGTTGGACTCCTGCGAAAGAACCGCTTTTAATACGGGATTATCTCGCTAAGACCATTTTTCAACAGCTACGTTATAGTTGACTTCATTTGTGAGTAATACCGCCAAAAGACGGCTGAGAATTTATTCAAGGGTTCTACTTCATGCTAATTTCTAAAAAATATTAAAGCGTATATTAAACTGCAAAGTGTTTTGTTTATTATATCCCTTATCGTTAAATCTACTTTAAATTTAATAAGAATAAACAGAATTAAGTGTTTCAGGACTACTTACAAAATTTGTTTAAAATTTTACTTTGAATATGTAGAAATTAAAAACTTCTTATTGGAAAGTTTACAATGACAAGTGGCCGAATCATAACCAAAGAATACTCTTGGAGGCACAGCTTGGGCAACACGTTCATTTCGCAGACAAAACTATATAAAAACGCGAATTTATACCAAATTTTGAAATACTCTTAATTTGACACTTACTCGTGAACCGAACAAAAATACGACCCAGAACGTCTGCAATATGTGCTCTATATGTGTGAGAGTTTTTAATAATCGAACAAATAAACAATCATTTTGTCACTACTTCACTATTCCGAATAAAATACGACGCTACACATACGTACTAAAATTTTGAAACAAAGCGACCTACAGTTTTGAAGGTATAACCCGATGCGACGGGTTTTATTAAACTTCATAATATTGTCATTTGGAGAATTGTTTATGATTCCGAACAATAAATATAACGTCAAACACTTTCAATATGTGCTCTATCCGTGCGCGAAATTTCCAAACAATCCAAATTATATTTCGGGTGATATAACCCGGACATGATTTTCCATTATGCAGATAAAGTTGTATGATTGCTAATTTTTTATCAAATTTCTAAATACTATTATTTTTACCATTTTTTAATATGTGCTTTATCTGCATGTAAATTTCAAAACAATCCAATTGACACTGTCTCTGAAGACACGGCGTGATTAAGTTTCGCCCTCTTATGGCGAAACTGTTCAAATGTTCACATGCTGCCTTGTGTATGGAGCCTTTTATTTCCGCCATGCGTGTAACAGAAAAGTCTGATAAATGATTGGGCAATACCACGCAGTTATACGGGCCCAAATACACATCTTGTCAATTCAACTGTAACTTCAATCCAGGAGAGAGAGGCACAAACCAATGGGGATAGTAAGGCATTGATACCAGTGAGGGGAAGAACCAAAACGGATAACCCACTTGTTAACCTTGGTGGGGAAGTGGGTAGAGAAGCTTGGCTCTTTCTTTCCACTCTAATGCCTCTGCCCAGGCTGGTGGTGCCACTTGGTTCCCAGACAAACTCACGGGGAGGATGGTGGCGGTAACCTGGTGAATATAGCTCGAAAATTAAAAGCAACAACGACGCTCAGCTAATTTAGACAACGCAGCCCTGGCAAGCTAAGGGCGTTGTGGTTAGATGAAGTGGTGTGGACGCCATCGCCTGTCCCCGCTCCTATCCAACACCCAGTCTGACTCCGGATACGAGAATAACCTGGAAAGTGCATCTGGCTTTCTGGATAGAGCGTATTGTAATTCATAACTGAATTATACGTTGGAGAAAAATACAGCTGAGCTTCATGGATACAGTCAAATGAACTGTATGAACGCTAGCTATAGATATATTCGATATTGAAATTGCTGACACCAGCGTCACAAAATTCCAATTTTCTCCTGACATATTAACTGCAAAATAAAAAAAATTTACATGTAAAACGGAATAAATATAGTATATGTATTCATTCAAAGGTTTCATCTAAAAAAATAAATAAAAAAAGTTGTTTTTTTTTATTATCACTTCATTCCACTGTATGTTTATAATTCATACATAATAAGCCACATCAACGCAAGTACAGTGACAATTTTTTTTGCTGCTGTTTGGGAGAAACCTATATTCTTTTATACACTGATAAAGTAATTACTAATAAACTAATCTCAATATTAGCATATCAGTTGACAATAAGAGTAAAAGCTATACTAAAGAATTTATCAGTCTACGGATGAGAACAGAGACAGAAAAGAAACAAAACAAAAGGAATTTACTATAACAACTGTTCAATTTTTTCCAACGATCTGCATTTGGATAAATTCCTTTTGTTTAGAATACGTTCGAAATATACTTTCGATTTTAAAAATTAAAGGTATTCAATAAAGTACACTTCTCTACTTTTAATATTGCAACGATGAATAAATAATCTTGCTTGGAGAAGAATGAAATCAACCATATAGCTTTTGTCTCCCAAATTATCACTTCGAATAATACCTAATAATTTCATTCTGTTTTTCAATGAGATATTGTCGTTTATCATAATGTTATTATTTATGAAATTTTGTAACAATCTCCAGAATAAAGTTAAATTTGAGCAAGAGATAAACATATCCATGATATCATTCTTCACTTTACAATTTTGACAGTTAGATGTAACAGTTGGGTCAAATTTTGCGACTATGTAATTTGATGCATAGTTTTTATGCATAATTTTATAGCTTAATATGCTATCACGAATGCTTTTTGTCAAATATTTTGTCTTACTAAAAACTTCTTTGAATTCACAATTAGTCATATGTATATTTTCTTTTTTCAACCTTTCTATACAGCTTGGTGTAGTTTCCTGAAGTCTAACTAGGTTCCAATATATTAATTTTGAGCATAACTTGGAAAGCACCGAGTTGTGTGATTAAGATTTAAACGTAACATCACTGTAAACTTTACTACTTTTAATGTTACTTGCACCTTGTACCAAAACGTTTTTCCATTTTTGAGGAATTGCTGCTACCAAGCTGAACAGATTCAAAACGTTTATTGTACAACCAAAACTATTTTTGATTTCTCGAGGTAACATCAAAGATCCACTTTTATTCATTATATCTGAGATGTGAGCAATTTTCTTGGCGTACAGTTCTTTAAAAATACTGATGAATTTCCTACTTGGATGTACTTATTATACCATAAGCATTGATTTAGTATATCCACAGCTGTGACTGGCTCGGATTTTGCATCAAACCAATAATGGAAAATTTCTTTATAAAAATCGGGCATTTGGGGGTGAAGTCCTTTTGGGTTTAGAGAAAGGGAGAGAATTTCGGAGAGCTTAAAGTATCTGGCAAATATTCACGTATAAACTCAATATTGAAAGGATTCATGCCGTTAAATAGTCTTTTTATCCACATAATTTTCTGTGCCTTTAGGAATGACAAATAATCTAAATGTCTTCAGCTGCCGTCTTTATAGTCTTGGATAAGGACCAGTCTTTGTATTCTTGGCGGTTTGCCACCCCATATAAAGTGCTCTATCAAATTTTGTATTTCTTCAGCGAACCACGGTGGTGTATATAAACAGTTAGTTGCATGTAAAATTTGTAAAATTTTAGGCAATGCTAAATTTTTTATTATGGTAATTTTTCCACTTAAAGTCACGTGGAAATAATTCCATCGCTGTAAAGTTCCTTTAAAGTCATTAATTTTGTCCTTAAGATTAATATTGTCTATGGTGTTTACATCGTTAAAATATCGTATTCCCACAGATTTTCACGTCGCCTGTTGTCCATTTTAATCGATATGGTTTCCATTTCAGAAAATGTATCTTGGGGTTTCCTATTTGTAATATTTCAGATTTTTCATAATTAATTTTCAGTCCTGAAGTAAAAAAAATAAATCTAAAAAAATAAATAAAAAAAGTTCGAGTTACTTTGAGTCAACGTCGAAACATGCTTGTTTTGGTCCATAATTTAATAACTTAATAACTCCTTCTATCACGGTTTAGAGGCTATTTTTCCTAAAAAGTTATCCAAATTAAGCAAATCACAAAATCTGCAAATTATATACAGTAAGGTCTTATTGAAATTGTTGCGAATTCTTGTGGTACAGAGTTCCGCTTTGTGAGTAACGCGTAGAAATACAGTGTTTTCTGGTTAACTTCAACGCGTTTATGGAAGCGCTTAAAAATTCATAGGTGACAAATGTTTTTAACCTATTTCACCTCCTTTAACAACATTCTATAGCGGATCGAAACCATCAAGCAGCTTCGATTTTGAAGAGATTGCAATGGGCGTTGCAAGTTACACTGTCTGAGAAAAAATAATTACAATTCACCAAAATGTGCACTCCTATTAACTAACATTTTAAAAACACATTATTTTATATATAATGCGCTTGGCGCTTACCAAATTTAAACTCGTCTCACTGGGTTTTTTTGTTTCAATCAACACCTGTTATTACAGTTTTAGTTTTTATATTAAACTAAATAATATTATATATATATATATATATATATATATATATATATATATATATATATATATATATATATATATATATATATATATATATATATATATATATCTCCAGATTTTTCAGCTGAATGTCTTTTCTAGGAAAATTCCTTATCGCCAAAATACCCCGAAATAGGGTTCAAAGCCATGTTTGAACATATATACAGTTTGAATAGCAGATGATATCGCGACCATAATTCTGACCTTGAGGATCAAGGCCAAAGGTCATGTGACCTCTGTGTCTAAAAAAAAATCAGCAAAAGGGGAGCTTTATCTCGAAAACGGTTAGATACAGAGCATTTTTACCTCACTTTCTACCCTTTTGACCTAAAAGACATTACATAGGAGATACCTCGGTGATCTTGACCTTTTCTGTCAAAGTCAAAGTCGAAAACTGGAAGTTGACCATTATCTCGGAAACGGTTAGCTGTAGATCGATTTTGACCTCACTTTCCAGCCTTTTGGTCTAAAAGACGTTATATAAGAGATATCTCTGTCATCTTGACTTTCTAGGGCAAGATCATGGGACAAAACCGGAAGTTAGCCATTATCTCGAAATCAGTTATAGATATCTAGAACGCTTAGAAATGAGCTCTCTTTCTACCCTTTTTACTTAAAAGACGTTGCATAGGAGGTACCTTGGTGATCACATAATACATAATTTTCTGTTGTGGCTGATCCAAGTGGGTTATTCCGCAGTCTAGCGGAATTCGATCTAGTTAGAGATCCAGTGCCAATCCCCAGCCCCCCCCCCCCCCCCCCCTTCTATTCATGATTAACAAGTCCTGTAGGCGTTGATAATGACGATGCACCCATACCTGTGTTTGTCGGTACGTTATACCTGAATATTACCACCGAGGCACAACTGTTAATTGTACCGTCATTAGCTTTTGCAACTTATCACCCAATCTGTCACCTTGGTTACAGCTACCATGTGTCCCTATATAGCAAAGGCTTGAAGGCTATTGAATTCTTGATTACCTTTAACATTAGATGCCTCCTTCCATCGATTGAATGAATGGTGTTTGTCTCATTACTGTTATCGTTAAGCAAATCCTGTTATTAAGCAACACTACCGAAATTATAGAAAAGTAATTTTCGAACTCACAAATAGTCAGCGTGTTTTAACAAAATGTAGCTAAACTGATAAGTTAATTAGTCAAACCTAGGAATGAAATTTCTTTGAAATGTCTTGTGTTTGAAAGATATTAAGCACATACCATCACAGTCCGGAATCAGGTCACGGGGAATTATTGCGTGAACCAGCAGTATAGCCCAGCAAACAACCGACGTTGAAAAAAGGTTGGATTTTGGTCGCAACGACTTCACAACCATATTCTGACCTATTCCCCCAAACCCGACTATATTCCGACGTCGAAGCGACTTCGGTTTTCTGACGTCATTCCGACGTTGCAAAAACGACCAAAAAGCGACGAACATTTCTTATCGCTCACCGGAAATGGAAGTCATTCTGAAAAAGAGGAAGAAAAAAACGTAATTTTTACATTGTAAAAATTTACATGGAAAATGCTTTCGTATGTATTTCACAACAGCAGTTGAATGATTAATTATCTATTAATTATATAACTCTGGTCAGTTTCAGGTCGGAATCCGACGTCGGTTCCAATCTCATATACAACCTAAAATCGACTTAATTTCGACGTCGGATTTAGGTCGGAACGCGACGTACTGTGCCGTGGGAGGGAGGGGAGAAAGACCACATGGTAACATATGTGCTAAAATGCGTGTCCAAAAAAAAAAAACGCTGAGAAAGGCGAATAATTATGAGGCCACATGCGCGGAATGCCAATTTCATTAAAAACAGAGGTCTTTTCAATAAGCACTCCACGTTTCCCATAACAAAGCGTTTGGTTAAAAAGGGTGGTTTCACTTCGCAAAAGCTAACGCTCGCTAAACTGCACATTTACGCGGGATTTCCCTTTTCTGTCGACCCATAATCGACACATAATTTATGAACTTCTCTACACATGTGAACAAACATTGTCATAATTACCCTATTGGGCGAAACCGGACACACTCGAATCTGGAAGACTGAGTAGACAACACATTACCCACGTTCCTTTTTATGCGCAAAACAGTGAAGACGCATTTTTAAGATTTTTCCCAAGTTTCAAAGGCGTATTTTGAAGATTTTGTTGCCAAGTTCCAAGATAAGAAGTGCTTATATGACTTTTGGATATTTGATATTGACTTTTCTTATTGTTACGACGGAATTTGTGAAGTGTTTTGAATGTCAAAGCTACTTAGCACCTGGAATCATAGTGTTAGCCACGAGCAAGGAATAATGGTGTTTTATCCCGCAGAATGTTTCTCGATTTTTTTCTCCACCGGTCAGCAGGTTCATCTTTACCTGGAGAAGTGTCAATCAGACTCAATCTGACCGTCAGCTGGGTCTGTGTGTCAGACTGGGGTGTTGGACAGGCAAGGAGACAGGCGGTGCTGTTGCATAAGTTCTCGCGTTGTCTCTTCCACACTGCTTCATATAACTCTAGCGCCATTGACTTGCCAGGGCTACCGTGTCTGAAATAGCAGAGTGGCGCTGTTGTTTTTAGTTTATAGCTAGATTTACTGGGTTACTTTGGGCTTGTCTGGAAACCAAGTGGCTCCACCCACCTGGGTAGAGGCATCAGACGGGAGGGAAGAGCCAAGTAGCTCTACACACTTCCCACCAGTGTTAGCAAGTGTGGGTATAAGCAAGTGGATCTCTCCTTGTGGCTCTTTCCACACGGATATCCTGACCTGGATATTCCCCTCTTTAAGTTGTGCCTCCCCACACCCCTCCTGATGTATATATGGATAAGAGACCGGGTCGAGTAAACAGTGGGTTAGTGTAATTGTGCGTCGTTGCACAGTTATTTGTCATGTTTTTCTATTGCGGACATGGCGGAAGAAGCTCTGTTCATAAGGCAGCGTGCGGTCACCCATCGTTCGCTGGCAATCCGTAATCCTATGCTACAAGTGCATTGTTACTGAGGGCCTGGTCTTGAGGAGCAGAACACCTGTGTGGCGTGTGAGCACCTCTTCCACACAGAGTGGAAGACGATAGAGACAAAGCATTTAAAGAACAAAAGGCGAAAGGAGCTGCGCCAGAATGTAGGCCCCAGAAGGAGCTGTCAGAAACGAAGAAGCCTGACTCCGCCCCTCGCCGGTTAGTCGCCGAACCTGGCTTCAGAAGGTAGCTAACAAGCTGGGGTCATGTCGGGCAAAAGCGGAAAGAGGACGAAGCTCAATCGATCAGTGTCAGCGGCTGAACTGGATACTGAGGAGAAAGAATTGCTAACAGAAACGTGGCTCTCATCTCCAAACGGCACTTCGCCACCCCTCTATAAGAAGCACTGCAGCAAAAGGGAATACTGTGAATCCGTACGGCCTCTCTACCTCAGTGCAAAGCTATGGAAAGACACTAGGTTCCCAAGCTAGCGTCAAGGCACAAAAGCTGGCTAGAGCTGGGGATAGTCTGGTTAGCTTGCATTCAGCAACTCCGTAGTCTGGAGAACATGTCAGTGAATGTTTTGCTGGACAACTCGACCACTGTGGCCTATCTGCAGAAGCAGGTAGGCACCTGCTTAGCTTAATTGGCTCAGCGGGGGACATCCTATGCCTGGCGGAAAGTCATGCCGTCTGGCTTTCAGCGGACCACATTGCCGGCAGTTTTAAGAGTTGGCAGAGTAGTCCAGGCGTAGTGGTTACATGAGCGAGACGCCTTCCAGTGGGTAGTGACACAGTCCTCATGGGAACCTCCTTAGCCAGATCTATTTGCCAATTCTCTGACCCACCAGCTGCCCAGGTATATTTCCCTATCCAGATCGGAAAGCTTGGAGGACACACGCTATCAAGTGCCAGTGACCGGAATAGGTTGTGTTTGTTTTTTTCATCGCAGGCAATTCCGAAGCAACTTTTAGTCAGAGCCAGAGTGACTAAACCAGAGGCGTCGTGGTTCACCCTACTGGGTCATTTGAGGGTGGAGAAGTATCTCCAAATCCCATGCATTCCAGGGCTTCTGTTTCAGCCCAGTGGGAACATCTCTACCCCGCCTTAATCTCTTGTATCTGAGATTTTGGTACCTAAAGAATTCACTCAAAACGAATTAAGTAGACTTTTCCATTAGTCCTTTTTTTTTGCGGTAAAATAGTTATTATTCAAACCCTGGTTCTCGGTCTGCTGTAGCAAGAACTGCGGTCAGAGCAAGAGAGGAGCCATGTTAAGCAAGCGAGGGCACAGCTTCAGGCAATAACGGAAGTCCAACGCAGAAGTGGAATGCAGCCCCAAGGCAACTAGATCCAACGTCGCAACCTCAAATTGACGTGGGATCGACCTAGAATGTTTACTGGGTACGCTCTCCAGGGATATGCCATAAGCTATCAGTCCCCCCAGGGTGATAACATAGGCTGCCTTTCCCTCTAGGGGAGATACTACGGGCTATCTATACCCTCCGGCAAGATGCCATAGGCTCTCTATCCTCTCCGGTGCGATAGGATATCTTGCCCCCCCCCCACCCCCAGTGTAGCTTCCCTGGGGGAGCTATACTGGATATCACCCCACCGGGGGGAAGCTGGCCTAGAATAGCTTCCCCCACCTGGGATAGTTTGGCTCCTGTCCAGCTACCCCCCCCCTCACCCACCCTGGCTAGCTTCCCCCTCCATCTTTCACCGTTTACTTTGTGCCGATTATATCCGATTATATCAAAATTAAAAGGGTTTAATCTCATTGTTTATAGTCCGTCCTATTTATTAATTGCAATTAAATTACTGCTGTTTAGAAATAAAGCTAATCCACACCCCCCTTGTTAGAATTGTTATTTGTGCCTCTTTACAACGAGGGATTAAAGCATCTAAATACAGATCTCGGGTAATTTATTCAATTGCAATTACGTTGGCACTTCTTGGAAATGAAACGAATTCACATCAACACTTTTTATTTATGTATTGTAGCGAGGGATTACAATAGTTCAGAATAAGAGATCTCGGGTAAATTCAAGTTGCGGTATAAAATTTACTACAGGTTGAGTGTTATCAAACTGTTTACTCCACACGGTAAGTATAAATAGGAAGCTGTTTCAGCATTTGGTATCACTTTCAAAATGGAAGATCAAGTAGAACATGCAACAAAGCGATTTTTGGAGAATGTAGATATTGCTTTTTATTACAAAGCCGAATGCTCTCCTCTGAAACCCCTGGGAAAGCTGCGGAAGTCGTCCAAAACAATTGACCTGGCAAACATGCATTTCACTCCAGTTTATCAGATTTCAGATTTAATTTTTGTGTCATTTTCTGTGATTTATTGTTGAATTGTGCTGATAAAGTCGTATAAGCAGTGTTATAATCTTTGATCGACTTTGGTGCGACCAATATCACATATATTAGCCCCCCAAAAAGATCTGATGGGGAAGATATACCAGAGAAGGAGGGATAGCCTAGTATAGCTTGCCCCCTGGGGAGGCTGTACAGGAGGGAGGGGGGGGGGCTATGTTTCCCATCCAGTGAGATACTGTGGGCTATCTACCCCCTCCATCCAGGTGCCATAGGCTATCTGTCACCTCCAGGGAGATAGTATATGCTGTCTTTTCCTTCAAGGGAGATGCATAGGTTATCTATCCCCCCAGGGGGTGCAATAGGCTATCTATCCCCTCCAGGAAAATAGCATAATCTCTCTAACCCCTCCAGGGAGATTTCATGCTCTATCTAGCCCTCTTGGGAGATATCGTACGCTATCTAAACCCCTGGGGAAGATAAGGGGGAGATAAACTTTTACATAATGTTGTTACGCGCTACGCGGACTTTATTGTTTTCCTGAATGACAGCGGTAATTTGACAAAATATACATAAGCATAATGAGAATAAAACATGAAATCGTATAATTAATATGCTGTATAAGTTCTTTAACCTGACAAACCGTTTAAATATTTAAAGGTTCATAAATCATTGACTAATTACATGTTTTAATATCAAAACAAATAAAATAAGCAGCAAAATAATTCTAAAATTCTTGAAATAAAACTCTCAAATATCTACATTAGTGCATGCAAATATTTAGAAAATAAAATATATTATTTATAGAACATTACGTCTTTTATACTTAACCTATTCCGTAAGCATTCTTGTTTATAATTATTCTCATCTTTATAAAATTCTTAAATTTTAATTTTCCTTTGTATAATTTCCGATTTCTAAAAGATTCTTTCCTTCCGAATTATTTCCGACTATACGCGAACGTTAAGGATATAAAACAGCATGCCCAAAAAAAGGCCACATAGAGGGAACCCGATCCTATAGAAGTGACATCGGCTTCTACATTCCAATATATGACAACGGATGCATAAAATTTGTAAATTATTTAAAGAAATATTTTCTCGGAAGTGCATATAACTACAACAAGAGCATCGGAACGCTGCAAATCCCCTCACCCTTCGTACGTTTTTACATAGGAGTAAATCTGTATAGGATTTGAAATGTGTGTACTTACCTGTTCGGAGGAGTTGTGCATACAAGACTTAGATCATATAGCCTTTATAGTCGAAAAATATGCTAAGTTTCGACCTCAGTTTTGGCTAAATAAATGAAAAGTGACGGACGGACGGACAGACGCTCGGACGGACTAACCAAATCCTATATCTCCTTCGCCAACAAAGTAGGGCGAGGGGATAATAAAGTACAAACGGCCATACCAACACAAAAGCGCCAATATACCTGTAACAGGTAGTAATCAATAAAAAAACAGAACATTACATTTACGTTTACATACAGGGATGATCCAAATTCAACACAAATGATAATAATTAGCTTACGGTAAAAGTTAATATTCTAGAATGCGCACATGAGCGGCTGCCTAAAGTTAAGAATGTGAGCCTAAGACCGAATTATAACACTGCATCTTATTCCACATATTCACAGAAACACTTCTGAACTAGAACCTCACTTCGCTAGCGAAATGTTAAACACTTGACAAAAATTAAAACGCACAAATACTTCCTTCAATGGATTTTTTTCTTGAATAATATATTGCAAACAACACAGCTTGAATACGTCTTATAAGCCGAGTAGTGTTTGGTTTCTGTCGACTTAAGGTTTTATTGACTGATCTAGCATACGCCGTGTTATCTGTTTACGCAGTGAGAGCTCGCACAAAGCTCACTGAGCAACTGTGTGTGATGTGGGTTAAATGCTACGCATTTACTTGCAAAAAATACACTCTTTTCACATGGCGTTTTAACAACGAAAACGAAATCAAAGACGAAAATAAAAAGTGACATGCACATGTTCAGATCAAGCTCCTCATAAGTCCCAAGTTTCATGGTCGTAGGGCCCATAGTGTCAGAGAAGAAGAAGACACAAAAAAATCGGAAAAAGTGTCAAGAAGAAAAAAAAAGGACGAATTTTGCTCGCACAAATTCATATAACCCTTGCAAGCCAAAGGCTTGTCAAGTGTTAAATAAATAGATATCCGTGTTTGGAACACAACAAGGCGTGACCTAATTCATAGCAAAGCTTAAAAACAATGTTGACCTGCCCATTGATGAAAACAAAACACAGCTGAGTGCGAAAGCGTATAGTAATATACGGATGGAGCGCCTTTTACAACGCGGTGTGCACGTAAATATTTAGAGAGATACCTGATTAACTAGCTACGTCTCGAATTCATTTAAATCGTTCCGGCAAACGTTTGTGGGTCCTCTGAGAAAGAATCACCCCACCCCTTCATAAATCCTTTACTCTTGGTACTGAGTAATAAATAAACTGAAATTGATCAAAATTTAATAAAAATGAAATAAAGAATTTTATGAAAACAAATTTTCTTTTATGCTTTGGGAAATATCTCGGGACACATTTGTAAAGACTAAAAGCCCATATTGGACTCCAGCGTCAATCGAAAGATGATGAACACAAGCAAAGAGCCACCGCAAGATGGATTCACTCCAGAAAATACACACCATGTCGGGGTTGAGTGATATATAGAAATGTAGAAAAAACTGAAAGGTTCACACTGCATCCAGCGAGCTCCGATTACACTCTCAGCAACAGAGATAAAAAATTTACTCCGCTTAATTGCATTCGTGGAAAACTTGCAGAAAAGATATGCTTACCTTTCTGTTGATGGGCCCGTATACATGAAGGGATAAACATAAGTCTATAGCATGGAACTGAACGAACTGTAATGCAAAAAAGTAATATTAAAATTAATAAATAGCTCCATATTTTCATAGATTAATGGTGATGTATATTTCCCCAAGGCCTCACAAAATGAACCAGTAAGCAATACACGTCGGTGACGGTCTATTGACGTCGCAACGTCCTTCCACCAAATTCAGATCGTTTTAAAAGTTGCACTTGCTTTCCCTTTTTTCGTTCTCACCAGGTTACATTGTATGTCTAAAGATTTTGTCCAAGTTGTAAATAGATGTCCAGCGTCCAAAAGAATGCCAAACCAAAAAAGAATGCCAAACCAAGAAGAAAGCCGGAGCCAATGCCACCCTGAACAAATACTACACTTTTTCACTAAGTGTAATAAAAATACCACTTGAGAAAGCCACCCGGAACAAAAAAACACTTAATAAATTGATTATATCTTTTAGTTGCCCAGTAACCAGTGCTACTTTCGAGCAACGTTGGAAAAACTGCTCAGCCGATGTCGGATCAGGTTGTTTATGGAAGTCGAAACAACGTCTACTTTCCGAAATAGGACAGACGTCGATTATCCGACGCCTGCTCGACGTTGCGTAAAGGATGCAAATTTAAGTCCCTCAACAGGGTATAGACGACGTGAAAGCGCAAAGTTTCCCCCCAGTTTTTTATATGTACAAGTGTACATGTACACTTGAAATACGGTAGATCCATTTATGAGGGTGGCCATAAATTTCTTGGGATGTCACTAAACTAAACTATAAAATCTCTAAACATTTCTCAAACTTCTATTGGTCGTCATCGGCTGGGCGCTTATTGAACGTATTTATAATTTTCCAAGTGTTCTGGCAATAGTATTTTTTCCAAAGGCAATGGGAATAGAGATGCAACCTAAAACATGAGACTAATAAACAGGTCCTTTTATGAGATCGGCAAGACAAATTACAAATAGAAAAAGAGAACCCTCTCAATCTCAAGATTATAGAAAAAAATCCAAAAGTAATAGAGTCGATTTTATTGGCGCTTTTCTGTAGCTCTACAGTTGATGCTGTGGTAATTGCCCCAGATTCATCGTCAGGGAGGAGACTATTGTGTCGTATGAGTACTAGTAAAAAGAGGGGTTGGGGGGGGGGGGCGGGGCGGGGGCAGAAGAGCAGGCTGGAGAGCGACAATGGAATCGTTTTAGGTGATATGTAGGCTGTATTATAGGAGCCTGTAAACGTGTGTTAGCAGTGTTGAGCGGGGGAAAAAAATGCAGTGCACTTTATACCAATTAAGGCATTATTATCAGTGACAACAATTATTTGCACCCGTTTGCAGTAGGTGAGCTCTTGGGATGTCACAGGAAAAGCAGGCGACATTCATGTAAGAACATGCAGAGGAACAAGAAAAATATGAAAAAAAACTTAAAGTTAACATCTTAGAATATTCACACGTTTCAATACATGAACAAAGCAGCATATGAAATCATCATTTTTTTTTACCTTGAATTTACCAGCAGAGCACGTCTGCTGGCTCGTAAAATACATAGACATGTGAAGGCTTTCTTTGAATGGAATTGGATTTGCAGCTTAATTTGAAACAGAATGTGATTTGTTGGAGAAAGCGAACGATTTGCAATTCCAATTATTCTTTGCAATAGGCATTTTCCCCCTAGTGGGTTCAGATACAGACAAAGCATATAGTTCACTTGGAAATCATCGCCATTCAGCGCCAACTTACCTTTTTACCTTGATTTTTGCAGGATGTCAAATGAGTTGGCAATCCCGCGATTGAACTGCAAACAGAGAGAGAGAGAAGACCATTGCGTGCAGGAGTTGCTGCCAACCGTGCTGCCAATGTGTAAAGGCAATCCCCTCGAGTGAATGTTACGTTTTAAGGACTCTAATCGGTATTTTTACATCTTTTTTTCTTCCAAGACACAACAGCTTGTAACGTGTGCTGGAGGACAAATTAAATAATGCTGCCATCCCTGCTTTTCTTCAGGATTTACATAGGACAGACTACATTGAGAAATTGGATTTTCAAGCAGTGGCTACATCCACAAGATGCATAAGGTTTTTAATGGCGCCAACACTAAGAGAGTGACGCAAGATGAATAGAAAAAAATATTTCTAAACGTTGAGGGATAAATCATATCTGAAGGCAGGCGGGACATTTATAAAAAAAAAAAGGCTTAGTCAAGGAGCATCAGAATTCTTATACCAAGGCATGGAAAAGGTGTTTTTAGTGCAAAATATCCGACTGGGATTTGTGTACTTTGTTGTCAGTTTATTCCCAATATTTCTTAAAACCGCAGGTAAGATTTAATCTTTGTGTTATCTTAGTGTATGTAGGTATAATGCTGTGCATGTTTGATATCTAACGATAAGGGACTTCACTGTGAATATGTTATATTTGGGAAGATTGAACGTGTTGGGGCTGCTGGAAGATGTGTGCCATTGTATACTAGCATCGTGTCAATGGGCTCCCCAATGGGCAAGGCTCATCGACAACAACCATCGGACATATATGCCACCGAACGATCCCTTCCGGACACGTTCCAACCGAAGAAATAACGCTGTATAACTGCCGTTTGACTACTGCCACGGGACACCTGTCACCGCATAAGTCAATTAAAAGCTAGAAAACTCTCATTGGAGAATTAATACTGGAGAATTATCACCAAACACATCCCATCCAGTCAACTACCACAGGGAACACAACGTTAGGAATGTGGACAGTAGTGCCGGACAACCTCCGGACAGCTGTCGATAAACACCTGCCGACCGGGCAAATCCCTACAGGTCCACACACTGTCAAATCCCTACAAGTCAACACATTGACAAATCCCTACAGCTCCACACACTGACAAATCCCTACAGGTCCACACACTGACAAATCCCAACAGGTCCACACACTGACAAATCCCTACAGGTCTACACACTGACAAATCCCTACAGGTCCACACACTGACAAATCCCTACAGGTCCACACACTGACAAATCCCTACAGGTCTACACACTGACAAATCCCTACAGGTCCACACACTGACAAATCCCAACAGCTCCACACACTGACAAATCCCTACATCCCGAACACTCGCGTAACGTCTAAAATACATCTATATTAGATCGGCAATATCGGCAACTTCGTCGTCCGATGTATCGGTTGCACATAGGATTAACTATGGCCCGACGCCTAATAGATATAGCGGCTTCGTACATCGGATATACATCGGGCCGATATATCTTTAATACGTCGGGCCACCGTCGGAAATATCCCTACAAATTCTTCGCCGTCGGATACCAACCGTCGGCTATACGTCGGTTATACGTTTATATTCCGATGCATTTCCGACGAACTTCCGATGATTTTTATACGTAAAAAAAATTGTTTCTAGCCTTAACTGACCAACTGAACCCTTACCAACCATTCATAATTCACATATTCATACACCATAGCATATTAATATACAACATAGCATATTTATATATTGCAACTGAACACTAGCAGTTACTCGGGTTTGAACCGGGGACATCTTGCATCCTAGGCGCGGAACATACCTCTACTCCACGGCGGCTGGGGCTGCTTCGGCAGTGTAATTAAGTGGTCTAATGTTTCTATTTCGTCCCAAAAAGTTTACTTCTCACATTTTCGTTTTTTGTAACCGCTGGCGCTTTTAAATTTAGTTATTTGTATTGTATTTTCCTCCTTTATGTTTGCTGAGGGATAGTTTATTGAGGCAAATGATAATTTTCAAGTATATTCATAATGCTCCACTATTGATTCTTCATAATGTCCCCTACAAAACGTCAATCGATAAATTTCCGACGCCGAATAAGCATCGGAAAATATGCGTTTTATAGACATATAAAAAATACGTATAATATACGATTGCAATATCGGCATCTTTTTTCCGATGTATTTCCGACGTCGTTTATACATAGGAAAATATGCGTTTTATAGACGTTTAAAAAAATACGTATAATCCGCGTTGGCAATATCGGCATCTTTTTTTCGACGCTGTGGAATATATGGAGCACTAGTACATAACGCAATATATATATATATATATATATATATATATATATATATATATATATATATATATATATATATATATATATATATAGTTTTCATTTCAAGTTATGCGTGAAATACACAAATTTAGAGATCCAGTGGAAATCGGTATATTTCGGACGTTTCACCAACAAATATAACTATATGTATAATATACGTATATATTTATACGCATATTACATGCTTGTAATATCTTAAATAAAACAAATAAACTTCCGTCGGAATTCGGTATATTTCCGACGTATAGCCGATGCAGTGATATATTTGTATATTATACGATTATTGTAATGCGTCGGTTATACATCAGTAATATTTTTTTCAAAAACAAGTTTTGTTCCGTCGGAAGTCCGTCTGTGTCAGACGTTGGGCCAACATATACAAATATATGTATAATATACGTATAATTAAATACATCGAATATACGTATGCAATATCCGTTTCAATTTTTTTTACCATTGGTCGGAAGTTTATCTATTTCCAACGCATGACCAATGCATAAAAATAGATGTATAATATATGCATTGAGAAATACGTATAATATATGAATATAATATTTCAAAAAAACAAATTCCCAATTGGTAGGAAGTTCGTCGGAAAAAGATGTCGGCCCGATGAATATTTGCCAACATCTATTAAACTGAGGAAAATAATCATCGGGCCAACGTCGGTAACCGATGAACTTCCGACGAATGGGAAAAAAATGGAAATTCGACTATTGTCAACCTATAACCGATGCATTACCGATGCATCGAAGCCGATGCCGACGTTTTAAGACCTGGTTTATACCGTTCCGACGTCGGCCCGACGTTACGCGAGTGTTCGGGAGGTCCACACACTGACAAATCCAAAACAGATCCACACACTGACAAATCCCAACAGGTCCACACACTGACAAATCCCTACAGGTCTACACACTGACAAATCCCTACAGGTCCACACACTGACAAATCCCTACAGGTCTACACACTGACAAATCCCTACAGGTCCACACACTGACAAATCCCTACAGGTCCACACACTGACAAATCCCAACAGCTCCACACACTGACAAATACCTACAGGTCCACACACTGACAAATCCCTACAGGTCCACACACTGACAAATGCCTACAGGTCTACACACTGACAAATCCAAAACAGATCCACACACTGACAAATGCCTACAGGTCCACACACTCACAAATCCCAAGTTCCACACACTGACAAATCCCTACAGGTCCACACACTCACAAATCCCAACAGGTCCACACACTCACAAATCCCAACAGGTCCACACACTCACAAATCCCAACAGGTCCACACACTGACAAAATATGTGTTTTCTCTCATGAAACTTTGAAATTCCTTGCAAATTTAGAAACCATTTTGTCGGTGTCAACTTCACGAAATCGTAATTATTTTTTAAGGATCTCGATGTTGCTATCCATTGTATCTTCTTGAAAAGACCAGATGGCATTTAGGGTATCCATATATAAGGGCCCGAGACACAAAGGTTTCGAATGAACAGACAAAAGACCTGGCAATTATTTTTATCTAGTTACACCCAAACCTCTTTTTTAAAATAATTTATGCTACAAATGATACAAAATCAAAACTTATCTGTTTTATTGATTACTTAAATGATCCATGTGATATTGTATGCCAAAAGTGAATTCTAACTGGAATGTACTCCGAAATTTCTGTACAAAGCCACAACAAAAGAATACCTGTGTGATTCAGTATCAAAGAAAATTATAACGGGTACCCATCAGTGTCTTAAAGATGCCGCATTTACGATACATTATGCCACCAAAGTTGATCCTGGCCGTATAAGATGGTCCAAATGAGGCTGATGTCACTCCATGCGAATATATAAGGAACTCAGAATCTAATATCTTTACTTCAGTTGTTAACAACACAATTGGATTTAATGGAAAGCAATAAAGGACTTGGTGGCTTCATGTACATCAGGAAAAAAACGAGAACATCTTAAGGCAGCGTAGTAATACAGACTTGTGACTAGGTCAAAGCTAAAGACTTTTTGGACTAGTGCGCTACTGTAGGCAGTGTGCTAGATTAGATATGATGTGTTTGAAAAGTGCACGTTACTGTATATAGTACAAATCTGGTAAAAGAGGTTGGTAATAAAATAGATAAACTTTGATTCTGTTTTTATAAGAGGTTTTTATAATTTTTTGTTTGAAGTTTTGAATGTAAATCGATAAAAATAATCGCCGGGATCCTTTTGTCCCATATTTCATTCGGGGCCTTTATATCCCGGGCAGTTATGTCCCGGGACCTTTTGTCTGTTGCCCTGTTCAAGGCTGTTATTTATTTCTGCGACAACGTAACTGGTTGTAAGGAGATGATTGCATTTACTTAATTGCAATTCATATTTATAATGGCAATATTACCATTGCATTACACTTTTAGGTGAAACACAAACAAAACCAGAAAATAACAATAAATAGTTAATGAAAGAAAAGTGTGACAGTTGTTCTGGTGGTACCTGTTCAGGTGAGGCAGGGCTGGGTACTATTGTTGAACAGAAACACAACAACCTGTCGGTATTCGATGCTGTACTCGGTACATTCATGCAGCCCTAACTGTTCTACCCTGTAACGGGGAGCATCTCGTAGATTGGACCACTTTTAAATACTCGAGCTGTATTTGAATATCATTATATACCCCATAAATAAGACCAACGCGCAGATCGGACCATTTTGAGTCTTTTAAATCGGTGGTCCTATTTCCTGTGTTCTACTGTGTAAAGGGCGGGAGGGAGGGAGGAGGGGCCAGCTCCAAGTTTACATTCTGCACACCAGGGAGGGCGGTAGTGTTTACAATAGCTAACAATTGTACACTTATTGGTTGATATGTATGCATTCATTATTTAACATACTTCTAAATAACTAGCGATATCTCTTTTTATTTTAAAATCCATACCTTTGAATATGATATATTTATATGATATAACTGGGAATAATAAGCATAAATTCATATATATATGCAATAATTTGGAGAGAGACCAGAAATAGCTCAAAGTAATCAATATTTCCCCTCAAATCTGTTCAAAATCTCAAAATAATTGCTAAAAACACCAATTTCCTAATGATTTCATTTAATCTCTCATAACCAGATCCCTTGTAATGTATGTTCAGGTATTTGGTTTTCATAGTGAGTTCTGTTATTGACGTATGTTTTCTTGACAGTGGGTGAGGAGTATTGTCTGACAAGGGACACATTCCATGCACAGTGCAACGACACGCAAGTGATCCTCATGCGGAAGGCCCGCTATGGGCGTATGTACACAGGCAGATGTATCTCGTCCGGTAAGGAAGTCTAAAGCCTATACTTAATAGCTGCAGATGTCAGCGAAAGAAGCGCCTGCGAAAAATTAATACCCATTTTTCCACAGACGATTGCTCGCAGACGGTTGCAGATATGTAATATATATGGGCTTAAACAAAAAATGTAAACTGGTAGAAATTATTTAGTTTATTTTTTTTTATATTTTCCGGGTTATACAGTCTAGGTGACCTTTAACTCGAAACTCTGACTGCGTCCTTTGACCTTTGACCTCGGCATTACTTAGTTGCTTAGTGGATAAAGAATGGTGTCTGAAAACGATGTCCAGATCGTTCTGTCCCTAACTGGTAAAAATAAACACAGATTATATGACTTAAGACCTTGAAACTCAAAGTAATGTTTCAGACTGCAAGGTTCCTCCGCAAAGTAAACCCTTAATCAAAATACCAGTAGCAAAATTTGCACTTGGCATCGCAAAATCACTAAAATGAATGCTTAAAAAATATTCTACATGAAAGTTTGTTAAAAGTGATGTCACCATACCAATTGCATGAAAAAATAGTCGAAAAAATATTGTTATCCCTGATCTTGACTTTTCTCTTGTACAGTTTACGGATTCCTTTTTTAGCAAAGGAATTTCGGACTCGCCATATTGGCAAAAATTTGCAAATCTGCAAAATAAAAAATAGCATACCCAACATTTAATGATAATTTTTAATATCAAAATATAACTAGACCGAAATTCGCACGACGAATTAGACCCCACTTGGAATGATAACTACGGTTTTCGAGATAAAGGCCAACTTCCGGTTTGGGGCTCGAAAGCGACCTGGAGGTCAAGGACACCGGAAGTTGTACCTTACGTAAAGTCGTATAGGGGGTGGATGTCGAAAATGAGGTCAAAATTGCTCTATCTCTTACCGTTTTCGAGATAAAGACCAACTTTCCGTTTGGGGCTCGAAAGTGAACTGCAGCTCAAGGACACCGGAAGTTATACCTTACGTATCGTCGTAGCGGGGTTGGAGGTCGAAAATGAGGTCAAAATTGCTCTATCCCTTACTGGTTTTGAGATAAAGGCCAACTTCTGGTTTGGAGCTCGAAAGTGACCTGGAGGTCAAGAACACCGGAAGTTGTACCTTACGCATCGTCGTATAGGGGGTGGAGGTCTAAAATGAGGTCAAAATTGCTCTATCTTTTACCGCTTTCGAGAGAAAGGCCAACTTCCGGTTTGGGGTTCGAAAGTGACCTGGAGGTCTAGGACACCAGAAGTTATACCTTACGCATCGTCGTATGCGTGGTTGAGATCGAAAATGAGGTTAAAATTGCTCTTTCTCTTACCGCTTTCGAGATAAATCATTGTTTTTCTTAAATAACGTTCTTCGCGATTTCAAGGTCAAGATCAAGGTCAAGGCCAAAAATTTTTATCTGTTACTTCAGATCACATCGCCCTTTATATATGTGCCAAGTTTGGCTTTTCTAGCTTCAACAGCCTTGCTGTAGATGTCTGGAAACCGATTGACCTTTTCGAAATTTGACCTTGACCAGTAAGGTCAAGGTCAAAAATTTTTATCAGGTGCACCACTTCAGATGACCCTCCATACATGTGCCAAGTTTGGTTGGTCTAGCTTCAGCGGTCTTGGAGGAGATGTCTGGAAACCAATTCGGCGGAAAAAGAATGAAAATAAAAAAAGCGAGAAAAAAATAGGTGAAGAATTCGGGGCAATCCATCCCCATTTGGTATTTGCAATACCAAGTGGGAATTAAAGATATCAACAAATCAATGTTGATCTCAATAATTTATATTTTGCTGTCAATAGTTAAATCTCAGACGGCAAAAGTGTAATTTTGAGATAAAAAAAAAAAACAATTGTATAAATTTAAAAAGTCTTAAGAGAGGCACACATTTACATAAAATTTAATCAACCGTCAATTAAATTTTGGAGATGAAAAACAGGCTTATTGATTTTAATAATAACGACACATTTTGAGCTCAGGAACTGCTTCGTTTTGTGCAGTAAAAATTAAAAGAAAGAGTCTGCACACAGGGACTAATCATTGTTTTATTTACAGGTGTTTACATCTGAATTTTAAATATAAAAATAGACTGATATTTTGATATCAAATTTAAGTTTTGAGATAAAAAAATCATTTAAAGATTTCTATGGAATGCCATTTTACATTTATTAGCCACTTATTGATATCAAGAATTAACTTTTGATCTCAAATATTGACTTTTTCATATCAAGTATTAATTTTTTATCTCCAAAATTTTCTTTTTTGATATCAAGAATTAATTTCGGCCATCTGTAATCATATTTTCGATATCCTTAATGCAAACTTGATCTCAAAAAATATTTCTTGATATTTTGCTACCAAGAAATGAACTTTTTATCTCTGAAAATCAAATTTAGATATCACTAAATTATTCTTGATACCAATAAATAATTGGACGCCTATCGACCTCTGCCAAGCAAAGTTTGAGGTTCGTGTGTCTATGTGTGTGGGGAGCGCTCAATTATTGATTTGCTGGGTATGTGTGCAGGATAAGATCCCCCGTTTCACCTGTAGGTAGAGAACTTTTCGAACTGATCAAGAGCTGGTCAGAGATCTGTTCGAAATAACAAAGTGATAAAATTTTCGAATTTTCTAGCTTCAGCAATGTTTGCAAGCTTGCTCAATTTGAAATCCACCCAAGGGAAAAATAAGAATGTTTAATCAATGTTTAAAAGACGGGCCAAGTAACCACCCTCCCGCCCCACACCAAGAGCAACGTGTGTATTAGAAAAGACATAAACTTTGACAAGGCGTGATAGATCAAGAACTGATACGTACACGTCTCTTTTAGCTATTTTCATACCAATACTTTTATATTTGTCTGCTAATCTGGCACATGTTTACAAATACCTTTAGATTTGGCCTTATGTTCTGCTTAAAACCCATCTTGTCGTTAAAATTCAAACTTATATTTCTTGTCGCGCGACAAAAAAGAATTGTTTTGTTACCTACTGGTCAGGGAAGTAGATTTAGATAAAGTACTGCACTTTTTCTAAATTTCAGTCCTTGCTCGGGTATGTGGGCGGGAAAGAGAGTGTATCAGGAAAGGGATAGGGGCGTGCCACAACTGGCCAAAAATTGAAATGATCTCTTTAAAACAATGCTTCAAAACCTATTGCTAAAAATCTTTGCTTCTAATTTCTTTAAATTTTTTGTCAGTTTGAGGAGATAGCTGTCTGCGGACAACAAAGGGGATATTTTCCAATGCACATACAAAACGCACCTAACTAACGATGACAACCCCCTACGCACATGGCACATTGCGTGACAGTGGTCTTTGGTTCAGTTTGTATGTGCCTACGCACATGGCACATTGCGTGACAGTGGTCTTTGGTTAAGTTTGTATGTGGCGGATAATGTAGAATATTTATTTATTTAGCAGCATTTATAAAGCGCTTATAACTAAGCGCAAAATCGATACATAAACACCCAAGTGTATATTTAAGCATAATAATACTATAAAAATGACTAGTATATTCAGCAGTTATAACATGACATAAAAAGATGGGTTTTAAGAGATCTTCTAAGAGCACTTAAAGTTTGTTCATTCCTAATCTGAAAGGGAATGGAGTTCCGCAGCTTAGGACCAGTATAACCAAAAGCTCGCTCTCCCAGTTTTTTATTACATCTTGGTGTCACTAGCTGAAAGCAGTCATAACTCCTTAACCTGCATATGGCACAGGTCTAAATCGCAAAAGTCCTAAAATATAATTAGGAGCGATACCGTGAATTCCCTTATAAACCGTCACTACAATTTTGAAAATCGATCGTTCCCTTATAGGAAGCCAATGTCATGTTTTCAGTATCTCAGTTATGCTGGTTGATGCGTCACGTCTGATCCCAACGACTGTGCGCACTGCGTCGTTCATAACCATTTGCAAATCATGGATAAGATACTCCGACAAACCATAATAAAAACAGTTACAATAATCGAGGCGAGATATTACAAGCGAATGAGTAAGTGCCTTAGCGTCGTCTTGGCTAAAAACGAAGCGAATTTGTCTTACCCACGAATATAGAAGTAGCACATTTTCCGTAGCTGGGCAACATGTACTTTAAAATCCATGTTGGAATGTATAGTAGATCCTAAGTTCCTTATAGTATCTGCTCTGGGAATAATACTGTCGTTCAACGCGAGAAAATTTGCCACAATTTTGTCATTATTTCTTCCACTCGTTATCATAAGGAACTCTGTTATGGCCGGATTTAGTTTTAACTTATTGTTTGTCATCCATTGTACAATAGCACTTATGTATCATTCGAGATGACTCACGGCAGCTTTCTGATCAGATTCACCTAATGACGTTATCCGTAGTAACTGAATCGTCCGCATAAAAGTGAAATAATATTAACAAAATCCTGATTAGTACTCCTAATGGTAGCGTATAGTCATTATAAAGCCTGGGGCCTAACAGAGACCCTTGCGGAACCACGCAGTCCAACAAAACTGGTTCTGATTTAGCGTTTGCTTCCACCACTTGCATGTACCTGTCTGACAGATATGCGGCAAACCATTCCTGTAATACCGATCAGTTTTTCCAGACACCTCAAAAGTACACGGTGATCAACCGTATCAAAGGCCGCAGAGAGGTCCAGCATCGCCATATACACTGCACGGTTGTCATCGAGACTCCTGAAAATGTCATCGAACAATTTCATAAGCGCGGTCTCAGTGCTATGCCCCAATTTGTAGGTAGGAAGGACCTCCCCGTTACCGTCACCGTTATCATACTGGAACGCCGTGTCAAAATCATCGCCAAAACCCTTTCTAATATTGTCTATCTTAGACTTGGAAAACGAACTAAAATTGTCAGCCAAAGACAATTTTCAGCCAAAGAGGCATGCTCAGGGAGGGCACTTGTTTTGCAATTATTCATTATCTTCTTCATGGTCTGAAAGAGATTCTTAGAATCTTGTCTATTTTCACTGACAACTTTGCACAGATGCTTTTCCTTCGATTGATCTTCGGTTGGATACTTTTATGGTTTGCTGAATTGCTGTGTTCGTCAAATACGCATATTATCAAACCTGCTTCAAATAAAATTACACAGACCTTGTATTCTTCCAAGGCTTAGTTTTTATTCCAGAAGATGCACATGGACAAGAATCTAATTCGGTTCACGCTCAACGAGAACATCTTTACCCATAAAAAATCAATAACAAAGCCCTAATTGCACACAAAGGACAGAAAGGACACACAAAGGACAATCACACGTGTGTATATTTGCCATAATACTTTCATGTAAATAACAATTTTTTCATGTAAATAACAATTTTACCGTTGTTATACAACAACTGACATCTGAAAGAATCTAACCGCAAAACAGTCGCAGAGGTTGACTGTTGGACAACGGCCAATTTAACAAGAAAATTTACTGTTGTCCAACAGCCAGCTTCCACGTCAGTTTGACCTGTTATAACAACTTATTACTCCGCAGACCCACTAGCGAGTCCGCGGAAATAGTATTCATAAAAGAGAGTAACTACTTTTAAAATATCTATCCGCTTGGTGTTTGTAGATAACAGATAAATCCCACAGAGGTCATCTGTTTTATAGCAACGACCCCGATGTCGCTCTAATGCCACGTTGTCCCAGGTTCTTAAACGGAAGTGAAATTGGGTACCAAAATTTGATGGGAACCGGTTGCATTTTCCACGAAAATAGCAGTTCGAGGAAAAATTCTGTTGCGGATAATAATTCTGACTAAAAGAATACAAGGGTAAATGCTATAAAGACATCGGTTGGTCTAACTACTGTTTGAAAGAACAAAACAGCAAATGTGCTCATGTGGTTATTTTGAGAAACCAAAACCCCAGTACGAAAAATCGTCCCCAAGTCTTTTTCGGCACATGCTTCTTAAAGGTCAAGCAAGCCTTGATGAGATTCCATGACATTTTTAGCCAATTAGAAACAAGTCCGCCAAGATGTTGAAACGCACACTAAAACGCATAATCGAATTAAGTCGTCGCCAGTCTGGTATTGGCAGCGGTCTCAATGAGAAAATTTACATGTGTAGCACATTTAATTTGCACATATAAAACAGAGGAATTAACATGTGACTGAATGTACTGAAGGCATTGCTGTCCAAGTGCCATTACCATTTTATTTGGTTTTATTATGACCTTAACGTGGCGGAATCACCATTTGAAACATTCAATCATACTTTTAAAGCTGGGCCTTATAGCTTCTGAGAACTTCTCTGGACCATAATCTTGACACAAAATGCGTGAATTTCTCTAAATATTTGACAGTGTCGAGTCGTCTGGTTTTGGCTAGTTTCCAACATACAACATGCATTCCAATAGCAAAATCTGGACCAGAAAGGAATAAAGTGATTGGAATGGAACCACAACAACACCGCAGCTTTCAGCAGTAGAGTAAGGTGGGGCAAGAGGCCCCCCTTAAGCGCATTTTGCTATAAAATTTTATTGAGTTGAGATATGTTCCTTATCTTTTGGTTGGTGTTCAACCTCAAATCCCTCTACCTCCACAATAGTGAATCAGTTATTAAAACTTTTTACTTTTCATGAAAAACTGAATAAAAAAATTTTGCCCTTAGTGGGCCTTTTGCCCCATACCTGGGGCAAAAGGCCCACGGGTGCCCCCCGAAGGGTACAATGTGAATATCATCTCAAAAAATTACTATCGCCTATCATCGGTTACACTCTGTTATGTTTTTAGAAACAGCAAGGCCACTTATTGATTTCATAATATTACCCTAAAATCTGTAACCTATAAAAACTTCTATGGCTTCCCAAAAAATTCTGATTCTTATGAAAATGACCCCCTAAAATTAAATAATGTCTTTACTTGCAATATTGTGCCACTGTGTGGTTTTATTTAGATTACATGTGCTTTCGTCATGTGGCACATCCATGCACACAAATATACGTGTGTGTGGGTGTGTGTGTATAAAATCTGTCAGGATTTTGCAAGCTGTTCGTATTCGGGTTATGTTACAATGACAAAAAATTGCCCTTGTTGGAAAATGTCCCTCCATTAACAGATAATTGGTTAGTGTCCGGTTGGAAAATATCCATTTGGCAATTGTCGGTTGGAAAGTGTCCAGTTGGAAAGTGTCCCGGATTCTATGCAAGCAGAATCATCCCTATGTCTGGGCATTGTGGCCCCTGAAGTTTCTTTGGATTCCATTTTCACTGGACTTTGTATGAAAAACAATACAGGAAGAAACTTAGTAAATAGCCCCCCCCCCCCCCGCCCCCATCCCATTGGCATTGTAAGCACAAGGGGAGAGACGGGAGTTCTATATCAAATAATTTCCTAACAGGGCCTTCGAAAATAATTCAAAATATACTCTATAAGTTACTTAAGCCTTGTTTTCTTTGATTCTTTTGCCATATAATGTAAATTTTAAGGTATTATCCGTAATTTTAATGTTTCAATGGCGTTCAACAATTATGAAAAATCAGATACAGGATGTTGGGATGGGGGAGTGAGTCAAAGTGTTATAAATTTGAATTTTGTTTATTTCGTCAAGATGGATGTTTACACATCCATTTAAATTCGAGAAATTTAAATGCTAGTTGCAAATGAACAATAAAACCATATTACGAATGAGTTCTGTTGAAAAATTACTGTGGCGGCAAAGAATAATACTTTGGGATTATAAAAAATCTGCTTGGGAAGTAAATTAATTTCAGGAACTGCAGTATGTTGATTCAGTACTGGCGGTTGTTTGCGGTAAGGTTCCAGATCAATTCGACTTTCTTGTACCGCTGTCATAAATGCAGTGCTACCGCAAAAGACTGCAAACATACCGTTTTTTATTTGCAACTTTTGCAGTATGTTTTAGTCATAATGAATGTACGGATGTGTCCATTATTATCCATTTCTAACAAAGTCTTCAAGCGCCACCTGGCGCTACTCACTTGATGTCTTACGTTGCCATCCTTCGTTTTGGAAACTGAAATTGGATTGTTTTTACATGATACGTATGCTGTTATGCTTCTGTAACTGCATTTAACTACATTCACGTTGGAATATTTAACATTGCAAAGTCGAAGACTTGCAAAGAATTTATTAAAGTTGTAAAGGACCAATGGTTTGGACCTTTTTTCCTTTACTGGTCTTTACTACTACTTTGACCATACCGACCTAGCACTCCAGTATTTCCCACATATGTAGTACCTGATCTCAAATTGTGCACGTCGTTTTTTATTTTCGCCTTTGTTTTCATTTTCGTGATGTAAATGCAAAGCAAAGAACAGTGAGCTTTTTGTCAAGAAATGCAACGCGTAAGTTCTGCAGCAGCATTTTTGCACAGGCTTCTCGTATCTGCTAACAGATTGCTTTATTTGCATAGGCTAAGTACGTTAGCCATACTGTTGGTTTTATGATGACGACGAGCAAATCTTACTTCGTTATTTTCAATGCTCTGAATGTTCATAAAAATTATCAGCTTTAGTTACACACTATTCTTAGTGAGCGGAGGGGTAGGGGGTGCTGTGTCATAGGTAAGTAGCAAAACTATGTTTTTTCCTAGAAACGGTTTCGAACTGGCAAAACAAAGTTTCTTGGAAAAATTTCAAAATCTGAAAAAGCATTGTCTTGTCTGTGATGGAAAACAAACCAAAAACAAACTGAAAAGTTTAAAATTTTATTGAAAGGGAGAAAGTGATGCTTGAAATATTATTTTTTGGCCAAGTGTTTTATTATTATTATTATTATTATTATATCACTATTTTTATTGTTATTATCTATTTTCTTCATTTATCTGCTATGATGATACAATCATGTAGTTATCGCTATCGACAGAACATTTTCCAACCGCAGCAAATTTTTGTCATTGTAACATAGCCTGAATAATACGAACAGCTTGCTAAATCCTGGCAAATTTTATACACACAAACACACACACATACACACCCACAAACCCATATATATATATATATATATATATATATATATATATATATATATATATATATATATATATATATGTGTGTGTGTGTGTGTGTGTGTGTGTGTGTGTAAAATTTATCAGGATTTAGCAAGCTGTTCGTATTATTCAGGTTATGTTACAATGACAAAAAAATTGCCGTTGTTAGAAAATGTCCCTCCATTAACAAATAATTGGTTAGTATCCGCTTGTCGGGTGATAAATGGTCGGTTGGAAGGGTCCAGTTGGAAAGTGTCCCCGGATTCTATGCAAGCGGAATTATCCCTATGTCCGGCCATTGTGGCCCCTTAAGTTTAATTGAATTACATTTCACTGGACTTTGTATGAAAAACAATACAGGAAGAAACTTAGTAAGTTGCCCCCCCCCCGCCTCCATCCCATAACATAAAAATACTCAACCAAAAGACCAAAAAATAATTGGCAATTTAAGCACAAGGGGGAAAACTGGAGTTCTATATCAAATAATTTCCTAACAAGTCCTTCAACAAGAAACAGATTTGTTTCCATTTTTGTCTCCATTTTCAATTACAGTTGATAATGCCACTTAATTTGAAAGCACAATAAGCACAATATCAGCCAGCCATACACATAACCCTTGACAAGCGTTGACAAGGTTGCAGGTTAGAGAACCTTTGCAGACAGATGCAGCCATATTTGTCGCGGTACGTTCTTATTGACAAACATATATATATATATGTTACAGTCAATGTTGGAAACCCGCCATTTCACGAAATGGCAAACTGTGTTGGGTAAATTCGCGTAATGCCTAAAATCTTTTGCCGTTTCACGAAATAACCTAACAGTTAGGTTATTTCGCGAAATTGCCTAAAAATCTTACATTTTGTTTCACAAATTGGCAAACCAAGATCAGGCAAAATTGTGAAATATGCTTTTTTTGCTCGAAATTACTTACGATCGTGACAAATAATGTGTCTTTTATCTTTTATAATTGCAATAAGATTACTTCAGTTTTCAAATACAATTAATACATCATAGTTGGGTTGTTCCTTTAATTAATGCATAAGAGTTGATTGCAACTGATCACAAGCTTTTAACGCGATCATATTAATTGTAATTCATGGTAATGCACACAAGTGTTTGTGTTTCTTTTTGTTTGATTTAATTGCTATAAGGATAAATTTCAGAACAACACACTGAAGTGGGTTAAGATGATGTACTCAGTAACCAGTCACCGATTTGCCGTTAACCGGCTCGGAAAAGAACATCCTATAACGCCTGCTTTTATCTACTCTGGAATTAAGCCGTTTTCATGGATTTTTCATTATAAGAAAACTTTCTCCATATTGGCCCTCCGGATAAGATATACTTTGATATAAACTTACCTGAAATCGGGATGTTTTTATCAAATTCCTAAAAATGGGAGAATCAAATGAAGATAAATACAACAGGAGCTGTACAAAGTATTTGAACAGCACAAATCGGTCTTTATGCCAAAAGACCAATGTTACTCGACTGTAAAGAAATTAAAAGCAGCGCCTTGAACACCGGCCCAAAAAGCAGGCGTGAATATTTTATTATCAACAAGTATGAAATTATTATTAATGATATAAATTTTGGTCATTAGAAATCGGATAATATTTGAAAATTTCAATGTTTATTAAAAGAGAATTATAGAGTATTACGTTAGCGGGATACAACAGCTTTAATATTACTCTTAACTCGAGTTTTAAAGATAAAAAATACTAGCTGTCTTTAAAATTCTGCATTTTTGTTCAAGTTTTGTCTCAAATGTAGGTTAAAACTTAAAAGATTTTTTTAATTTTCAGATACGAAATTCTGCAATGCGGTGATGTGATATTCATATCGTTCATCGTGTGGTGTGAAACATTCTCGTAGGATTGATCTCATTACCCTTTTCTTTATCAATAAACAATTCAAACTACTGTTTTTTCTGATTCCTGTGATATTCTCTTGCTATAGATAACAGTTTGCCATTTCACGTAAGGGCAAACCGAAAATTTAGGTAACTTCGTGAAATAACCTAACTTTTAGGTTATTTCGTGAAACGGCAAAAGAATTAAGGCATTACGCGAATTTACCCAACACGGTTTGCCATTACGTGAAATGGCGGGTTTCCAACATTGACTGTAACATATATATATATATATATATATATATATATATATATATATATATATATATATATATATATATATATATATATATATATATATATATATGTATATATATATATATATATATATATAATAATAATAATAATAATAATAATAATAATTTGTATGTATGTATACTGACGAACAAAAGAAATTATGCAGTAATTTGTGTTCGATATCTTGGAAAATAAAATGTGTAAACATAAGATTGTCTTCTAATTTTGAGGCTTGACTTCAGTTGACACCTTTTTCAGGCAATGCAAATATGGGTATATGTCGCTTGTCACTGTGATCGTATTGTCATGTTGCGCATACTTGGATCAGCTCAAATTTGATTTTTCTGCATAACCTCAAGGTTCTTGAAAAATCGGAAAGAAACATGCCATGACTTGCAGAAAATAATCGTCAGCAGAGTATTTACGTGCTGGAATCGGGAAGGTGTGTGAACAGGATTTTTAAGAGATTTGGGCGAGGCCCGCTCTCTGATATACTGTTTGCAACAGCAATACCAAGAAACAGGAAGAGTCATAAATAGGCTACGGAGTGGTAGACCATAAGTAACTTGCGCAACAGTTTATTAAATCGGCAGCTGAAACGACGGCGATAACGCCGGGCATAAGCAACAAAGGGATAAGTGGACTGAAGGTGGCGAGAAGACGCGCAAGCAGACTATGTCGTGGAATGGGGCTATGCGGACAAAAATAACGGAGGGACTGGGCGTTAAATCAAATTGGCGCACAGTGATCTCATCGCAACTGGTTTCGAATAATCTTTTCGTATGAATCTCGGTTCAGTTTATGCTGGCATTACGACAGGCAGCGCGTATATCGGAGGATGGGACAGCCTTTCCTTCCACAGTGTGTTTCCCAAGCTGACAGATTAAGCGGCACTTTGGAGTGCAATAAAGTTCGGTGTATCGATACCATACTTACCGGACAGGTGGTGCCCTATATCCAGCAAATCAATAACACATTTTTATGCAATATAAAGTGCGACCACTTATTACAGGAGGCAGTTTGCAGTATCTGGAGCACATAATGTCAACCTGTTGCCATGACCACCATATTTGTCTGATATGAATCCACTGGTTCACCTCTGAGATCTTCTGGACCAGAAAATGCGGGAAAGAAACACTCATCCGAGAAATCATGCAGGACATCGACAAGCGTTGATCGAAAAGTTTAGAATCAATTGACTAATTTGCTCAATGGATGGTTGAGTTCAAGCTCTTCGTAATGTACGCGGAGCTCATACGCGATATCGACACATTACTCAGTTGATTGTGCTTCATGCACAGTTAAAATCTCAGTTATGGTGTATATAAATGGCATTATCTCGAAATTGAAAGAAGTGCGGTTTTCATTTTCTTCAGGTTTGTGGGATCTTGACACAATTAAATTTCGTTGGAAATTTCTAAGTAATACAGGTAACAGTGGAGATACAAAATTTAAATATATTGCATACTTTTTATATATATATATATATATATATATATATATATATATATATATATATATATATATATATATATATATATATATATATATATATATATATATATATATATATATATATATATATATATATATATATATATATATAAACCAACATTTTAGTCCGAAATAAGGTGAGAATTACATGAATTCCCTGTATTCCCTATACGCATATGTAAAGTAAAACCGTTTGGAAAGTCTTCAGTTGAAAATGTCCAAGGGTTTTTACAAGGGTTCTAGGGTTTTTGCAACGATTCCCTACATATAATTTTTATTCCTGTCGGTGACAATCTTTCGTTTCTGACAACAATGTTATAAGCAAAATCATTCACTCGCGGAATCCGGTGAGATAAACTGGGTAAATATCTTGTCCAAAAGTATTTGTTATCTATTATTTAACATTCATTTGCCTGTCAATTGCCCATGAACTTCGCAGTAATTAAATGTCGGTATCTTTTCCCATAAAACATTACCCAGTTGACCTGGTTTACTGGGAGAGTTCTCGACCTACCTTAACTCGTTCTGTTACTGGTTAAGAAGCAAGGTACTGTGATTAGGCTTATCAAAGGGCCTAAGAGTTTAATGTTTAATTATCACCATGTTAGTCAGAAACTAGAACCTCATCTCGCTAGTGAAATGTTAAACACTTGACAAATATTAAAACGCAAAAATACTTCCTTCAATGGGTTATGTCTTGAATAATATATTGCAAACAACACAGCTTGAATACGTCTTATAAGCCGAGTTGTGTTTGGTTTTTGTTGTTAAGGTTTTATGGACTGATCAGGCATACGCCGTGTTCTATTTACGCAGTGAGAGCTCGCAGAAAGCTGAGCAACTGTGTGTTGGGTGCTGTGCGTCAAATGCTCCGCATTTACTTGCAAAAAATACACTCTTTTCACGTGGCGTTTTAAACAAGAAAACGAGATCGAAGGCGAAAATAAAAAGTGACATACACACGTTCATATCAAGTACTACCTAAGTCCCAAGTTTTGTGGCCCTAAGGCATGTAGTGCCAGTGGAGCAGATGACACAAGAAATCCGATCACTGTCCAAAAAAAAGATACCAACGGCTGCTCGCACAAATTCAAAAACCCCTGGTAAGCCAGAGGCTTGTCAAGTGTTAAATGAGAGAAGTTTTCGAGCGTGATTGTCACCATGACTGATTTGTAATCTCAGGCAAACTATCAAATTCTCAAGCTCCCAAAGCAGGAAGTATATAAAGCTCCTAAAATATAAAAACAAGCTAGAAGATATATATATATATATATATATATATATATATATATATATATATATATATATATATATATATATATATATATATATATTAAAATGATTTCAGTCGCCTATCCAGTGACTAAACAAGACAAGTAGATGGCTATAATGCATTTTAATATAACAAAAGCGTAACAGATAGTATGTCTGGGGCTCAAACCCACATTCAGAGCCCCAATGAAGCTAACGGAAAAAGACCCCCATAGACAAAAAATAAAGTTTAGAGGGAAAACGATGGTACGCGAAAGTATTTTTGCACTGCATTAGAATGTCGTCTACCGATTTCAGATATCTGAGATTTACTGAGACCGCAGAGGATCGAATAAACTTACGGTTTGACAAAAAGCAAAACATGACAGAATTCAACTTAGGCGCTAGTGTGTAAAAATTCGGAGAGAATACAAAAACCTCAGAGAAAAAAAATGTATATATATATATATTTTTTTTTTTTTTGAAAATTTAGCAAACTTTGAAACTTCGCCAATTCGTCAAACTGGAGAAAAATGGAGACAAGCACTTTTTTTACTGGTGATCCTGACTAATTTCAAGTACAAACAAACTTTGTAGAAAGAGATAGCTTTTCGCAAAAGTGGTGATCAGTTCCCCAGACTGGTGAATATTGGCGAATTGTGAAACAAAATGATGGGCATGCGATGCGATGAAAACGGATAGAGGAGTAGAAAGAAAAATACAGGACAGACAGACGACAGAAGCATGTTGGGTGTAGCCTTTGGTCTCGTGGGCTAAAAAGTCAACGGAGGCAAACGTTTAGTAACATAGCTTTTTTGCAAAAACGACTAAAAATTAAGTGAGCTGAAAGAAAAGACTATCTATTTTTGCATGGCAAAGTAATTAATCCCTCCTCTAGTTATGCATCATCTTGTTAGACCATTTAAATGTGAAATAAACACATCTCTGGCGAATCCCGAATATTCTTGGGGGAGGGAGTTACAGCTATCTGGATTTAAAAATTCGCGAGAGGCCGCCATATCCATTTTTGTCTTGAAATCTAAGATTATCAGAACATTTTTTCAAGAAAAGGGTAACGCAAAAGGGAGTTAGAATCCAGTAACTCTAAAACCCTTGCTTGGTATTTCCAACCCTAAAGCTCCAAGTGTTATGGCTGCGCAACTCAGATGCCGTGTGATGATGCACTTCAAAGTCGCCCCTAAAAGGGCGTGGTCCCTTGTCTTGCTACTCGTGGAGTAAATTTCCTGCACGGCTTGACAAACATGTCGGCTTTGGTGCCTTATGGATGATGGCACCATGATTTATATGACGTATGGGCATGATTTATGGTGGTGATTCCAAAAGCAGACAGCCATTCCGTTTACCCTGCATCCGCCGGCTAGAATTACATGCATGTTCCTCTCTTCTTACTTGCTTAAATAGGGACGTAATGTATGCCACTGTGCTCCAAGAAATAATTACATCCCACGGCATCTTCTATAAAAAAATTAAGACTGTATTACTCATTAATTATTGACTATGGAATAGCCAAGACAATAAATAGCATGATTTGCAGTGCCTAGGAATCGTTAAGGAAAAGTAAAATATTTTTTTGTTTTGGTTTAAATATAGCCCCTGTCCAATCATGTGCATAGAACACAGTTCTAAGATGGATATTTCTAGTCATTCTGCCATATTCAGATGACGCATATAAAAGGGCATGGGGCGAAAAATTCTAGTTTAAATGGAATACAGACATGACGTCCACAAACAAAATGTCGGGAGACAGAACGTTTATGCACAAAAAGGTCCATAAGTCAGAACGACATTTAGTCGTGCGACCGACATGGTATCCCGACAAAAGGCCTCGCGATAAAACGCCTCGGGACATAAGGCCTGGCGACAAAACGCCTCAAAATGTAAAGTGTGACAATAGAATAAAATATATAACAAGCATCTTGGCGTAGAAAAAAATGAGCAAAAATGTCAGAAAAATGGAAAAACAGTACGAGCAAAAATTCAGAAACAAGTTCAATGACAAATGTGTAATAGGCGAACAATGAGTGTACGATAAAAAGATAGAAAAATGGGGGAAAATAGGGAGTTTATACGAGTGAGGCGTTTTGTCGCACTTTACATTTTGAGGCGTTTTGTCGCGAGACCTTATGTCGCGAGGCGTTTTATCGCGAGGCGTTATGTCGCGAGGCGTTATGTCGCGAGGCGTTTTGTCCCGGATTCACCGACATTTACTTCTGCGCAATTTAGTCGAAATTGGCTACTTTGGCATTTGTGGCATTTGCCCATGTGAGTTGACCACTAGTAATTTGTGGCATTTGCCCATGTGAGTTGACCACTAGTAATTTGTAGCATTTGTCCATGTGAGTTGACCACCTGTCATTTGTGGCATTTGTCCATGTGAGTTGGCCACCTGTCATTTGTGGTATTTGTCCATGTGAGTTGACCACCTGTCATTTGTGGCATTTGTCCATGTGAGTTGACCACCTGTCATTTGTGGCATTTGCCCATGTGAGTTGACCACCTGTCATTTGTGGCATTTGCCCAAGTGAGTTGACCACTAGTAATGTGTGGTATTTGCCCATGTGAGTTGATCACCTGTCATTTGTGGCATTTGTCCATGTGAGTTGACCACCTGTCATTTGTGGCATTTGCCCATGTGAATTGACCACCTGTCATTTGTGGCATTTGCCGATTTGAGTTGACCACCTGTCATTTGTGGCATTTGCCCATGTGAGTTGACCACTAGTAATGTGTGGTATTTGCCCATGTGAGTTGACCACCTGTCATTTGTGGCATTTGTCCATGTGAGTTGACCACCTGTCATTTGTGGCATTTGTCCATGTGAGTTGACCACCTGTCATTTGTGGCATTTGCCGATGTGAGTTGACCACCTGTCATTTGTTGCATTTGTCCATGTGAGTTGACCACCTGTCATTTGTAGCATTTGTCCATGTGAGTTGACCACCTGTCATTTGTGGCATTTGCCTAAGTGAGTTGACCACCTGTCATTTGTGGCATTTGTCCATGTGAGTTGACCACCTGTCATTTGTGGCATTTGCCTATGTGAGTTGACCACCTGTCATTTGTGGCATTTGTCCATGTGAGTTGATCACCTGTCATTTGTGGCATTTGCCCATGTGAGTTGACCACCTGTCATTTGTGGCATTTGTCCATGTGAGTTGACCACCTGTCATTTGTGGCATTTGTCCATGTGAGTTGACCACCTGTCATTTGTGGCATTTGCCCATGTGAATTGACCACCTGTCATTTGTGGCATTTGCCGATGTGAGTTGACCACCTGTCATTTGTGGCATTTGCCGATGTGAGTTGACCACCTGTCATTTGTGGCATTTGTCCATGTGGGTTGACCACCTGTCATTTGTGGCATTTGTCCATGTGAGTTGGCCACCAGTCATTTGACCACCAGTCATTTGACCACCAGTCATTTCACAGCTGTACCCCTCAAAACTTCACGTCAAACATTGCCAGCATTTAATATTCCCATAACATGTAGCAACATTCCTAATTGCAAATAGCCCCTGTGACCTAACTGGTCCAATATGAAGCAAAAATTGTGCACTCGCCCCAAAGAGGGGGTTTGTAGAGATAGATTTGAATGACGGGACCTGATTTTTACACCCGCCAATGAAAGAAGTATTTGCTGTGAAAATGAATGTTAATCCCAACGAAGTAATTTTCATACTTTTACCCGATCAAAACGGAACTCGCATCTTGCCACTGGTCCTATGTTTTGAGATTAGGTTATAGGACAAGACTGTGCATTCGTTCATTTCGGTGTTTTCGATACTAAAAACATTATTTTTACCTGTTTTTTTTTTTTGCAAATGTTTGTTTTCATGACACTTTTGGTTCTGATTTTGGATGACAAATGCTTTAAAGTCGTGAAATTTACTGTTTTTGACGCTGCTGCTGTTGATGATGATGATGATGATGATGATGATGATGATGATGATGATGATGATGATGATGATGATGGGGTGGTGGTGGTGGTGGTGGTGGTGGTGGTGGTGGTGGTGGTGGTGGTGGTGGTGGTGATGATGATGATGATGATGATGATGATGATGATGATGATGATGATGATGATGATGATGATGATGATGATGATGATGATGATGATGATGATGATGATGATGATGATGATGATGATTTGCAGATGATGCGGCGTCAATAGGTTGCTATGGAGACGTGTTATCATACCTAGACCGACTTTGCTCCGGGAGCAGACAGTGCTCGGTACAAGTGGAATATTTTGAGGACATTGTGGTCGGCTGTTATAAGGGTGATCGACTCAGGTTTCTTGATGCATCGTACGAATGCATTGACGGTATGTTTTTCTTAATTTGGATTAACTTTTTTTAAATAAAGCATACTAACATATCCGACAATAAATTTAAAAAATGATTTCTTTTTTGTATTATATAAATAATTTTGAAGTAGGGAGTTCGGTGCTCGTGTTATGGTAACGGCAGAGATCAGCAATCGTAGCCTACCGCACACAACCATGTGGTGGCCAGTGAACACATGACAACCGCATGCATTGCTAACATATGGTATTCATTATATGGCAATATGTTCGAATACACGTGTAGCTGCATGATAAACTGCAAGTCCTACATATGGCAAACACATGGGCACTGAATGTTAAAGCGTGTCACCGTATAAACTTTGTGGTTACCACTTGTTTACACGTGACGCAACCATGAGATGAATGCAAATTCTAAAACACACACACAAAATGTCTTTTAAAATACATGTTTTACTAATTTCCATTAACACATTATGTCGCATGTGACCATAATAAAATATCAGCAGTAGAGTGTCATATGGTAAAACATGTGGCCAGCATATGTTCACCATATGGCTGCGTCCTTGGCGAATAGTTGCGATGTTTAGAAACAAGTCATTCTGTCAAGTAAAAATGTGCCCTTGTAGAAGAATAGACAGAATTAGATTAACCTCAAACAACATACCTACAAAGCCTATGACACGCGGGAAAATAACTTCCGTGGGTGTTAAAATACCTTCCGCGCTTTCATCCCCGGAGCTGTCTCTCGCAGTGTTGACAATATGAGATTGCGTTAATTAGGCCCGAACCCTTCGGATTGGGGCCTATAGGTTTGGGGTGTCCGTCCGTCTGTCCGTCATGGATTTATAAACTATGAATTTGGGGGGGGGGAGCGGTTGGGGCCTGCTTGTGTTTCACAAATACTTACTTGTTTCCACCCACTTCATAGTAGACGGGGATTCTCCTTTGGCTGACATTGGCTTAATATAATGAACCCTGGGATAGGGGGCACCGCTAGAGTATGTTCGGGAAGGTGATGCGGCACGTACGCTATTGTTATGGTGAATGAGAGATGATGCCAAACATTGTGCGCAAAGGGAGAGGCCGGTAAAAAAGCATGATTTTTTCTGCGTTGCTGTTGATGGAATCTCCTTACCCCAAAGTCACCCGAAAGAAGAGGCCAGACGGAACTTTACTGCAATCTGCAGCAAGTTTTTATGCACGGCTTGTGTTCTTCAGATGTTTGAAACACAAAACAACACCACTTCAGCACACAATTAGTGGCTATGTGATGTCGGGATAACGCGGCATTTAGACGGCGTTGTTACGGGTCGCGTTGCGACTAATTCTAGCTTGGGATTTATTTCAACGAGTTGATTTCGCTCATGTTTTTAAACAACAATATAAAAAATAAAGCTTTGAAATATTGACATTAAATAGTGTATGTTCCTTATGAATGACGGGTAAATAAATAATTTCAAGCACAACTCTGTTAATTTCTTTCACAGTGGACAATGACGATTGTCTCGAAGAGTCACGGAATGACACGAGTGGTTATATACAAGGCGTGTGGCGCGCGGACAACGCGCATCAGCTTCTGCCTCCACTTGCTGGAACTGCCGCCTGTCCGTGGAAACTGTCATCGTCACCAGGGCAACAAATACAAGTGGAATTATTGGATATCACGCTTAGCGACATATTGCAATCAAATGAGGATTACCAGCGAGATGTTTGTCCCCTGTCCATTGTCCTGACAGAAAATGAAAAAATAACACAAAGCCTGAGCAGCGACAGTACAGGCACAAAGCTCCCTTTATGTAATGACAGGAATACTCGGCGGTCTCTTCTTTTCTTATCTTCGGCCAGTTATGTGGAGTTTTATTTGGAGAGTCAAGGTCAGAGCCCACTGACGCAGCCCTTCTTTCTTTTTTACTATCAAGGTAAGTGATAGGTTCCGAAGTCGCGTAGCGTTGTTATAAAACAGATGACCTCTGAGGAGATCAATCTGTTATGTATAAACACAGAGCGGCTGGGTATTTCTTTCTTACTAGACGCACTGTATGTCTCTCTGTGTTAAGTATTCTTCATATTGGTGAAAAAGGTGCGCATGAGTGTTCAAGCCATTAAACTCTACAATTTAGTCAATTTAAAACACTGATTTCTTTCCTTTATGAGTACTATTGTGCGCGGAATCCCCAGTAAGTCTGTGAAGTAAGAAGGTGTTATACACAACAGACCGAACGCCGTAGAGGTCCGCTGTTGGACAACAACGAGTCGCGTAGTCATTACCAGAACATTGTGCAGATGGCGAGACCAGTATTCACTGAGTTCGTAACCATATGGTCAACATATGAAAAACATGTGGCTTACTGCACAACGTGATATTTGATTAGTTACCTCATGATTGCCTAAACGCATGAGGACCAATATTGCAAACCGGAATCGGAATTCTTTAGCATGTATGGTGAAGTATACATTCCTTCACTTCCGCTAAACATGCATGGGCTGCCAGAATATCCTTTCTCATAGATCGAGTCGCTCTTTGTTTTGAATTGATAAATATAAAAATGTGATTGCACCAACGCATCTTAGTTAAAGTGTGAAAAACGGTTTTAATAACGACAGAGTTTTTTTATCCTGACAGCAATTGGCTGCGCAGATATTCCTTTGCCGAACAATATGTGGTCTCAGAGAGAAGGCGAGGCATTGATCGTGCGTTGTAATCACACAGACGAGACGTGGTTTTTGATTTGTCAAGAAAACGAATGGCAAGGGTTGCTTGGCAACTGCAGCTCAACAACAACCACCGCTATTCCATCAGAACAACCGGAGACACAATCTTCTATACCTCTAGGTTCGTAAGCATTCCACTGGCCTTCAAATTTGAATATGTTCCATGATTAGCTGAATACGCCAAGACAGCGTATCGCCAAATACTGCTTTATCTATGTTCTAGTTCCGTTAGGGACATCACATTTGTATAAACATTTTCAAATATCACTTTCACATATAAAAATAGGCAAATTAAAGGTATCTCGAAAAATTCTGTAATTCGCTAAAAATATATCTAAAGACAGATAAATGTTTAAAAAGTGGCACTTATTTTTAAGCACTATTTACCATTAATTTAGTGTTTAAGCACGAATGATTTAACTTCACTGTAGATTTTTATCACAATGTAACACATTTCTCAGTTTGTATAAAAAATTCGAACAAAATATCTAGAGCTAACGTACGCAGTCATTATTGTATTTGTTATTATTTGTTAACACCTCAAAGTAAATTGTATGTCTATAACTCAATTAAATATATCGACTAATGAGTATTAAGTGTTAGTTCGAAATCTGTTTTGTTTCCTTCGCTTAAAGACATTACAAAATAAACCTATTTAGAGTTGTCTCATATTCAATAAGATATTATCTTTTCTTGTGGAGATAATAAAAACAAAACCGAAGTGCGCGTTGCCATTTAATCGGGTTATTGTATATGGCTAAAGGAGCGCTTAAATTACAAAAAAAAAAAAAAATTAAAAAAAAAAGAAAAAAAAATGAGCCGTTATAATTTGTCTGTAATTTTCAAGTGCAACTTAATGAATGTTATCGTTTCAGGAGTAGTCATAGCAATAAGTATAGGAGTGGGAATTGGAATCGTGGTTGGCCTAACACTGTTGGGTATAGTCATAGGATTTATTCGGTGGTAAGAACTTTGAAAAAGTTGGCAGATTTAATCAAAAAGATATATGCAGGCTATTTATATACTTTCCCACTAAAATTAAACGATTGGTACCTTTAGTTTATATGTTATTCAATCTGTTAATAAGTATTGATACAACAGCAAATCGTTATATTAAAACACTTTTTATCCTATGTTCCAGTGTTGAAGGTTTTTGGCAGTATCTCGTACCTACCCCGCATAGCTATGACGAAATACATTAAAAGGCATGTAGAAATTTGGAACAAAAAGCCCTCCAAATCCCTAGAAATGTGGAAATTTTTATCCTCCAAAATGCTATATATGAGTGACATATAGCTCTTTCCTTTGCTGAAATAGATTTCAGTATGTTGCAACAAGGTTTGTTAATCAGTTTTGTTTAATAATGTAATCGATTTCAGTTGCTCAAAAAAACCGGTACGGGCTCCGGATCTTAGCCGCATACAAGTGCCTTACCCCACCACAAGCAAACAGGTAGTACCATAAGCTTCTTCTCACATCGAAATATTAAACAATGTTAAATCTTAAGCTTACGTTAAGTTTGACTGGGAAATTTTAAAGCTAACTGAAGGTAACTGTTTTAACACCACTGCGAATGACTTATACGGCCTTACACTAAACCTGGAAATGGTAGGCTGGATTAAAATATAAAACTGAGAGCCTAAAATCGTACCTAAAATCCCACCAAACATTTGATAGAAAATAACACATAACTTCCTCACATTGAAAATTTCATTTTCTTTTTTTTAGTTTCTTCAAAGCGGTACTTATTTTTATTTACTATTTAAATTAATGAATTTTTTATTGCATCTAACAGCCTGACAAAAGGCGAGAACTACTTATTTATTTATTTGCTATTTATTTATTTATTTATTTTTAGTATTGAAAATTTGAGATGCCTTTCATTTGTTTCATTGATTTTTCTAGGGACAATATGACGACCTAAAAACCATTGAAAACACGCCAGGAACGAGCCAACGCGATGCAAACTACAGTCATTATGGGGCTGTTAGGAACCAACAACTGCCCTTACCTCCACCTCCACCTGCAGGTCACCACAGCGATCATCAGAAATCCGTGTATCATGTGTATAGTTACTACGATAAGCACAAACAAGGTGCGAATAGCCAGTTCAGTGAACCACAACGTACCCGTGCATCACATCCTATACAAGAGCATGATGACGAGCACATTTACGAGACGGCATACTTCACGAGGCCACTGCCGCAGCTGACACAGGGGATGTCGGACGTCAAGCAAACAGAGAGCAGACAGAAGTCGCTTGCAAAAGAGTATTACGAGATGAGGGGAACTCCACAAAATACGCTTGAAAATAGCGACAAACAACACTTGAAATACTGATTTTTGTCATTATTGTTATTTTTTTTTATCATTGTTATTTATGTCTCCACCGCATGACAGGAGGCATATTGATTTAGTCAGCGTGTCTGTCCGTCCGCCCGCATGTCTGTGGGTAACGCTAACATTTTTCGCAGCATAACTTTTGACAGCCTTGTGCGATTTTGATGAAACTTTTGATGAAACCCTTCTCAAACAAATACCGAGCAATGATTGATTTTTTTAGGCTTTGACCTCAACGTCAAGTTCAGCAGTCGGTTTGAAGTCAAGTGGCAAAAGCAACTTTTGTTCGCAGCATAGTTTTTTTTTTCATTCTGAAGTCGATTTGATAAAACTCAAAGGAAACTGTAACAAGCGCAAAACCTTGACCCCCGGGGGTCACAAGGTTATGGCAGAAAAAAGCAATTATACGGAAACACGTTAATGAATCGTACGAATTTAATAAACTATGGGGATTGAAAATCCCCGAGTGTAAAATACTATTCTATTTTTTTATATTTAAAATGTAATTTTAGATATATCTTATTAATTTCTCACTGGCTTAAATCCTCAACTTTTCGTACTACTTTCATGCTGCTTACGACTGGCTTACGCGCGGTGTACCAAAACATGACGTTACTCTGCGACGTTATGGCATCCCAGTATTGACGATTTCAAGCAACTTCGGCGAGCGATCATAATGCACTTTGTCAAGACTAACTCAGCCAGTCGGGATTAGTACATCCCGTCTGTGTGTTTTTCACATACTACGGGTTTGCTGAGGAATAGATATCTTCAAATATTTAAATATATATATATATATATATATATATATATATATATATATATATATATATATATATATATATATATATATATATATATATATATATATATGTGCGTGTGTGTGTGTGTGTGTGTGTGTGTGTGTGTGTGTGTAAACGACATTTTATAGGTTTAACTGATGCATGACAGACTTTCTTAATAAATTAGATAAGGTACACTATTTATCTTATCGTTTTTGTCCTAACAAATGGCTCATAGCTGCCTTTGGCTCTTACAGACGCTAGAAAAGGAACATCCATATTTTAACTTTAGTGAAGTAGCTCCGATTGCCATTCAAGCCTAAACGCTTGATCACCAGACGCATCTCCTTCTTCCTTCTTCTGGATAAGTGCGTGATCAACAACCGCCCCCCCCCCCCCTGAGAATACAATGCCACCCAGAATTACTGTCCGAACCCCATCGGACGTATTTCAAACTAAATCCCACCGCTTAGGCCTGAGCCTTTTGAGAAAAGCAAGGTTTCTTTTAAAAAACTGACTGAGAAGATGGTAAATAGTAATAAAGTTTCCAGTGCTAAGGTATATCCGTTTCAGAGGTTTTAGTTCACCGGCTGGTGTGCTAGGTCTTACCTAAACCCATTCCAAATCACCCCAGCCGTGGATGCATACTTTTTGGATCGTCTCTTCACGACCGAACATCTCGAAGCAAGTTCGATCGAGGTTTACCGAGCGGACATCTGCTCCAAGTTTAAGGCCTCTACCAGTTACGACCCTGGAAATACTCTGTTCTGTCTACCTCCACTTTAGACCTACGGGGGGTTGTTGGGAGGTTCTTACTAGGGGGTAGGGCCGGGGGGGGGGGGGTTCGGTCGGGGGCGGCAATTCGCCTAGCAGCAATTCGCCTTACGAAAAGTCGCCTATCGAAAATTTTCCTGACCTGGACAGTGCGTTTACAGGACTGGATACCTGTGCATTTTTAGCAGAGATAGGGGTGGGTTAAATTTTTTGTCCTATCGAAACAGGACCCATCTGTTATACACATTAGCTGAAAAATTTAGAAGCATCACTTGTTTTGTACCCTAGCTCCTAGAAATGTTCATGTGTTCTGTTCTGTCACGTGGGCGAACTGTCGCACTTCCAAGTCAGGCGAATTGTCGCGAGTTGACTTCTCGCCAAGTATATTATGGTGAATTCCCACCACAGTGCTTAAATCTCATCGACAGGCTGGTTCGGGTCAGTTGGAAGGGGGAGCTGAGAGAGGGGGAGGGAGAGCCGGGGAGAGCAAGGGGTTGAGAGGAAGAAAGAAAATATTAATTCACATGTTTTGGGGTCGTTTTGGAGTCAGAGGGTGCCAAATTTTCGAGTCATCATTCCGACTGAAGTATCTTTAATAAGGTGCATAGTCAATATGTATACCTATTTTAGCCATTCATCATATTTTTCAAGCTCTGCTCACTAGAAGGAAATGGATGGTAAACTCAGAAAACGTTTTAAAAAGTGTTCAACTTTCTGGTCGGCCTGCTATCGTGAATAGAACTGTAGATGTGAAATCATACACACCATAAAAACACACAGATGCACATATCCATTGCTGCCAAATTCATAAATTGTGTTTTTTGTCAGCACAAATAGAAGAGGATTAAATTACATGTTTCGTGGACTCTTATCATAAAAAACTTAGGCCAGGAACTTTTAGCCTTGTTTCTCATCCCAGGCCAGGCCACTGCAATCCCAAATAAAAGGAGTCAGCTGGCTTTTTTAAATAAAATTAAAAGCAAAGATCATAACCCGATATTTCTTAAAGGAACAATATGTTAGCACGTTATGTGAAAACTTTAAGTGATGTAACGTTCTTTTAAATCGCTAAACCATATTTTGCAAGAGAAAAGAAAGATTTTAACCAATGACAATAAAATTTTAAAAAAAAAAAAGTCATATATACATATATAGTCATTTATAACCAGGGGAGAGCGTTTCTGCTGTTTATGGGAATAGTGGCTGTAAATATTTTTTAGCCCAGAGTAGCCAATTTTCACCGCGTTTTTTTTTTTATTTCTTTTTAAAGCAAGCAATGTGAACTTGATCGAGTGCTGGAGTTTAATGCCAGTTATATTGGCAGATAAAATTATCTTTTCTTTGTCTCTCCTTTGTGTCTCATGCCATCCCCAACCCCATCTCTATTTTCCCACGTTCTGTGGGAACTATTCGATAATATTAGCACAAAAGACCGATATTTATTTCTTTCTTTTCACAGTTAATTATGGGAGAGCACAATGAATATGAAAGATTGGATAAAGCCTCGACAATAATGAAGAGGAAATATAAGCCTCAGTTTTATTGACTAGTCAGTGAAAAAAAAAATTGTAAATCGATCGGCCGACGTACACGGCCTATTTGCAAGCATATTTTTTGCATATATTATTGTTCTGGGAGTTTTTGACATCAGGCCATGTGATTTTCCGCTTCTCACTGTTACTCGCTCTAAACCCTTTGTCTCTCTTTTATGTTACTTCTAAGCCGATGGTCCCGTCCACAATTATCGAGCCAATGCCTTATTAAACATTTTGCTTTCAGAAAAAAAGTTTGAAAAATTAAGAGTATATTTTGTTTGTGTTCAGTTTTTTTACCACTGGGGACTTTCAAATTCTGACTATCTGCTTCCTATAAAACTAACAATACCTAACCACTATATTAATTCTTTCTCAAATTTCTAAATACTGAAGTCAGTTCAGGACTGGGTAAACTCTTGCTTGCAGTTTTGAAACAATTCTTCAATTAATACAACAGTAAATCCCACCAAGAGATGAAAATGTGATAAAGGTAACCTGTGAAGAACTAAAATGCATTTTTGTTTATTTCATTTAATGATTTTTATGTAATTACGACATATTCTTTGGTAATAGCCACTTCTCGCATTTTCAGAGCAACTCGATCGAGGCTAATAGTTCACACAGAGAATCCATAACAAAGAAAAAACAAGGGGTTAATCATCAGTGGCCATATTCACAAAAGTTAACTGTACAGTTAACTGAGTCCGTTAACTGCCCGTTAACCAGATTATCCGAAAGAAATTTAATAAATTTAACGTATTTAACAAACAAAAATCCACCTAAAATTATTTACATGATACAGCTACATAAGCCGATTTCGGTTCTATGAGTACAGTTAACTTCTGTGAATACCAGGCCAGCAAGTTAACATTAGTATATTTAGATCCACAAAGGAAAATCAACCCTGAAAATTATTCATCAATAAAGTAACAACGGCATATTAACATCAACGTATCGAAAAATGTAGAATTGTTCCAAAGAATTAGCATCTTTTCAAAACACTGTTCGGGTTGTAATTCTGCTGAAAAAATGTTTGCTTATGTGGTTTTATATACCTTTTAACCGAGACATGGAGAGATGTAGTGTACGCCCCACATGCACAGATGATGCTGGGAAATCCAGGTCCGCATGGGCAGACCCTTGATTCTTTAAATTCATCTTGGCTATTGCTCAACTCTGTTAACATGAGCTCGATCCGCTGCACGAAAGATAACTATCTCTTAAATATTGCAGTATGACAAAACATTTTTTTCCTATGTATTGTATTCAATTTGCTTAAAATGTTTCTTTTACTTCTCCAGTACTAAGCTCGAGAAAAGGAGCATATACTTAAAAAAACTCTACATGCACTAACGACACCAAACTTCAATTCAAATGCGCGCGACCAGTTTGAAAACCTCATAAGTAGCTTTGCTGATTGACTCAACGTGCCTTACCCTAACAAGGCGGTTTAAATCACCTTAATTCAAAATTGCTTCGGTGCATCTGGTAGACCCAAATTTTAGGTTTCTTTCATTTTTTATTTTAGTTTTTCGCTCCAAGATTATGAAGCGCCCCTCAAAACTATCTTAATAGGATTCTAAAGCTTTAATAAAACTTAATTCCCTCCATATGTCATGCGTAAACGCACTGCGGGTATTTTACGCAAATTCTTAATACCACAAAAATTATTTTTATAATTATTTGTGACTATTTTACAATCAATCTCGTGAATATACTATTTTGTAACATTTATCCGAGCAGCTTACAGTTTACGCAATTTTGGAATTATTTTAAATTAAGAGAAATTATTAGCGCCCTGAAAACAAACAATTATTTATCAATGCAAAATCTAGAGGCAAGGACAAGTTAGGAATGAATAGTTAAGAATTTATACGATTGAATCTGATTGCAAAGCTGTGTATTTTTTTTTCAAGATAATGCGGAAGGAGTCACGCCTTTCAATTCTTCTTCAGCGAACAGAACCCAGAGGATAAAATATACCACTGTCAAGTACTGCTCGTTTCGATTTAGAGTAACACTCGCTCTTGCCATTACTTTGCCACTGTCAAGTTTAAAGCTTTTTATTAAATAATATATATATTAAATAATTAAAAACTAAAGATGTTGTTGATGCGATTTCAATAAATCGTGAGTAGGAGGCGTTCCCCAGTTCTTCCAAAAATTTAAAAACAATGGAACAGCCCTTTTATTGGTGAGAGTCCCGAGTGATGAACAATTTGCACAGCAATGTGCTACAATGACTAGAAACTGTTGAACAAGCAAAACCTGGCTTTACTAAACCCAGTTAAATCTGGGTGTTTCAGCTAAGTCTTTTAAATCTGTTTAAGCCACTACCTGAAAAGAGTAATAAGCATATTTTCAAATGGAGTTTGAGACAGGGGAGTTGCAACTAATGTGTGCTTATATATCCATGCCACCACACTGCACATTTGCGATTCAAAACTCAAAGTACTGCCTAAAATCTGTAACATATACTGACAGTAAACGAGGAACAATAGCGTTTTATTAATACAAACCAGTTTAGCCATGTGCATAAAGGGACAATATATCTTTATAGGGGTCATAACCAAGCTTGGAAAAAGTCGCATTGCACGGATATTTCGATTTAACGGCCAGGGAAATGTTTGCTTTGTTTAACTGTTCCGTTCTTAGTTGCGCACAATCCACTTGGCCGGAAGCATAATCGAAAGTGCGACCAATAAGCGCGTAGTTCACCCCCTTTCCCGATATCCGTTTTGCATGCCCGGCATAATTGCCTTCATGAGACGTTTGATGAACCGCTAAAACAGTTTTTGTGGCATCAATAACGGTCAGACCATTCAGCATGGCATACCCCACAATAAAATTGTCATATCCAAGCCTTCCAACTGCAACAGGTGGGATGGCATTCCATGGAAATCCTCCATTTGTCGATATTAAATAATCCACGGCATAACCCGTGAATAGTTTGGCCTTCGGCCGTAGCTTTTCCACTTCCGTTGCACTAGTTATTGTACAGTTAAACGGCATGTCTAAATTCGATCTTTTGCCTGTAACTAAGATCTTGTTATTCATGTCATTGACGTAATTAGAAGACTGTATAGCATACAGGGTATTTACCAACCCAGTTGTAAAAAGTAGGTCCCCATTGCTGTATCCATAAAATGTTGAATTATATTTCTGCTGTATAAATAACATCATCGCCGGGAGCACGCAAGTCTTCGGTGATACCGACGTTTCTTCTGGGCACGCATGCACATCAATATGATAAGATAACGCTAAGTCCTGTAGCACCACATTGTCAGACGTGTAAAAGAAAACTGGTTTTATATCCGGTTGAAGTGACAGTAAAACTTTAAAGCTATTTTCTATAATATATCTTTTATTTTTATCATCAGGGTAAGTCGTGCAAAACGTTAATATTCGTTTCTTCACAATGCGCTCTATGTCATTGGTAGCATTACGTTGTTTCCTTATCAACGAAGCATATCCCATAGAAAACAGTTGCGGGTGCATATTTAAAACTATCTTTTACTTCGCAAAAGCTTTGAATTCGCTTATCTCCACTTTTAATGGGTTCCCTTCCAGTAATATTTACCACGCAATATAAAAAAGAACTTTTTGAGGTACTGTTCAAGATACTCTAACCCTTCCATCCATCCTATGGCCAATCAGAATGCCCGAGACGTCGTCTGCTAGTCTCGTATAAACGACATTCCCTTTTTGCGTGGCGTCGATACAACACGCCATTCTGTGTGCTGCCGGTTTTTTGCAGCAAGGGAACTGGTTTAAGGTGCGAATTGCTTCATTTTTTACTTAATTCACTGCCTAATGGATTGTTTTATCTATTATTGTGCGTTGGGATAAATTTATGGAGCCGAAGTGTGTTTATTCGCCATCTTACTCTTCGGTCTGATTAGGTTGAGTTTGCACGATCACGGAGACACTTTCCTAGTCCCGAGAAGTGCGCCTCTTTCTCCACTTTCATTCAGATCGAGGAACTTACCAGTTCCACCTCAGTTCGTCTAGGAGTAGGATCTTTTCAGGCTGCTGGACCTGATCAGACTCCAAGCTTTACCAGCCAGCTGTGTCATCGCGGAAATGGCCAGTTTTTGCTTAAGCTTTACTCCATGGGTCGCTTCTCAGTCTTTGTAGAGCAGGTTCTGCAAGTCTGACAGCGTTCTCCGACGAAAAGAGACGTTTTCTGTGACGTCTGAGGGTCATTTTCTTTGCCAGGACCGTTTTCCCTTTGTGGTCTTACGGTCACGGGTGCGAGAAGACCATTCTGGTCCAACGGGATTCACAAAACCCGTTACGGTCCGATGGTCCCAGGTGCATCTGAGGCAAGAGAGATCCATATCCGACACGGGTGGTGCCATTACGGTCCAGCCCGTTACGGCCCGGGAACGTTATCGTTCCGGGAAGCATCTCTTTTCGTCTTTCCTTAGACCCAGCGAGTTATTGCGGTGTTTAAGCAATTGTAAACACAGCTTGGAAGGTTAAAGCTTGCAGTTGAAGCAAAGCACGGAGAAATGTAGTTTTGTGCGTTGTTTTATACTACATATTCTCACCGTTGTTTTTCTCTGCTTGCATTTCAGATATGACAGAGGCCAGTCTACATTCTCCACCGTTACTGCCTCAGTGTATCCATCCTCCAACCGCGTGTAACCCCCACTCCATCTGCGACCGCTGTAGACGGAATAGTGGAATACCTCTGTGTGAGCCAGACAGCCAGTGTGGCGAGTGTCTACATCTTTCTCCAGAGGATTGGAAAGTCCTATTACGGAATAGGACCAAGAACGAGCGCAGGAGGGATAAGCGCAAATTCCTTTCGTCAGCTTCGTTTGTTACTCGTGAATTTATTCGTGATACCATGAAGAAGGCTAGCTCCGTTATTCTGGGCCAGGTCTCCACCCCCGTACACGTAGACACTGGTGCAGAATCGGAATCCGCTACGCCAGTTAAGAGACATAAAAAGTCCAAGAGTAAAGGACGTGCATTTTCTGAGACTGTAGCAGAATTGGACATCCCGGAAGGGCAAGAACGGGATCGTCTCCGCGAGGCATGGGCCTCACCTCCTAGAGTGAAACCCAGTGGCAGTCCAGGAGGGGCGTTTAAGTCCCCGTCTGAGGAACAAGTGACTTTAACGCATAAGGATACGGGAACAGTACTTTCGGCGGTTACAGGCCAGTTAGGCATTCCCCCGCGAGAGGACTTATCCCCCCCTCCTCAGCTGCAGCGTCTCCCGAGTGAATTTTCAGCGTTTTTGTCTATGCAATCGCAACTGCAAAAACAACTTTTGGATTTACAGAGTCAAGTTCAGAAGCAGGAGAGTCTGCTTAGTCAAAGGCAAAAGCCTAAACCATCAGCTACGGTTTCTCGTCCTCCTCCGGAAATTCAGTCAGTGGCAGCGATATCGGGCTCGCCTGTACCTCACCTCCCGCTGGACTCTAACGTGGATATTCCCGAAACGGTCACCATCAGCGAGGAGGATTCCGTGGGCGTGCCCCTTTCGGGCCAAGTCTCCGCATTGCTGGAAGATGATGAGGAAATCGGGCCGATGGAAAATTCTCCCCTAGCAGCAGTCCCAAGCAACAGGGAGAAAGAAATTTACACCCCAGTAGGGGAACCCCACATGTCACATTTTTCACAATCCCAACTCCCAGAAGCAGCATCTGATGAACAGGAGTCGGAGGTGGAAGATGGGGAAGAAGAATCCGAGGGTACGTCAGTACATTCCCGTTGTCATTTACCGTTACGGGCAGTGGAGCAGGTGCGTTCTCCCGGCCAAGGGCATCGACTTTGGAGAGATCCAGCGGCAGCGGGCAGACGGCCCATCCGTACTCCCTCTCCACCAGATCTTGCCCCATCGGTCGAGGACGCGGCCCCCTCGAGTTCTGCTTCTACGATTGCACCAGAAGACGTGCCGTTCAGGGATGCCATTCAAGAGATAGCCCGCTTAGCAGAGGTCTCCTGTGGCTCCCCAAATTTAGATAAGGAGGATCCGCCCATTCGGATGACATCTCAGGCAGCTCCACCACAACAGGACTCGTTTATCGCACTAGCCACCAGTGAGGGCATTGCTCATGCTGTCACGGTCCGCGCGAAAGAGTTCAAGAAGATGGACGCCGGTGAGGGTCGCACGTTGTCGCGTTTCCATTTATCTAAACATTGCTCAGTACGACCAGGACCATATCGGTCAGCGGATGAAAAAATTCCCCTAGAGGCACTGGAGCAGCCCGTGAAGCGTACAGTCTGGATGCCCACAGTGCGTAGTGACTCAGACATTCCATTAGTGGAGAAAGACGCAAAGACCATCGAGGCGTCTTCTCGCCACATCCTGAACATTATGTCTTTTCAAGATCATGCACTTAAAGCACTAAAGTCGCGTTGGGAAGAACTTCGCCTTAGTGATCCCGTGTCTGCTAAATTGATGGAATGCCTGGCCTTAGCTACCCGAGACGTGGTCAAACTTTCCACTTTTTTGATGACTTCAATGGTCTACTTACGTCGAGATGCCTTTCTCCAGCACTGCTGGTCTAGTGTCAAAGGTTTGCGGGACCTGCGTCATGCCCCTATCCTGGAGGAACGAGAACTATTTCCTCCCGCCGAGATAGAGAGGGTGAACCAGGAAAGTCGTTCGCTTTCGCAAGATTATGCCCTGATGTCCAGGATGTCTCGCTCCTCCTTCAAACGTCCACTGAAGAGGAAGAGACCACAACAGTCCTCTCCAGCACCGTCTAAGCCGAGTGCGCAGCCACAACAGCCCCCTGTCAAGAAACCGAAACCCAGCCCCGGCAGCAAGACAGAGGGTCCGGCTCCACAGTCGTTCAGGTAGCAGCCAACCAAAGTACCGTCACGAGATTCCCTTATCTCCTGGCGATACTTTAGCAAACTTAAGAGACTTGGAAAATTTACTTTCCTTAAACGCCTCCTTGCCCGTAGGAGGAAGACTAGGAAAGTTTTGGCAGCAATGGGCAGAAATGGGGGCGTCTCGAAGGGTAGTACGTTGGTTAAAGAGAGGTTACTCCCTACCTTTCAAACGAGACCGGAACGGGCTCAGGTGCCCTATTCCCCTAACCGCCCATGCGCCAAGACAACTAGTCACCTCTTACGCCAAGGGGTCAGAAAAAGACCGAGCTCTCCAAGAAATGCTACTGAGCTTGTCTCAAAAACAGGCGATAGAGGAAATGCCAGAAAATCAAATGGGTTTTTTCAGCAGAGTTTTTCTGGTTCCCAAGAAATCCGGAGGGTGGAGGCTGGTAATCGACCTTTCCCCCATAAACGGTTTTCTCCGAGTGATCACCTTTCAGATGGACACGGCCCAGGTGATAAAAGGGTCATTACGGGAAGGGATGTGGGGTACCTCCATAGATCTCTCCGATGCTTACCTCCATATTCCTCTCCATCGCTCGGCAAGAAAATTTCTAGCCTTTCAAGTAGGGAAAAGACGATTTTGGTTTCTGGCACTTCCCTTCGGTCTGGCTACGGCCCCGTACGTTTTCTCCAAGGTCATGAAAGTACTGAAAACATGGGCACGGCTAGAAGGGATGTTAGTCTTTCAGTATCTGGACGACTGGTTTCTGGCGAATCAAGACAGGCAGGTAACCGAGAATCATACAATGTCTTTAGTTCGCAAGGCACTAGAGGTAGGTCTAGTAGTAAACCTAGCCAAGTCCGAACTAACCCCCAAACAGTCCATTACCTTTCTAGGGGAGTTTTGGGATCTGGCAATAGCAAAGGCGTTCCCTACGCCAGAACGCCGCCAGAGAATTGCAGATGCCATAAAAGGTATTTCCCCAGGAAAGAAGGTGAGATTACAGGCCATGGAATCGCTCCTCGGCCTGTTAGTGGCAACAGAGAAGACAGTCCCCCTGGGCCGTCTCCATTACAGGCCATTTCAAAGCCAGGTAAGATGGGCGTTGCATCAGGGTCGTTCACCCGCAGCGAGGATGCAAGTTTCACAGGTAACCCTACAAGCCCTACAGTGGTGGTGCGATGTTCTAATTATGTCCGAAGGAATGCCATTTCAGCCCCCCACCCCGGAGATAGAGATTCAGACCGATGCGTCCCATGCGGGGTGGGGAATTTATTGGAATGGTCAGGTATGGAAGGGCAAATGGCCACCCTCGCTTCAGTCCTACCACATAAACTGGCTGGAGCTTCGGGTGGTCTGGATTGCCCTAATCAAGCTGACCAACCAACTCAGAAACAAGGCAGTCCTTTTTCGGTTAGACAACTCCACAGCCATAGCTTACCTCAACAAGCAGGGGGGCACCAAATCACGATCCCTGTCCAAACTTGCATTCCAAATTCTTTCAAAGGCCAGGGAGGAACAGGTGACCGTTTCCGCCCGTCACCTGGCCGGGAAATTAAACGTCCTAGCGGACTTAGCCTCCAGACAGGGTCAAGTTATCAACACCGAGTGGTGCCTATCCCCTCGGTCCTTTCAGTGGGTGACACACCAATCCCCATGGGGTGCCCCGACTCTGGATCTGTTTGCAAACGCGATGACCACCCAACTTCCCCGGTACGTGTCTCCTTGCCCGGACCCAGCAGCTTGGGCAGTAGACGCTCTCAATTGTCAGTGGCCACGGGACGAGGTACTGTATGCCTTTCCCCCACAAGCAATCTTAGGGCAAGTCCTGCAGAGAGTAATCGAGTTGAAACCACCGTTCCTATTACTCATTGCCCCATGGACACCGGAAGCCCCATGGTTCGCCCTCCTACTCCATTGCAAGGTAGTAAGGTCGATACCGATCCCATGCCACAACGAGTTGCTATCACAACCCCATTGGCATCACTTCCACCCCTCCCCTCGCTTACTGAACCTCCACCTATGGTGTCTGACCAGTCCTTTCTGAAAAACAAGGGTTTTTCTAAGCAGGTGAGAGAGAAAATAGTAAACAGTCACAAGGGTTCAACGGCCAAAGTTTACAGGTCGCAGTGGAATAAATTTGCCGCTTGGTGTAGCACTTCTAAGCTAGATCCGTTTCAGGCTAGCCCAGCAGTGGTAGCGGATTTCCTCGATCACCTTTTCACGGAGGTGAAATTAAAGGTAAGTTCCATCGAGGGCTATAGGGCCGCTATAGGGTCAAGACTCAAAGCGTCTACAGGCTACGACCCGGGCGAAGATACTTCCCTATCACAGCTAGTAAGACATTTTAAAGTAAGCTCCCCACCCTGCCCATCCAACATAGCGCAGTGGGATTTATCAATAGTCTTACAGTATCTTCAGCGCCCAGATATATTTAGTAAGGACGTGATTTCAGCAAAAAACGCAACATTAAGATTCACGTTTTTATTGGCCTTAGCTTCGGGCAAAAGAAGAGGCGAAATCCATGCCCTAGACAGAAAGGTAAATAAAGATAAGGGTACATGGGAGAAGGTCACCCTAGTCCCTAGAGCAGGATTCATGGGAAAAACCCACATCATGACCCAAGGGATGGGAACGTTCGATCACATTACTCTCCCATCCCTACCAGATGACCCCGACTCAGACGGTCTGGTCTCTTTGTGTCCCGTCAAAGCGCTGCAACAGTATTTGGAAATGTCAGAGGCCTACCGATCAGATAATCAGAAGGCTCTCATCATTTCGTTTATGCCGAAATTTAACAAAGATCTTTCGAAACAGTCGATCTCAAATTATATTAAAAGGATCATTTTGGCAGCCTATGACGATGCACAAATCGACCCTAACCCGTTAGGGGAATCAAACATCAAAGCCCATCAGGTAAGGCAAGTAGCCAATTCCCTCAGGGCGGTACGCAACGTGTCCCTTTCGGATATATTAAAAACAGGTTGTTGGGTTTCCCCCAACTCGTTTGTTAAATACTATCTGAAAGATTTTTCTCAAGATGAATTGTCTGGCTTATATTCATTAGGACCGTTCGTGGCTTCAGAAACGACCATTACAGGCTGAGTGTTTCTGTTGTAGGAATGCTTCTCCCAAGTTTAAGAACAAGGGCAAGCACAAGAGTAACTTCTCCAAGGGCCGTAATGGGAACAGTAACAACAACAACAAGCCACGAAAGTAACAACCTACAAGAAGGTCTTTCCTTCTTACTCTGAACATTTCGCCTTTCGCTCAGGTCCTTTGGACCATTTCGGTTCGTGCTTATATTAAGTTACGGACGAACGCTGGACGGTTATGTTTAATTAAGCATTTATTTACTCCGAAGTGTTCAGGATCGCATGTGTAATGAGTACAGCCCAGTCTTCGGTCTTACGGCTACTCGGATGCTTAAGTTTTGATCTCCTTTCTTCATGTTTTTCAGAAAGAAAGGGGGGGGGACCATGTCGGTCCCAGACGTACCCAGTGACCGTACACCCGTTGTAGCCGGAAGGCCGAAAGCCGGTTTATGGTTCATGGTATGAGGTACCATAGTGTCATTATGGGCTTATGGGACCATAACGGCCCCATATAGGAAAACAGTCATAAATAAGCAAAATTTTTTTCTGTTTTTCATTTTATGACGATTTACAGTAGTTTTAGTACTATCTAGTCAATCGCTATGAGTTTATTTCAAATAAACGTGGTAATTTATCAAATGAGAAGAAGAAAAGTTAGACAGCGGACTCGCTTTCTTTTTCAAGTTTGAATTGCATGTCTTGTAAGACACTTCAGTCACTTTACTAGAAGTGTCAAAGAGTTTATTTGCGTAATTCCTATGGATTTACGATCGTTTTGTAGTACTTCTAAATAAACCTAATTGTTCATCAATACATAGCAAGTGAATAGTGAGAACTTGAGGAAGGGATCCATCCGGTGGGCGGTTGGAGGGGGATGGTGATAGTTCTCAAAAAAGATGATGGCATGGTTGGAAGCCTTCTCATCTCAACTGACAGTTGCTGTGATATTTTTTACTTTGTTACGATTTACCTTATGTTGAAAGACCGGAATGGTACGCCTCCGGACTTTATTTAGGAAATCATTAAAAGAATTGAAACTTAGCTGACAAGTTTTATTTCTTCTTTGCGTCGAGTGCACAGCACTCCTCGCCTATATGCAATGAGCTTTTACAAGCCATAGTGTAATTCGCGACCTTTTTGGGCAGTTCAAGAATGGCAGGCTCCCCTGCTCCGGACTCAAGTCCCATTAAAAGTGGAGATAAGCGAATTCAAAGCTTTTGCGAAGTAAAACTATCGTTTTATTTCGTAAAACGAGCTTTTACGAGTAAAAGCGCAATTCGCGTTCTCCACTTTTAACTTTGATTTTAACCCGTCCCATCCATCCCCAACTAGCCTGGGCGTGTTTTACCGCCTTTTGGGGCTAAAAAGGGAATGTCGTTTATACGAGACTAGCAGACGACGTCTCGGGCATTCTGATTGGCCATAGGATGGATGGAAGGGTTAGAGTATCTTGAACAGTACCTCAAAAAGTTCTTTTTTATATTGCGTGGTAAATATTACTGGAAGGGAACCCATTAAAAGTGGAGAACGCGAATTGCGCTTTTACTCGTAAAAGCTCGTTTTACGAAATAAAACGATAGTTTAATTTATGATTATCCTGGAAACTAGAATAATTGATATATAATGCTAAATTAAACATCAATAAAATGAAAATTATTATCAATGAAGCTGTTAGATGTTTTTGCAGACACATTTTAAACTGAAGTCGTTTATGACCCAACTATAGACGTACACTTTTAAGGAGACTGTGCACCCAACAATAATTCTGCATTAGTGCGTAATAATATACCCGCTTAAAGCGTTCGCCCTCTCCGCAAATTATCCTTTGAAATGCAGGGAGGGTTTCATATTATTTCTCATACGATAGGTTCACTTTATGTGCATACAGCATAATTTCAGTGGGGGGGGGGGGTGTACCGAAGGAAAGGGTTTAGCTGATATTCTCAACATAGTGTGTCCTCTCTCGATAAAAAAAAACTCCCTTCACCACATGAAATGAAAGTCTTCCTTGTTTGAATAAAATACTTTTGTTGTACAGAGCCTGTGATCCGCAAGTGAAATGGTAGAAACATAAACCTGTACTTGAAACGGAACCATTCTGACAGTATACAAAGCCAAGGAAATACCAGACACACAAAAACGATGCTAGCTGTTTCATGGATTAAGGCCAGGATACGACATAGTCTTGTGTCTCATCCTATTTTGTTAAATGACCCATTTTCTTTAATTATTTAAAACGGTTTTCTTTGCCTTAAGTATGGTACGCCACACTATGGATTTATGGAGTGGCGTTGTCCCAGGAACGAACCCCTGCCTGAGAAAAAGCAGTTTGGCATCTAGTAAACACGCTTCCAATCGAAGCTTCCGTTTTGTTCTTAACCAGATTTCTTGAGCTTTGTACGACGCAAAAGAATACTACAAGTGTTACTGGATTCATATAAGCACTTATGACCAAAAACCTTTTTTTGGGGGGGCGGGAGGGGGCGGGGATGTGGAAAGAATGAAACAAAAATGTTTTGTATTGTTTTGAACAAATTTGACCGTGTCACATTTCTGTATAGTCGGAAGTTGTGTAATAAAAACATCACTCCGTCTTGGATAAACTTCACTTGGGTATTCCATTTTCAGTTAATAGTTTGCAAACAGAATGACCACAGATTTTAAATTAGTAAACAATGAAGCTTATGAACCATAGTTGGGTTTATTTTTGACACCGTTACACTTAAAGCATAAAATGTCGGAGTTCAACTCTCAGACTTGAGAAGATCTTGAATATGACGGATGATGTCAGTCAACCGACACATTTATATACACCCCCCGCCCCCCCCCCCCCCGTGAAAAAAGGGCACACACACCAGGCATCACAGGCGAGGATCGGTTACCGCGAATCGTAACTTAGCATTCGGCTACAACGATGAGGGATCGCTGACCAACTGATGTCTTACCACACCGGCGGATCCTGGGTTTCTTTTTCAAGGCAGGGGGAGGAGGGGGAGAGGGGAATGTCACACTGGTGAAAACAGGGCCTCGGTCTCTTCGTCGCCGCTTTTAATTAATAACGTTTAAGACAACATGATTGTCCAGGGACATTGTGACCTGCCAAAAACAATTAAAAAAAGATTCTTAAAAGCACAATCCCTGGGGCAATTTTTCATCGAGTCGGACTTTTAAACAGTATCAAAAACTGAATGAGGAGAATTTCGAAAATTGCAGCAATATTTTTCACTTCTTAAGACCATCTAGAGCGGCTTGTAATAATACAGGCTTTCAATCGACATCAATTTAGTTTCTTCTTGTAAACAAAAACAAATGTCTCCCCGGCTAAACACATAATTCACCAATAACCATGTTCTTTCTTTTTTTCTTATTACTGAAATAAAAGAGTCGCTTCAGCAAATATTATCGTAACTCATTGTCAAAAATTCATGAATAAACAAATCTAGATGGTTGTCACTGAAACAGATTTTACTGTACGTCTCTTTTTATCGGAGTCTGGAAGGTAATTGCTAAAACGGGTTTTCCTGTACGCCCTTTTCATCCGGGTGTGAAAGTTGATCACTACAGCAGTTTTGCTGTGCGTTGCATTTCTATTCAAGACAGGCAGTTTTTACCGTGCGTCTTTTTAAAGGGGTCACGAGTAACAGGTTTTACTTTACATCTTGTTACCTGGGTCTCGATGGTGTTCGTTAGAAATAGATTTTACCGCAGTCTTTTTTATCCCGGTCTGGAAGAGGCTCGCTACATCACCAATTTTCCCTATTTCATTTTTTTTGCTTACTGTCATCCCCCACTCCCTTCACTCCCTCCCCCCCCCCGGCCATCTATTGTAGGTGCCACTCAACCGCAACTCTTACCCTTGTCCCCAAGATTATTGTAACGGTCTGTAGTGAAAAAAGTGATGCAAATAATGCTAACGGTTACATAATCAATCCCGCATATGAAACTGCTTGGCAATCAAATGAAAACAAGTTTCCGGCGAAAATAAATAATAGCTAGACCAGCTAAGGCCTGAAAATGTGAAAATAACATTCCATGGCCTCGTTGATGACGACTTCATGGTGAACCACAACCGAAACTGCCCCTGACTGAGTAGCATGTTACGTAACAGCTGTAGAAGAGTAACGCACAATAAGGTCAACTACAGGCAAATATAAGAAAAAAGCATCGACAGTAATGCTGTTACTGTCTTCAAGCAGTCTAAAGAATGCAGGAACACTGCAAAACCTTCTGGAAAACGCTGAAATCTCCACTGCAGTTAACATCTATGCTTAGTGAACAAAAGAGCCAACAAAACGGGAAGGCGGGTAAGGGGGGAGAGGAAGGAGGGGAGGCGCTGATAACATTATAAACCTTTCTGTACGAATTTAATGTTTAGCAAAATCCGTGCGACTTATCCAAGGAGTAATACACCAATTTTGAAGTCCATCGGACTTTCCGTTATTTTGCTTAACAGTTAAATTGTTACGTAATGACGTTTTTCTTAATTTCACTACACGCGCCAAAAAATTGAAACAGCCATCCGACTGACCCAAGGAACACTCATACAAAATTTTTTTTTTTTCCATGCGACTGTCGGTCAGCGAGTTATTTTGCACACAACATCTTGTTTGCATAACGACATCATGTGCCATTTTCGTTCGTTCTGCTCGTGACGAAATTTGATAGAATCCTTCGAACCCACCAAGCAAAAACCCCAAAAATGACATCAAACGCCTTTCTTAATTACGATACATCCGTCTAAACTTGAAACAACCGTCCGACAGATCCAAGGAATACCCACATAAAACTTGAAGTAGATCCTATTTGCGTTATCGAGATATTTTGCCCACAAGACCTTGTTCAAAGTAAATACAAATTTTACATCATGATGTCAAGAAGACATAAATATCAAAAATTTCGATATCTAGAAATTTCGATATGAATTACAGCCTCAGAGAGATGCGGGTGAGCTATGAAATCGGTGTCAAGGTCGTTTTGCAAAGTGTCATACTGCTGCAATGTTCATTACGCTTTTTTCACAATTCTAACAGTGTTACATTTTTAAATTTTGACAAAAGCTAAGTTTTATATTTAAAAAAAAAACAAGTCATTCTGGCATTTACAACATCAGTTCTATCCGTGTGTGAAATTTTAAAATAATCCCAAATAGTTTTGGATACACAGCCTGGACGACAACTGTAACTTTGACAATTTTCTATGAATCCGAACAAAAATGCAATGTAGCACATTTTCAATATGTGCTCTATCAGTGCGCGAGATTTTGATACAATTAACGAAGAGTTTTGAGAGCCAGTCTGGACACGAAGACGCAAATACGCCAAGTCCCAAATATAACAGAAGTTCTCCCATTTTGATAATTTCATAAAATCTTTCATAAATTTCAACAAAAAATACGACGCTGCAGATCTTCAATCTCTGTTTTATCAATGTGTGAAATATTACAATAATGCGACAACTGGTTGAGAAGTCACTGCCTGGGCATTAGTCGGACGAAGTTGTATAAACGCTAAGTTTTACCAAATTTCAAAACAGTAGTACTTTGACAATATTTGTGAATCCGAACAAGAATGAAAATACGTTTAGTTCCAATATTCGAAACATTGAGGACAGTACCAAACGCCTACACACTGAGGCAAGTCTATCAAAGGATCTTGACGCGGACTGACAGCGGAATCACGTGCTTTGGCACTTTTATTTTCAGCGCAGAGTATCGTATAGCTGAAGTCGCTGATACCATTCATGTCTATCAATTTATTTCCACTTTCTTATGGTTCTTCACGTCCACTAAATCACAGCTGAATAAAAAAATCATTACAGTAAATTTATTTTCAGACACAGGTATTTCTTTCAGAGACTGGTACAAAATGTTGCCGACAACTTAATATCTTTTTGTTATTGCGGCCACATCAAAATGTAGTTCGATTTCGGAAACAAATGGCATTGTAACATGACTTGGGTAAATGCTGTAATCTGATTTGTAAATATATGTTACAGGGAATCTGTGTAATCAGGGATTTCACGTAATCCCTAGGGAATCAGTGTAATGGGCAAATTATTAGAAGTTTTCAACATTTTAAACTAAAAATATTGTGTAAAAGTGAAGATTGTGAAATGCCGTAGCATAGCAAGAATCGGTATTTGAAGTGGAAACAGTATGCAAAATATTAGACACAAAATGTAATGATACATATATTAAATGCCACTTTTTCAATACGATCAAAAATCCACTTTTTTAAACAGTTGACACGGTAGTTGACTGATAATTTTTTTGCAAAATTATTCCTTAATAAACTGACAGTTCAAAACTTGCATCGTTTTATTGTACTCGTTCACTGAAATTATGAAACAAAGCTTAAACTTTGAACCCTTCAGTCATTACACGAATTCCCTAGCGATTACGTAAAATCCCTGATTACACAGATCCCCTGTAACATATATATGCCAATTCCTGATGTTGACTCGGTGGCGATTGATCCGCGTCATTGGATTCGCCGGCATCATCACACGCGCACTCACCATTGGCTGTAATGCGCATGTCAAAAAAAAAAAAAAAAAAAAAAAAAACAATAATAACAATGAAAACGTATTTAAAAACTTTAAATATTCTTAACGTGCAATACATCAAATTTTTGCGGCACAGAAAACAAACAACAACTGTTCTACAGTAACCTGGGAGATTGACTGGAAGCAATACGTCGCGACATGAATAATAACCACCCACCAGTTCCCCCCCCCCCCCCCCACGTTCTCCGTATTACTTAAACCAAAGGAAAACGCACTACATGGCATAAAATTATCAGCAATAAAAACTGTTCTAAAAAACTCAGACCCAAGCATTTAGTTGCCTATGTTACAGGGAATCTATGTCATACGGGATTTCAAGTGACGAATAGATATGAAGTTTTGATTTTTTTAGTCACTACAGATATTTTCTAGAGATTTCCGTAATCCCCGATAATACAGATGCCCTGTAACATATGCATGCCTTTTGTGATTTTCATTTATTTACATCAACATTCGGATCAGTTCACTTCTACATACACCCATGCTATCTACAAAACTGCACTGACAGTTTCCCAAAACTACGAATAACTATTTATAAACAACAACAAAATGTTTGTCACTCTACTTTAAATTATCACAGGCATTTCGTGAGAATTGCTTCAGTCAAATAAGTACGCATATTTTGAGCAACGCTTGGCTACGACTTGGGCCGTTTCTCCCAGTTTATTTTTGAGACTGGGATCCACATTTTCGGCTTTCAACAGGACTTTTAAAATCTGTTCTGAATTGATGTTCGTGTTCGAAGCCGCTAGATGGAGCGCTGTTTGCAGTCCGTTTGTCTGCGCATTGATATTGGCGCCGTGAGAGAGTAAACAGGTGGCCACCTCGTGCTGCCCCCAGTTCGAGGCGGAATGCAAAGGAGTCCAGCCGTCGTTTGTTGTTGAGTTCACACCGGCGCCGTTCTCAAGCAGGAACTGCAATAGCAGAACGCAAAGTAACCGGTCAGGCACTAGATGGTGTTGTAAAATACTACATAGATTCACAGCTACTTGTATGTGTGTGTGGAAATACTGGGAACGCAAATACAAAATGGCAGTAATCAACTTTTCACATATCACACGTTTCTTTTGCAACATTTCTAACTAAGCTGTGACCTTAGTTTTAATGCTATTGAAAAGATAAAGGAAAATGTCAAACACATAAATGTAAATTTTTCATGTTTATTATTACAAGGATTATTATTATTTATTTATTTATTACAATGAGTTTCTTTCAATTTTTCAGTGACGTCACTACCTCAGCTTTCTCGCAAACGGGCCATTTTGTACTTGAGAAATATTCAAATATTACTCAAGAAATTTAATTTGTCAATTCAAACCAGATCAACATTTTTTTAAATATATTTCGCTAGCAAATCCTACGTAATCCAACCAAAATTGTATGCGCGACTAACTACTATTATTCTAGGAAAAACCACTGCCCAGTTTTCTCCAGCGCATTTGTTTATTTGCAGTTACAACTTATTCTTCAACCAGACTATAGAAACGTTATTCATAAAACAACGTGTAATAAATGTTTTCATTTTCCCACCCCCACCCCTTCCGCCACCCCATCAAAGACGAGCAATTAAATTCAAGATTCAAAATAAAAGTCGTTAATCTGCGCCTAAGCCTTCCACGGCATCGACAGACGAACACAAGCAGCAAAGATGAGTGACCTTGACAACGTCCTCATTGCCCTCGTAGCTGGCGCGGTGAAGCGGCGTGTAGCCGTCTCGGTCCGTGGCGTGTACTAGCGCCGAGTCGGCCCCGACCAATTCCCGCACCACGCCCATCTCGCCCTTCTCCGCCGCCCACAGAATCTTCAACTTTGGATCACCTGCCAAATCAATGTTTTTTTTTAAACAATTTAGCGGGACAGATAATTTGCTTATCTTGTGCGAAGAGTAGGCCGAAATATCGTGTCCGCCTGCAATCTAACCACTTAAATGACAATGGATATTATTTGCCGCTATTGTAGCAAGTAGAACTGAAAGACGCCGAAGCCAACGGAGATACATTTCAAAATTCACCAAAATACGTCAACAATGTCTCTGCGAAATAAATCCAGAGTGATTTTTGAATTTTGTGTATGACCGATGATTTTGAAGATAGCAGTCTGCTACTTTCACAGTTACTTAGGTTTTTTTTTTGGATTAACGTTAAATTAAAAAAAAACTGAATTCATAATTTCATAATAACACAATCCCTGTGAGCATTGCCCATTGACTCAGCTATCAAACTTGATCACTGCGAGAACCTAGGCATGCGTCAGCAGACTGTGTGACTCACGTTCTATCTCCTCCTGGGAGGGCTCGTCCACGTCATCTTCATCCATTTCCCAGAAACTCGCAAACTTACTCGGGTTGCTTCTCATCTCCGCAGCAAACTGAAAATATCAAACCACCCTCCTCCCCGGTAATACAACAAAGCTATATAATCTGACTTTCGTTTTACTATTCACACTATCGTTGGAAGATCCTGTGCTCATTGGTTTGAGGTTTTTTCCAAGATGAAGACAATGTCCAATTTACTGGCTATCTAATATTAACACCTTTTCTGCTGGTAACAGACCATTTCAGCTCTCCTTTGATCTAAACAGTCTGAAACACAGGTTTCCTTTCAGCAGTTACGCAAGCATTGTTATTTTATGATGAGACATCTAAATTCTGCACTCGATCTTTTGAATATTTAGGGCCTTCAGTGCATATCAATCACGTTAGCTATGTTGTCGATATTTGTCGAAATTCCACATTTTTATTTGGCGAGGTCATAAACTAGCTGACAATTGACTCCTTCACACATCAGCCTCAATTCTGGGCAAAGGAATCCGCAAAATTTTCATTATTTAATCTGTTGATTGCAGTACTGAAGACCTAATTATAACATTCCTTCTGTACAATACCCGCTGGAGGAATTCGGCCGGCAAAGGTAGAAATTCATCGTCGCTTTCACCATCACCACCAAAATGTTCACTTGACATGCTTCTTCAACACACAAAAAAGAACAACAAGAATGTCCGTGGACATTGAGTCCAGCCGTAAAAGCCAAGACATTACAAAGTTAAAGGAGAAAACGACCAATTTTGACAAAATGTAGAGTGGAACGAACGACACTGTTTGTGTTTTTCTTAAAGACATCTGCTGATTTGGCCAGTTTTTGCCGAGCTGATAACAAAAATACTACAAGTCCACTGACGATCTACTTGGGGTGGAGAAAGGGGCGTAAGCCAGGAAGTAAGGAAGGAAGGAAAGAAAGAAGAAACGAAAGAAAGAGTTTTATGTACTGATGTTTTCATATACTTTTGCTCAAACTGGTTTATATATATATATAAGCTGCTTTATGCACATATGTATATATAAAATTCGCTTGTCTCTGTCACGATAGCTCTATAACGGGCCAAACCTTCATTTGGAAAATTTGTTTATTATATCATTTAAAACTAGAAGCTCATTCCCCTAGCGGAATGTTAAACAGTTGACAAAAATTAAAACACAAAAATACTTCCTTCAGTGGGTTATTTCTTCAATAATATATTGCAAACAACACAGCTTGAATACAGCTTGAAGACACAAAAAATCGGAAAAACTGTCAAGAAGAAAAAAAAGGACGAATTTTGCTCGCACAAATTCATATAACCTTTGCAAGCCAAAGGCTTGTCAAGTGTTAATAATCGTAAGCGAGCTGCATGACTTTTTCAAAATGATTTGGTTATTTTTCTCAACTGGTCCAAATGTGGTTCTGTCCCGAAAGATTCACTCCTGTTATTTACCGTCTCAAAACATCAACGTCACAAGAGCAGATCAACTGAGCACCTTCAAGGGAATTTCCCTGGCACCAAAAATGCTTGGACAGAAAGGCATTTCCTCACTCTTTCTTTGCAAATCAACGAGCAACTTTCTCCCTAACCAGACGATTATGGCCAAGTACTTATCAATGATAGCTTTCGTTCCGGTGTGGAAGTTAATGAAGGTTAAGGATATGTGTGCAAACAAATTCCGCAGACTGAAACCCAATAAAGAAAACCAGCTGTGATTGAAATAAAATTATGTTCAATCTACCCAGATTTTACCTATCATTCCTTTGTGATGCTTTACCTTTTAAGTCGAAGCGCTAACTATTTTTCCAAATTTTATCACTACGAATAAACAACTCCATAGTTTCGACTGCGCATGCTCAAAAGCCGAATTTCTCAGGATTCCAGAGAGAAGAAAAATTACACGAGACACATTGTCAAAAAAAAAAAAACCAGTTTTGCCGAACAGAGTGAATTTATCGAACATGTCATTTTTGATGTGAGAAAGTTAATTTCGGGAAAAGTGACTATTTTGTTCCAATAAAGCCAGCAAGAACCGGAGCCCTAAATTCTAACTTTGGTCATTCGGAATGAAGTGAGAGGCAATCAAACATCAGATCGAACTCAGCTAAATTTCAAACACGTCAGCTGACTCCAAAACATGAATTATAAGAGTATGAGAAGGAAACGGCGAATGGTCACAGTAGATCCAAATTGGTGAAATGAAAAAGAACATCTTCTGTGGCTGAAAACAATTTTCATTTGTCAAGTATCGCAAAACAAGGAATTAATCCTGTATTATTTAAAATAAAGAATTCTGAAGCAAATAAGAAACCAGATATTTTTGGTAGGCTATAGTCTACCAAAAAATATCTGGTTTCTTATTTGCTTCAGAATTCTATTTTAAATAATACTGTGTTATTCCGGAATAGCCTATCAGAAAATATCTGGTTTCTTATTTGCTTCAGAACTAGACTGGCCAGTGTTTTTGTCAAAACCAAAACGGATATGTCTCCCCTGCCCTCTAATCAGTCCGGTGGAAAAAAATTCCTTGCTTAAAAGTACAACATTGGCGAGCCAAAAAAAATTAATAACCGGTAAAAATACATTTTTACAGAAAATGAAGAAAAATTTCGCAGTAAGCATTTGCACTATATGTGGGTTCTTCTTGCCACGTTTCAGCCTGATTCAACAAACTGTTTCGGAGATATCGCAACAATAAAAACACTTATAAATCAGAAATTTAAAAAATCGCCAAAAATACATTTTCAACGGAAATGAAGAAAAACTTCGTAGTGTACATTTGCGCTTTATGTGTGTTCTTTCTGCGACGTCTGAGCGTTATTCAACGAACTGTTCTACAGATTTAGCCTGCCAAAGTGAAAAAAATGCACGAAACCATCCCCCCCCCCCCCCCATGTTCAAAAATTTGGCAAAAATGAAACTTTTGAAGGAACGAAAAAAAAATGACACGGGCATCATCCAGACATGTACCCCAATATGTTTGTATGTTTTGAGAAAAATGGACCCATTAATTTCATAAGAACTCACTGCGGACAGAGGTACGGACGGACGGACAGACCAAATACTATTTATGTCTCCCTTAGGGGGAAGACATATAATTCTTATTTTAAATAATACTTTGTTATCAGTTTTATAGCTGAGTCGAGAGAACTGCCAAATTTGCATCTGCTGGAGTCGGAATTTAACATTTTGTTTTCATCAATTTTACCCCCTCTCCCTCGTTCTTTATTAGAGTTTGTACCCATATGAAGTGGTTGTGGCTTCTCCCATAAACCAAACTGAAAAAAAACCGACCCTTTAGTAATATTTTAGTTTTTAATCAATTTGGTTCTACCAGTGAGATACAATACAGGCCCTCGAGTGCTCACTCGGGCTCGGTAATAATTTATTACTAATAAAGATCTTCGATAAGAAATGTGCATCGTTGGAAAGGGGTCATCAAGGGCAAGCAAAATGCAGTAAAAGGAAAAACACTCGAAAGTAAAGCTCACAGTGACTGACTATGTAGTAAGTCAACACTTCCCACACTAAAATAGGTGTACGAAAGTTGCTAAGAATCATGCCCTGATCATTTTGGTATGCTTAGAACCCGTATCTGGCAGTTTTTTTTTTTGTTTTTTTTTTTTTGTTACCTTATTATTTTCTTAGTGTGTGCTGTACAGACCGTATACGAGTACACGGAGGAGCAGAGCAACGTAGAAGTCAGCGCACAAATGATACGTCAAAATCACTTTGAAAAAGACACAGCGCTCTTTTTGTGTTCGAAACCCATTATATCAGTGCCATGAATAAACTTTTCCATATTCCAACAAAGTTTTGGCAGATTATAGATAAGCAATGGCAGAGAAAAAACTTTTAGTGTTTTTCTCTCATTTGTTTCTTACGTTTTTACACACTGGAATCCTGCGAGATTCATCTGCTGAGCATGCGCACTCGAAACCATGAACTGGCTTAATGCATCTCACTCCGTTGTTATGTAAAAATTGACCTGTGATGGGATCAGTCTGTTGTGTACAGGCCAAATCACACTTGGTGCGTTCCGAATAAAATGCGCAAAAATTCTGCGTTTCAAATACAAACTTACCGAGTAAAATTGAAAGTAATGATAGAGCGATTTCGCTTAAATGTCAAATTTTACATGCACCAAACAGCAATCGAGCTGAATCACACCAAATTGTGATTTGGCTTATAAACACAGAGCAGATAGATTTTTTAAAAAGTAGTTACTCACTTATGTTGTCGCGGAATCCCCAATGGGTCTGCGGAGTATAAAGGTGTTATACACACAGACAAAACCGCCGTAGAGGTTGGCTGTTGGAGAACAACTAGCTCCAAGAAGCGGAACGCTAAACATTTTCCACGCACCGCTTCAAAGCCTCGCTATATAACGATAAGCAAGTCAACTGCGCTAGCAGTGGCTATTTCCCCATCCCTGTGGCTATTTCGTGCGAGATTCAGCGACCCATAAGTCTTGATTGGCATTTGCTAAAGGCCCTCCAAGTACAACGGTAATGATATACAACTTCTGGGTAACGCTTTCTTTACAAGAAAATAATACGGAAATAACCACAAATCTCCGGCAATAATTTGTTTGTATACAGGGAGCATACTTTATTACGTGAAAGAGTAACAACAATTTTTTGCAATTATCCACCTAAAAAAAAGCTTTTGAATTGACAGGCTTTTGTATCTCTATAATTGGTGTGAATTTGTGGAATAATTTAGATTTGTGTGTAAAAATGCAAAAAAGCTTTGACCTTTTCAAACGGGCGTATAAAAATTATTTGATAAATGTATACAACCCATTTGTCGTAGTGTAGTTTTCATACATATCCATAGCGCATAAAACATAGCGTGTGGCTTTATTTTGATGAGTATTTTTTTTTTGTAAGTAAAGTATGCAGTAGTAAGGTCATTGTATCATTAAACTGCACTTAAGTCGATTGTTTACTACAAGTTTTTAACTTTTTTCGATCTACCTTTTTCCGAAATACCTTATTAATTACTAGACGGTATAAATGTATAAATTGACAATTGAAGTTTTAGTATTAAGTTTTATATTGCATAAATTCATTTTTAATTTTGTATGAATTTCTTGGAAAATAAACGTTTTTGATTGATTGATATTTCAAAAAGAACGTAAAAAGTAAAACGTCACATATTGTGGATATACAAAATAAATTTACACCCAACTCTGCATCTATGAACTATTTTTGCACATATTTTACAAATAAACTATGACCTATTTATTTTAATTTTTGGTCATTCGACTTTGGTCACGTGACATTTAAAGGCAGCAATGTAAACAAACATTTGACAGGTGGGTGCAGAAGTTAATTTTTCTGCACTTTAATGAACAAATAAAAGACATACCGCTCGCTAGAAATTGTGTCTGTTTTACAAAAAGGGTATATTGGGCATGAACTTTCTGTAACTGTTTGAATAATACGGACTGGTATGCAGGATTCGTACCTCAGAACATTTGAAGTTGACCCCTATTAGCGGAACTATGGAAGGCTTCGTAGCTCTGACAGAAAGATATACGATTTTATACAAGTCAGCGCTGACTCGGAGATAGAGAACAACAAGTAAGTATTTATGAAACACAAGCAGACCCCAACCGCCCCCCCCCCCAAATTCATAGGGGTATAAAGCGATGACGGACAGACGGACACCCCAAACCAATAGGCCTCAATCCGAAGGGTTGGGGCCTAATTAACAAACCACGTATTTGGAACAAGACCACAATTACTTCCGCCTTCATTGCCCAATAACAGGAAGACTATTAGCATGGCAGCTGTACTTTTTCGATAATGTTATGATTGTTCCGGGCAATCAGTAATAAACTTGTGGCATGCTTATGTTCCCAAAGGGTTGTACTAGAGACATGCTTAAACTCCTTGCAATCAAGCGTATTGTTTTTTAGAAATATGACGTCAAAGTTCAGTAATTTTTTCATGTGATCGAGCGACTTCGAGATCCATGGGTGCCCCTGTTTGATGCGAGATAGCAAAAAATCCAATTGGTCAACCCCCAAATATTTTGGTGTTTTTTGCCTTCTCAAGGGTTAGTTTGAAGGATTTAATAAAGCTTGATTTCCCAGCAATGTTGTAGAAGACGTCAGATTTCGAAATTCTATAAAGAAACATATAAGTAAATTAATTGTGGTCTTAGGCCATTTTGCCAAGACTTCTTTTGGGCGATAATATCATATTTACCATTTCTGGCCACACATACATTTATATATACTTATATCTTTTCAATGTTGCCATCACAATAAATATTGTTGTAGTAGTGACTTACTTTATCCTCACTTAAAACCTAAAACTTCTTTCTTTTTTTCTTTTTTTTTTTTTTTTTGTGGGGATAAGGCTATTTACTGATAGGTCTGAAACTAACGAGCAAAGCGAACTGAATTTTTTGTAGACCGGCAAGTGTCGTTAATAAACGGCTGGTTTCGAGTAATCCATGCGTCCTTCACCTTTCGATCATATCTCCAAAAAACTGTGTGTTCCGTAACTTGTCGGCTTCAGTGCCGACTGTCAACAGTTGAAAAGTGTACATAAAAATGTTGTTTTATTTTTCAATCAAAAAGAATTTAATTGTAACCTTATAAGTTTATTGAAAAAGTCTATCAAGACCCGTTTCAAGAAGGCGAGGTCTTTGTTTTTTATGCAAGCGACAAAACCGTTGCTGGTTATAATACCGTTCTTATAAACAGATGACCTCTGAGATGTCGGCGATAATACAGTGTTTGGGCGATATTACAGTATTTCTTAAATGTCAGTGCTTTTAATATACAATGTATAACAAACATAACGTATTCTTTTTATCTTTTTAATTTTCTGCCCAGTTCTTTGTGTTTTATTCCATTATCTGCAACTCAAATCCACCGCCTGATTTAGCTCTTAAGTGTCGTAAAAATTACCCGATACTAAAGCTACTCTAGAGTGGCTTGTGGGAACCAATTTAAATTTTTTGCTGCCTCTCAGCAGGTTTGGTTGTACAGTTGCTTTATGTTGCTAAAATTATTTATTTTTGTATATAATCTTCTGTACCTGTTAGGCTTCTTGTGAATTTGTTTACAATCCCTTTGCATTTAAACGTTTCACTGCTAATACTAAGTGCCAACTGGCATGCACAAATTACGTGCCAGCCCTTCTTTTGAAAACTTTAAGAAAGATCTTAAAACCTAAATATTCAGAAAAGCTTACTTTTAGAACATACCCACTTTAAAGATCAAATAGTTTGTCGCAGTATTATGTTGGTATAAACAGTATTGCAATTTTCATTGAATAATTAATTATTCTAGCCATCTTTGGTGAACATATGTACTTTTAAACAACTTTGTTTGACTTTATTATAAATATTTTTATACATGATGGAGTATATTACATTTGTATTTCATAAGCACGCATAATAACAATAATAATAATAATAATAATAATAATAATAATAATAATAATAATAATAATAATAATAATAATAATAATAATAATAATAATAATAACAACAACAATAATAATAATAATAATAATAATAATAATAATAATTGTAATTATAGGTGTATTTCAATTCCATTTTATCTGTGTTGTCGAATTGGCATGAAATTTATTTAATGTAGGAAATGCTAACCTGTGATCAGAATAGTCTGGCGAGCCTGTTGATTAAGGTTTCTTCTGGTGAGTCCCACCCCATCCCTAGCGTGGTATCCACACTCCATATTTTGTCTGTTCAGGATTGCTACGTCATCGAACACGCAAAAGATAAATGTTATAGCATGTGAAGAAAACCAGTGAACATTTATGACATCTATCAAAGTTGGCCGTTTAGTTTTGGCAACACTTTTTTTTCTTTTAAAGGAATAGTAACTAAACCATTTTGAATCGGTTTATGTTGATCAGCTTTTATTGCATGGCAGGATTGTATGGAAAAATGAACTTTATTTCATTGTGTTATATTATACTCTTAAGATGTAATTCTCACTATGGCAAGATCATGTAGAGTATCATTGTTCTTCGTTTTAATACTTCAAGTGCTTTGACAAAGTTATGATAATTATAGTGAGTTTTCACTTTGTTTCTGCGGGTTGCTGCAAATGTTTCACGATTTTTGTTTAGTCTATTGTTAATATTTTATGGATAGATTGCTTAAGTTCAGAGCCATTTCCATTATCTCACAATACTAAATGTCAAATTATTATATGACGGTTATTTCATTGTGCTAAATGCCTATACTTATACACAAATGAAAATTGTCACATCGAACCTGCTTCTCTATACATAACAGCTAAATATAATATGAACTGCAAGATTATTTTATAAAATCCGCTCAGGTTATAGCCGCTACCAGGAATACCACATTTTACGTGATAATTCAATATCTAAAGATCACTGGGGTAATTTGGACTATTCAAAAACTGAGATTTTTTACACTTAATGAAAGAGTTTAGTTAAATCTTCACGTTACTTTCCCAGACTCCAATAAATGTGCTAACTCTATTATCGCCTACAAAGCCAAAGGGCATGACAATCTTGAGTATAAGCCAGTTACAGGGTTGCCACAGTCAGGAAAAAGTTTAGTCAGGAAAAGTCAGGAAAATCTGTTCTGAGTCAGGATAAGTTAGGAAACTCGTGTTATTTTTTCATTCCCACTTGGCATTGAAAATGCCAAATGGGGATGCATTGCCTCGAATTCTTCACCTATTTTTTATTTTTCTCGCTTTTTTAAATTTTTTCTGCTTCCGCCGAATCGGTTTCCAGACATCTCCTCCGAGACCGCTGAAGCTAGACTAACCAAACCTGGCACATGTATAGAGGGTCATCTGAAGTGGTGCACCTGATAAAAATTTTTGACTTTGACCTTACTGGTCAAGGTCAAATCGCGAAAAAGGCCAATCGGTTTCCAGACATCTACAGCAAGGCCATTGAACCTAGAAAAGCCAAACTTGGCATATATATAAAGGGCGATGTGATCTGAAGTAACCGGTAAAAATTTTTGACCTTGACCTTGAAATCGCGAAAAACGCTTTTTAAGAAAAACAATGATTTATCTCGAAAACGGTAAGAGATAGAGCAATTCTGACCTCATTTTCGACCTCCATCCCCTATACGACCATATGGAAGGTATAACTTCCGGTGTTCTTGACCTCTAGGTCATTTTCGAGCCCCAAACCGGAAGTTGGCCTTTATCTCGAAAACGGAAGGAGATAGAGCAATTCTGACCTCATTTTCGACCTCTACCCCTATACGACGTTACGTAAGGTATAACTTCCGGTGTCCTTGACCTCCATGTCACTTTCGAGCCTCAAACCGGAAGTTGCCCTTTATCTCGAAAGCGGTAAGAGATAGAGCAAATTTTTGGCCTTGACCTTACCGGTATAGTTAGTAGTATTTAGGAGGATATTCTACATTCAGACATGTGAAAATTGTTAACAAACTGCAATATCATCTACCTTCCGTTTTAAGTTATCATTCCAAGTGGGGCTAATTCGCTGTGCGAATTTCGGTCTAGTTTTCTTTATTGTTTAAAGTAGTGTTAGGCCCTGGATTTGTTTATTTACTTTCTGTCTTTGGTTTATCATGGGAATTTAAGAAAGATACTTGAAGATAGCTGAGGAAATAACATTGTAAGAGTCCGCTATTATACTTTGGCTATACCTCTCTAGGCTTGAGTAAAAGATACAAGAACTGGTGATGTGGTGCGTCAGTTTACAGAAAATAGTTCCGCATTCTCAGTTTCTGTATGTAATCTTGATATGTTTTTAGTGTAATTTTATATCTTATGATTTTTAACCTATATTATTTAAACTTTCAAATAAGTTTTATGCCGTGTAAGTCAGCCTTTATGTGTCGGTAAGTTATATATATTCCTACGCCGCTGTGCTTTCGTCAGTATGACGTCACTTAGGTATATAAATACTCGGGATATCCAGCAGTTCAGCAGAGTGAAATGGGCAAACCCAGCTAAGACACTCCAAACTCCCTTCTGATGAGCTAATTCACAACAGCTTAAGCTGAGCCACAAAGGCGAGAATAGGCGCACTTTAAAGTCTCCGCTGAGATCAGATAAGCGTACAGTATCCTCGTTGAGGTCGTCCCTACTCCCCACTACTCTGCCGGGCTATTGCATGTCCGTTTCTGTGGTTCCCTGTCCTGGCCGGTGGCATCGGGCTGGAGGTTGTTTATTAGTTGTTTAGTTCGGGGGTTTGAAAGTCTGTATTTTTATTCTTAGTAGTTGATAGATTAACTCTGACGTCTGACTCTCCGTGTAACGTGTAGGGTTTAATTTGCAACACTAATTGTGAAATATTGTTCGTTCTTGTAGATAAATAAATAAACCAGATAACGTTTATCTTCTTGTTTCATGCTGCAAGGCGACTAGTTGGATTCAAAGCCCACATCTACTACACTCTCTCCTTCTCCAATAACCTTCGCTTGGCGATAAAGTAACGATCAACCTCGAGGATACAACACTGATGGCAGCGGTGGTTCTGAGCCTGTAATACAATCGTGGTAGCAGTAATTTTTTTTCTTCTCCTTTAGTTATCATTACGGCTCAGAAAAAAGCACCAATAGGCGTCCCATTGTTACCCGCTAACGCTACGTTTAACGTTTCTGTGTTTATTCGTGAAAACACCGTGGTGGTAGCACATTTTTTTCTCTTAGTGGTGCAGTAGAAATCATTTACGTTTAGTGCGAGAATTCGTTTACTAACACTTTGAAACATTGATTACTGGCATACTATGTTTTCTTTTTTTCTGAAACACTCTTTTAGTGCATACTATGTCGTAGCGTGTTTTTTTTTTTTTCAAAGAAAAAAAATGATATACACACTTTTTATTGCATACTGTGTTTAGCTGTATTTTTTCCTATTTTATTTAGAAAAAAAGCCTCTACAGAACATTGTCTAAGTACACGGTTTACTTTGTAGTGTAAAAAAAGACCCCAATTTTGTACTGTCTCATCGATCACTTTATCCACGAGGCCGGAGGGGAAGAAGGCACATACGCCTGTAATTTCGACCCCTACAACGATAGTGACCCTGAGGTCATTATCAATTTCCCTGGTCGAAGGCTCCAAGTGCAGGTGACTCGTTGGCAAGGGCGGACACTGTTTCTATCGAACAGATGGGTTTGACTGCGGGGTCCCGGGAGGGTCTAGCTGACTGGCAAGAAAGGTCTGTGAGACAGGAGCATAATGCATCCGTTTTGTCTCAGCACTCCGTTATATCGGAGCGGTTAGACCAGCAAGAGCGTCAGTTATCGCAATTACAAAGTACACTGGACGAGCTGGCAGGTATGCTGCAAAAAACTCAATCCCAGGGGAATGAGCGTTCTTTTGCGCCCGATGGGTCCAAGTAGACCCGAATTTGGAGTGGCGCTTAATGTTCCCCCAGTTCACCAAAATGTAGCTTGTTTTCCTGGAGCAGGGGCCTAGGTTCTATACACGGTTACCATGCACAAATCTCCGTAACCGTTACGGAACAGGCAAGGGTAAGTAGAGTCCCTGAGGTGGTCTGCCCTGACCCTGGTCCTCGAGTTGCGTTGGCTGACCAATACAGGGACAGGAGAGGCGACTCACCGCTGTCCAGCTGTAGTGGTAGGGAATCCCCTTTAAATCCCTTCAGACAGACACATATAAGCGATATCCGTAGGTATCCCAGTGTCCCTGTGTCTGACAGGGGGTGTAACATGATTGCGCAAGTGCGTCCGGCCGTCCCACCAAGCAAAAGACTGTCATGCCTGACAAGTTCGAAGGGAAGACGGCCCTGGCTGAATATCTGATTCATTTTGATATCTGTGCCAAACTGAACAGATGGTCCGAGGTACAGAAGGCTCAGTACCTCTAGGTTAGCCTCAAAGGAAACGCACAAAAGCTCCTGAGTACCCTTACTCCCGGAGAGCTATGTGATTTCCAGGCTATTACCACGGCCGTATCCGAACGGTTCAGGAAGGCCAGGCTGAGTTGTACATGACCCAGCTCCAACCTCGGACCAAGAGTAGCAAAGAGTCCTACCAGGAGTTGGCTGAGTCGGTCTCCCGCCTTGTTACAAAGGTATATCCGACGGCTCCTACTAACATGGTCCATATCCTGACCCTCAGACATTTTATCGAGGCCGTGACCGATCCCGACCTGCGGATTAAATTCAAGCTTGAAAAGCTATGTAATGTGAGGGACGCGGTAATGTTAGCCATCAACTATGAGGCTATAGAAGTCTCGCTCCACAAAGCGCCAGAGCGTCAGGTGGTTGTGAGTCCCAAACAACCGAAAGAGGGTGAGAAAGGACACAAGTCTCGTGCTCCGGACTCATCGGCTAGCTGTAGTGCAAATAAGTCAGTTCAGAGACTGATCCACGTCCGAGATATGTCTCAGACTTCTTCTGCCCTCACCGAACTCTTTAACAAAATAGAACGGCTTGAGAGGCCCAGACGTCGAACTCCCCCTGAAGCGCCGACCGCGGTCAGAGGAAAGGTCCGGGCGCAGAAGGGCACACTCTAGAGGGGAACGCGGCGACTCCAGTGTCGAGAGGCCCACTCGTTCATATGAGTCAAGGCATCCTCGTGACGATGTAGAGTGTTACGTCTGTGGCGATCCTGACCACATAGCCTCTCGATGTCCAAAGAAAACTAGAAACAGTTCCCCTCAAAATGAGGCCCGTAGAGAACAAAATCAGGAAAACTACTAGAGACTGGCCATTCAGGTCGCACCCCAGTCTCACAACCTCCAAGACGCACAAAGGAACATTTCGTGAATGCGAGTGTCCTTAAGACTGGACTCGCTGGGTTATATGTGGAAGGACAAATCTATGATCAACCCTGTTGAAATGATCATAGGTACTAGTCATACGAGTCATATGAGTCCAGGCGCCCTCGTAACGATGTAGAGTGTAAATCTATGATCAGCCCGTTGAAGTGATCATAGATACGGGTAGCAGCGTGACTATTCTCACGAGCTCCGTGTTCCAGAAAATATGCCCGGAGGTCCAGCAAAAATTGCTTCCCTTTCTCGACAAGCTCCTTTTAGCCGATAGAAGCGAACTCCCGGTCTTTGGGATGACGGACATTCCGTTTCAGTTCGGACATAGAATCGGAAGGTCTGATAGGGTTGGACTTTGTGAAAGCCAACTCTTGCGAAATTAATTATGCCGAGAAATCATTCTCGATCGATGGTAAGCCCCTTAGGTTAAAGGAAAACTCGGGTCAGTTCGTAAGTTGTCGCATTAGCGCACTTCAAACTGTTACCATTCCCCCAATAGAGTGAGTATATAGTGCAAGGGAAAGTCCATGGTAGAGGGAAATTGGGTCCTTGCTCCGTTACGGAGCCGGTAGCGTCCTTAGCCCATGAGCAAGGATTGGTGTAAGGCAAAGTCCTCGTCGACCCCAGTTAGGGATTTGTACCCCTTTGTATTATGAATGCCTCGGGCAAACCCAAAGTTGTTCATAAGAACGCAGTTTTAGCGGTCGTTCACCCGGTGATGAACGTACGGGCGTTTCAGAACGCCGACCGCACCACTTATACTCAAGACACAAAACGTCATGATAAAAAGGGCGAAGTTTCCAGGCCGGACGTTCATGTTGTCAGGAAGGGACCCCAACTTTATCATTTGTAAGACCTTCTGGATCGTAGTTCTACCGATTTAACTCCCGAATAATATGCCCGTTGTCGCAATTTTTTATTTGCGTACAGTAATGTTTTTCTGCCGGAGGTACTGATATAGGGAGATGTGATATCTTAAAACATGCAATCCCTACAGGGGATAACAAACCTGTGAAATTACCCCCAAGGCAGATTCCTATACATCAGAAGGACATGTTCTGATACAATGTAACCCGCTAAGGGTCGATCGTGTCGTTAAACAAATCATATAACTAACTAACATCTGAAGGACGCTGTCAATAAAGAAACGGACCGACTGCTAGAGATGGTCATTATTCGTCCCTCAGCCAGTCCGTGGTCCTCGTGCATTATGGTTGTCCGAAAATCCGACGGTTCGATTCGTATTTGTCTGGATGTGAGAGCAGTAAATGCTCGAACAAAGCATGACAGCTTTCCGCTGCCTAGAATTGACACAAGTGTGCAATCTATGCATGGCAGTAAATTCTTTTCCACGCTAGATCTTTACGCCGGCTTCAATCAGATATTTCTTGATGAGAAAGACGCGTGTAAAACGAGTTTTTCCACTGAACACGGCAGTTTTCAGTACGTGACCCTTCTATTTGGTCTCCAAGGTCGTCCTGCGACTTGATCTCTCACGCACCCACGTTCGATGACGCTTTTTACGCGCTCGAGGAGGTCGCGTATGGGCTCTTAAAAGCCAATCTTAAGGTCAAGACCGCAAAATGTATCCTTTTTCAGAAATCCGTGTCCTTTCTGGGGCATAGGGTATCAGAAACAGGTGTAGCCACATGTCCAGAGAAAATCCAAAAGGTCCGTGATTGGCCCTTACCCACGAACCTCACAGAGGTCAAGGCATTCTTAGGCCTGTGCTCTTACTATAAGAGCTTTATTCCTCGTTACGGAGAAAGTGCATATCCATTGCACAAATTGTCCCAAAAGGATGTCCCTTTTCACTGGTCCCCTGAGTGTCAAGTCGCTTTCGACAAGCTCAAGGCTATTTTGTGTTCTAGTCCTATATTAGCGTTTCCGAATGAGAACGATCTGTTTATCGTTGATACGGATGCTTCCCTGCATTCGATCGGTGCTGTACTGTCACAAGTCCAGAATGGGCAGGAGCGAGTTATCGCTTATGGTTCTAAGGTTCTGAGCAAACTGGAGAGAAATTATTGCACTACCCTTCGAGAGCTCTTAGCTTTTGTGCATTTTGTCCCCAAGTGGAGACATTTCCTCCTGGCAAAGAAATATTTGCTTTGTTCTGATCATGGGAGCCTTTACAGGTTATTCAATTGGCGCAATCCCGAAGGACAGATTGCCCGGTGGTTGGAGAGTTTGATTTTGAAATCCAACACCGAAGCGGGACATGGCACGCCAACACTGATAGTTTAAGCTGAATACCGTGTGCCCAATGCTGGAAGGGTGTTGAAAGCGACGAGAATGATAAGTCTGAGGATTTACGTGCTAAAGCTAGGAATATCCTCGAGACCATCAAGTCGCAAAAAGCTCAAAACAGGACCGGGCCGAAAGGAAAATCTCCTGTTAAAGCTCCAAAGGTACATTAAATAGGTCAAAATGTGGCAAATGACTACACATACGCTATCCTGAACGTCTCCACGGCTCACAGCGAGTCAGACGGCGCAATTAGCGGGCCGTCACGTCCTCCACAGGATGGGCAAATTCATGCCGCTACGGATATTTCCGCACAAGGCTCACAAAATGCCCTGCCAGACGGACAGACGGACGCTGGTTGGCTCCATGGATATTCCAAAGAGGAGCTTAGCAAAATGCAACAGGCTCACCCCAATATCGGATTTATCCTCAAAAAGGTGCTAGACAAAGAATTAAAACCCCTTTGGGAGGAGGTCTGTCCCCATAGTCCTGCTATTAAAGCTCTTTGGTCAAACTGGGACCGACTAAAAGTTATGGATGGGGTACTGTACCGAAAATTTAAGAAAGAATCTCAAGTGACTGGGCAACTAGTTCTGCCTAACAGATTGGTCAAAACAGTTCTGGCAGCTTTGCATGATGGACCCCAGGCTTGCCATTTAGGTGAAACTAAAACCGTCGGAGCAGTGCAAAAGCGCGTTTATTTTTACGGGTATAAACAAGCTGTTATAGATTGGATGCGAAAATGCCATACGTGCAACGCCAAAAAGCCTAGCTCTAACACTAAACGCGCCCCCCTAATAAATTATATTTTGGGCGCACTTCTCGAGAGAATAAATATCGATATTGCAGGTCCGTTTCCGCCAGCCAAGGTCACAAGTATATTCTGGTTATAGGGGATTCTTTCACAAAATTCATTACGGCCTAGCCCTAGGCTGAAACAGTAGCAGATATTCTGGTTGGAGAATGGATCCTTATATACGGGTCTCCCCGTATAATCTACAGCGATCGCGGAATCCAATTCACGTCAAACATTTTTAAACACTTGTGCAAATTATTAGCGGTACATCAAACCTTAAATTCCGCGTATCACCCAAGGGAAAACGGAATGGTTGAAAAAATGAACGGTACAATTGAGCGGCTCCTCGCCATGACCGTAAGAGACAACCAGGCCGATTGGGCTGTTAAACTTCCTTACGTCGTGCCCGCGTATGGAGCAACTCCCCATAAATCCACCGGTTTCTCCCCAAATTACATAATGTTCGGTCGTGAAGTAGGGATGTCCATTGATTTTATGATTGGTAGGCCAGAATTTTGAGACTGCTTACGCCACCGCACGTAAAAATCTGAATAAGACACCGGTTTTTTAAAAGCGTTACTGTGATGTGAAAGTTAAAGGCTCAAAATTACCTGTAGGAACGCGAGTTTGGTGTTACTTTCCCCAGCGAAAGGCAAAACTCTCCCCAAAAATTAAGCCGTCAATGGCAAGGGCCGTTCACGGTTATTGAGAACATTGGGGACGTCAGTTATAAAATACAGTTAAATCTTCGCTCTAAGCCAAAATTGGTCCATAGAGATTAAACATTTACCGGGGTCCGAATGACGTTCCTAATCCACCCAACCAGAGAGCCACATCTCATGGTTCTAGCACGTTAACTGCGTCTGAAACGGGGGATGGGGCATCTCTGCCCGAAACCCTACCCGTCGGTGACACCGGCAATAAGTCAGGGTCAGGGAGTAGCTCTTGGTCCAGTCTGAGAAATCTTAGTAAAAACAGGCGTACGGCCGATAAAACACGGTCAGGCCGTACAATTCGCCATCCCCATTTTCAGATTTCTCTGATCTCAGTAGCTGGAAAAAAAGGAAAAAGAAATAACGCTCATCAATCCTAAATTGTAAAGTTTTCAGTATCTTTTCCTTTTCAAAAGATCGGTAGGGCGATTCAAGCCATCTGGCCCGTGTTGTAAATTTTATTAATGCAGCTCTATATATAAAGCTCTATGGTGCTCAAAGTCGCTAACGAGCGCAGCTGTGCTTATCATATGTAAATGAGGTTCCAGAATCTATTGCTTCGGGATGCTCCTGACCGAGGCTTTTGTATGTTAATGCTCTCATCTCACACGCCCACTCTTAGTGGGGTGGTATCAAAAGAGCGTATTTTCCTGGTTCGGTCTCATTGCTTTCAAAGGTCACTTAGACTGCTAAAAAAGCACACCAAAGGTCCTGTTCTGACCAAACCCTTTTCAGTCCGGATAAAATTACGTATATAAGACAAGCGATGGCTGGACTTATCAAGAATTATTTTGGCAAACGTGAGAAGCAGGTCTGTGTTATCTCTGGAGTGATGGCCAGGAATCAGCGGACATTGCGGGCTCATTGGCGTGCGTCCCATCCGCGAGACCTGTGCTCTTGATGTTGCCCTTTTTGTGAGCGCTCGTGCCCGCTTCAGTCAACGTTGTGGAACCACCTGAACAGGTGCCACAGAAGGCTAGCCAAATCCCAAGGGTTTCGAAAGGAGGATCTTCGTCAAGGCCGTCCTAGGCCGCCGACGCATGCCCCAATCCCACTGCCCTTGGTCGATCCCTCAGATCCACTGGGATTAGATCGGCCGCTGAACCTCGAGCAGCCTGTAATCCAGCCGCTGGTAGTTCCGCCGGCTCCAGAGCCATTGCCAATGGTCAATGCTCCGCCCAGTGCACAGACAGATACCGTTTCTACGAGACCCCCTCTACCCCAATCCATCCCCGTCCGGGCCACTTGATACGTTTTGGGATTTCGACGAAAAGTTACCCGAACTCTCATTTGACTCACAGCGGAGCCAGATGAAGTAAAAAGTGCCGTTCTCGAGGCACCCCCCTCTGTGTCTGAACCCCCAACTGACAAAATTGTGTCCTTACCGCCAGTAACGCGTCAGAGAGTTCAGGTTGAGCCGGGGCAACGGCTGCCCATAATTTACGAGATAGAACTACCGTTGCCCCGACAAAACGTTTCGGACGTTATACGGTTCACATTTGTCTGGGAGCCGGAAACCCACAACCTCGTTCTTTCCAAGTCGAAGTAAGTTTCCAACGGCAATTCGCGTTTCTCCCCCCCCCCCCTCCTCGTCAGTCCCACACGCGTATACAGTCGTTGTGCCCTGGGTTTTGGAGCTTTCCCATGTAAAAAAAGCAGATTGTGCTACCTCGCTTCTAAGGTGTTTGGGCCGTTTACACCCAAATTCCTGCCCCCCCCCCTCTCGGTGTCCGTGACGGGGGGCAAAAAGATGTTCTGGGGGTCAAGATGTCAACGCGGAAGTGCAGCAGTCCCTTGGCATCCAAATCAATAGGATGTCAAGGAGGTCCAAAGCGAGCGACCCCGTGAGAGTGACCAGGCTCAATAGGAAGTAGCGTTGAAGTACTCCCGCTAACGAACAGTTCGCCGTTATACAAGGAACTCTGTGCAGAATTCCAGCGTCTACAGTCGGACATCAAGGATTGTGAATGATATTTTGTGTATTTATGAATAGCAACTTAGTAAATTTTGACCTGTGTCTCAGGCCTGTTTTCTCATGCCATTCAAGTGCCTTCGCAAAATTTTCTGATAACTTAACTTCTTTCTTTTAAGGGGGAGAGGAAAAAAAGCATTTAATTCTTTACTGGGAACATTCTTGGCATGTAGACACAGCTGTCAGGCTAGTCAAAATTGCAGTTTCTGAAAGGATACAAAGTGCAAACAGCGTGGAACATATTTTTATGTATCTCTGGATGCAAAGAGTATATTGAATTCTATGTTTGTTCCAGCTATTTTCTGTGTTTTGTGTAAAAAAAAAAGTGTTCATAGCATGTGTGCTGTGCTAATGGTGTGTAATACGGTATTACAGTCCCCTGTGTATAAGTCACTATTTTGTCTGAAAAATTTTGCATGATCCATCCTCTAGTCTCGGTGGCCGTAATCGTATATCTCTAGATTTGAGAATAACAAAGCACTTTTTATGTAATATATCAGAAAAGGAAAACGTATTGCGGGTTAGTTTGAAGGAAAACGTATTGCAGGTTAGCATAGTAAGGAAACGTATTGTAGGTAAGCATACGTATTGCAGGATAGGGTAGTAAACCTAAATGTGTATTTGAAGGAAACGTATTGCAGGTTAGCCTAGCAAGCACAAATGTCTTATTTGTCCGTAGCTTGATAGTAAGGGGCACATAGAATCTAAAACTTTGTTGCGAAATCGGATATTGCGATATTTTATCCAAGCAAAGATATATCATTCAGTGATTTGGAAAGGCAAAATCGTGTTTGCAGCAATGCTGCATCGAAGAAATTTTCAATGCATCCAAAACGATTCCGATGCATCCCCTCATCCTAACTTCAAAAGGCCTAAAAACACATCAACTCATTAACTTTTGTAGAGGTGATGGCCTGAGTACAAAGGATAATGTGTCGAGATACCCTTTACGGATCCCTCAAAGAAATTTTATGTACGCGAAGAGAAGTTGCAAAAGTTCGTGTGCACTTACAGAAGTCACACGACCACGCGTCTTTTTTTTCAAGCAAAATTCTCGATGCAGCAAGGATGCATTCGGGAAAATCTCGATGCATCCTTTGTATTTTGAATGCAGCAATGCTGCAGGATGCACGCTTATGCCAATCACTGAGATTCATTTAATTAGTTATGTACATCCTCTGTGTCTCTTCTTTAACAAAGAGGATCCTTTTAAGTTTGAACGTGGAAAAAGTAAAGACTTGAAGTCGGGATGAGGGACGGTGTGGAAGAGTGGTCTAAAGCGCCCGTCAAACATATATAAGCTGTGCGCTGCGAAAGGCCGTATCCCATGAAACATTTTTAAAGAATACCTGTATCTGTTCAGTAACCTGCGCTAGTGTTTTACAGTATTAGTGAATGTCTCGCATTGTGTGTGATTTTAAGCAATAAGTCCCATTTTATACTTATCAAACACTCAGATACCTGTAGTAAAGGAAAACAAATTCCTTGGTCTAATTCTGGACTCGAAGCTAAATTTTATTCCCCACATAAAAGACGTGAAGAGGAAATGCCAAAAGGCACTCAATCTGCTGCGAGTCGTCTCCGCTCAAGACTGGGGAGCAGATACCAGTACTAAATTAAAACTGTATAGATCATTAATAAGATCTAGAATAGATTATGGTAGCATCGCCTACGGATCAGCCAGGCCTTCATACTTGAAGATGTTGAACCCAATACAAAATCAAGGCCTTCGCCTCTGCCTTAACGCCTTCAGAACGTCACCTGCGGAAAGCCTTCAGGTTGAATCAGTTAAACTTTACTCAAACAAAGAAAACCCCACCCATAAGTCAGTGTTCGAAAAAGACCATTCAGAAATCTTAAGCACACGCCCTAGGGTTATCGTACCCTTTGGCACTAGAATCCGGAACCACCTTAATAATGCTGGAATCAAAGTTGAGCAAATTGCAAACCTGAAAGTTTCAAAATACCCAACATGGAAAATACAAAGGCCAACCATAAACAAAACTTTGTCAAACTTTTCCAAAGACACAACAAATGCTGAAGAATTCAAAGTTAGGTTTGCTGAGATAAAGGAAACCCACCCTGACCATTATTTCATATACACAGACGGATCTAAGCTCGATAACCAAGTTGCTGCCTCAATAGTTACAAAATCAAATACCCTTAAAACAAGATTACCAAACGGCTCCTCCATCTTTTCCGCGGAGGTTCGGGCACTCCAACTAGCCATGGAAATTGTCAAGATTAGTAGATACAAAAAATTTGTTATCTGTGTCGATTCCTTATCGGTCTTACAATCACTAGAAAACCTGCAAGTGTCGAATACAATGATTTTAGACCTAATAGAACGTTATGAAAGGGCCACTAAACAAGGCAAATCCTTAGTGTTTTGCTGGGTGCCAAGCCACGTCGGCATAGCGGGTAATGAAGCTGCGGACCAAGCAGCAAAAGAGGCCCTAAACTACAACATATCCGACCTTCTCATACCATACTCCGACTTTAAACCCCATATCTCAAGTTATGTAAAAAACCTTTGGCAACAAAATTGGAACGAACAAAGAAATAACAAACTCTTTCAAATCCAACCAACAGTTGGACAAAAGCAGCTAGCTCTTGACAATATTCGCGACAAAACAGTTTTGCTTAGAGCTCGAATCGGGCATACATACACCACCCACGGATATCTTTTGAGAGGCGAAGAGCCTCCAGAATGTATTGGTTGTCAAGAACGTCTGACTGTAAAACATATTTTACTCAATTGCCTAGATTTTCAGAACATTCGTTCACGCTTCTACAGTGTGAATTCCATGAAAGACCTTTTTACAAAGGTAGCACCAAGTAAAATTATTTCTTTTCTGAAAGAAATACACTTGTACAGTAAGTTTTAAATTGAATTTAGTTGGTTTTAGATTATACACTACTCGTTATGTCTACTTTAATTGATTTTAGTTTCAACTGACTCTTGATATAGCAACAGAACCGACACAATATGACCCTAACCGGTTGCCGGTGTCGTTAAACAAATCAATCAATCAATCAATCAATAAGCAATAAGCTGAGGGGGAAGACCATCTGATGGTCCCGTAAAGTTGCTGTTTTACCATAAGCTGACTATTTCTCTACATGCTACAGAAATGTAGAGAAAGTTTCCTTGTATTGTTGCTGAACGTTTATCTTTTTGAACGAGTGTTTGTGTCATTGAAGATATTCGTTAAGCAGCAAGATAACTATTTTTCAGACTGAAGAAAAAGAGAGGTTGAAGTAAATTTGTGAACTGAAAAATATCGATATGTCAAGCAAAGAAACATATTTATATCGAAATGCCAAGCAAAGAAACGTATTTTTCGAGAGGATGGTTAAAAGACAGTACACCAGCCTCGGTAGCCTAGTGGTTAGAGTGTCCTCCTCGAGACTGGAAGATCGTGGGTTCAAACTCCGGTCGGGTCATACCTAAGACTTTAAAATTGGGACTCCTCCTTGTTACCCTGTGAGGCACTCCACATGTAAGGGTTAGAAGGAGGGCTGGAATGCCCCATTTCAGTATAATGTGGCAGGGGGATCCCGATATGACCATAGCAGTTGAAAGGGATCTGAAGAACAATACAATACAATAAAAGAAAGTAAATTTGAATCATAGGTCGCCGAAGTGCCAGGTGACAGGAAAAAGGCGCATTGTAAACTTTGCCATGTTTCCTTTGATCTTGGCAATATGGGAAAGGGAGCATTGACCAAACATTGTAAAGAGGTAAAACATATAATTGCAGAGCATGCACGCTAGAATTTGAAACTAGGATTATACCACACCTACAAGAAGCAGGTATAATCGTTGAATCTTGCAAATTACAGAATCCCCAACCAACCCCCTTGGAAGTTAACGAAACGTGTGGTCTTGAGTCCACACAAGAACAAACTAATCAGTATGTATTTCAGTCAAAATTTGCAGAATTAAAGGATAATTAAAATGACTACCATTTCATATATACCGATGGCTCCAAACCTGAGGACAAGGCTGCAGCAGCTATTGTCACAGAAAATAATACATTGAAAACCAGGCTCCCTGATGGGTCTTCCATTTTCTTTGCCGAAGTTAGAGCCCTGCAGCTAGCTATACAAATTGTCAAGATTAGCCGTTACAAAAAAATCATATTATGCGTGGACTCCATGACAATGCTAGAATTACTAAAAAACCTACAGGTATCCAACCCATTAATTTTGGACTTGATAGAAAAACACGACGAAGTGGTAAAAGCTGGCAAAGAGATAATATTTTGCTGGGTACGGAGTCACTTTGGAATCCCGGGGTAACGAGGCAGCGGACAAAGGCGCCAAAGAAGCCTTAAACCAAGATTTCCTTATACCGTCATCAGATTTCAAGTGCCATGTTTCTAGATAAGTCTATAGCAACAACATTGGGATGAACAAACCAACAATGAGCTATATCAAATTAATCCTGTGGTAATCCAGTGACAGACTCACCTGGTATCTTGAAAGCAATAATTTGTTTGCCGATATACAGAGCGGTTTTAGAAAACAAAGAAATACCCTGAATCACCTTTTAAGACTAGAAACGTTTATAAGAGAAGCCTTTATCAATAACGAACATGTCGTTTCGGTTTTCTTTGACTTGGAAAAGGCCCATGACACAGCATGGAAACATGGAGTACTACAAGATCTCTTTGACTTGGGGCTGCGAGGTCGCCTACCAGAATTTATTGAAGCCTTTCTAGAAGACCGACGTTTTCGGGTCCGCCTTGGGGCCGTGTTCTCAGACTACTTCGAACAAGAGGAAGGTTTCCCCCAGTTATCCATCCTTTCCGTTCTTCTGTTCCTGATAAAAATAAATAGCATCTGACATAACATAAAACAGGGATAGACAGCTCACTCTTTGTTGGCGATTTCGCAGAGGCAAGAATATGACTCTAATACAGCGACGCTTACAGCAGAACATACACTCACTGCGAACATGGGCTAACCAAAACGGTTTTAAATTTTCACAAACTAAAACAGTCTGCATGCATTTCTGCAATAAACGCAAACAACACGACGATCCCGTTCTATACATTTCTGGCATTCAAATACCTGTTGTTAAAGAGAACAAATTTCTGGGTTTACTCTTCGACTCCAAGCTAAGCTTTATCCCACACATCAAAGAACTCAAACAAAAATGTCAAAAAGCACTCCTAAGAGTAGTATCGGCCCATGACTGGGGCGCTGATCGGGATACAAAACTCATGCTTTACCGAGCCTTGATACGGTCTAGATTAGACTATAGCAGCATTGTGTATCGATCAGCAAGACCATCATACCTAAAAATGCTGGACCCGATACAAAATCAAGCTTTACGACTGTTAAACATCACCAGCAGAAAACCTCCATGTGGAGGCAAATGAGCATGACAATGCTAGAATTACTAAAAAACCTACAGGTATCCAACCCATTAATTTTGGACTTGATAGAAAAACACGACGAAGTGGTAAAAGCTGGCAAAGAGATAATATTTTGCTGGGTACGGAGTCACTTTGGAATCCCGGGGTAACGAGGCAGCGGACAAAGGCGCCAAAGAAGCCTTAAACCAAGATTTCCTTATACCGTCATCAGATTTCAAGTGCCATGTTTCTAGATAAGTCTATAGCAACAACATTGGGATGAACAAACCAACAATGAGCTATATCAAATTAATCCTGTGGTAATCCAGTGACAGACTCACCTGGTATCTTGAAAGCAATAATTTGTTTGCCGATATACAGAGCGGTTTTAGAAAACAAAGAAATACCCTGAATCACCTTTTAAGACTAGAAACGTTTATAAGAGAAGCCTTTATCAATAACGAACATGTCGTTTCGGTTTTCTTTGACTTGGAAAAGGCCCATGACACAGCATGGAAACATGGAGTACTACAAGATCTCTTTGACTTGGGGCTGCGAGGTCGCCTACCAGAATTTATTGAAGCCTTTCTAGAAGACCGACGTTTTCGGGTCCGCCTTGGGGCCGTGTTCTCAGACTACTTCGAACAAGAGGAAGGTTTCCCCCAGTTATCCATCCTTTCCGTTCTTCTGTTCCTGATAAAAATAAATAGCATCTGACATAACATAAAACAGGGATAGACAGCTCACTCTTTGTTGGCGATTTCGCAGAGGCAAGAATATGACTCTAATACAGCGACGCTTACAGCAGAACATACACTCACTGCGAACATGGGCTAACCAAAACGGTTTTAAATTTTCACAAACTAAAACAGTCTGCATGCATTTCTGCAATAAACGCAAACAACACGACGATCCCGTTCTATACATTTCTGGCATTCAAATACCTGTTGTTAAAGAGAACAAATTTCTGGGTTTACTCTTCGACTCCAAGCTAAGCTTTATCCCACACATCAAAGAACTCAAACAAAAATGTCAAAAAGCACTCCTAAGAGTAGTATCGGCCCATGACTGGGGCGCTGATCGGGATACAAAACTCATGCTTTACCGAGCCTTGATACGGTCTAGATTAGACTATGGCAGCATTGTGTATCGATCAGCAAGACCATCATACCTAAAAATGCTGGACCCGATACAAAATCAAGCTTTACGACTGTTAAACATCACCAGCAGAAAACCTCCATGTGGAGGCAAATGAGCAGCCTCTTAACATTCGTCTAGTTAAACTCGCTATGCAGTTCACAAAGCTTTATGCAAATAAGAAGAATCCCACCTACAACTCAGTCTTTGGATCAGATTTTTCTCGCTTCCATGAAAGAGGCCCTACCGTAATACCTCCATTTGGAGCGAGGGTTCAACCTCACCTTGATAATGCTGACATCACCATAGAGTCAATTGCAAAATACAGAGTACCAAAACTACCACAGTGGAAACTCACCAAAACTGTAGTACTAAAGTACCTTTCGGTCTATGCAAAGGAAACAACTAGCCCCTTTCTGTTTCAGTCAAACTTTGCAGAGCTCAAGGAGGAATTTAAGGACTACCATTTCGTCTACACGGACGGCTCAAAGCTCGACAACAAATCGGCTGCTTCCGTTGTAACTGAAAATAACACCTTCAAAACAAGACTTCCAAATGGTTCCTCTATTGTCTCAGCCGAAATTAAAGCTCTACATCTCGCTATCCAGATAGTGAAGATCAGCCGATACAAAAAGTTTATGTTATGCGTGGACTCTATGTCCGTCCTGCAATCAATTGAAAACCTACAAATATCAAACCCACTTATCCTTGACCTTCTGGAAAGGTATGACGAGGCCACCAAAGCTGGCAAAGACATAGTGTTCTGCTGGGTTCCAAGTCACGTGGGTATCCGAGGAAACGAGATAGCCGACAAAGCTGCAAAAGAGGCTCTAAATGATAATTGTATCGATATGCTCATACCAGCCTCCGATTTTAAATATCACATCACAAGATACACAAAAAGATTGTGGCAAGAAAGATGGAACAAACAAAGAAACAACAAGCCGTATCAAAGAAACCCCTTAGTCGGACTAAAGCCCCCGCCACTTAACAGTGTGCGAGATGAAATGGTTTACCATAGAGCCAGAATAGGACATACATATATCACCCACAAACATCTTTTAAGAGGCGAGCCGATGTGAGATGTAGAAGTGACCCCCATGGAGATTTGACCCCCCGGTCAAATCTACATAGCTATCAGCTATGTAATATTGACCCCCTCTATGTAATATTGACCCCCCTATATTTTTGTCTGTGAATATGTCCATTATCTTGCTATTGTTTGTGGTATGGTTTTTTCAAATTAGTATTTCAATTATATTATAGTTTTGCATGTTTTCATCAGGTTTTATGGGTTTGATAAACACAAAACTTCCACTCAAACTTTATTTATCTATTTACTAAAACCAATGCTGAAACAAAAAAGAAAGAACACATCAAATATGACCATAAAAATACAAATCAAGCATACAAGTGATAAAATTCACTACAGTTTAGTTCAGAACATGCTGTGTACCGGTTCGAAATGCGCACACACGTTCGATAAATAGATGGATCCAACGACGTCTTTGTAGGGAGCCAGAGGTGAAAGTTTCGGATCCAGTTTGTACGTGAGCCTCCGGTATTCTATTACGCCATGGCTCTGCCCACAAGGCCCGTAGACAACTACGGCTGTATTTACCAGGCTAGCGAAAGCAATCAGCTCTACTTGGGTACCCCAGGTTCCGTTTTCCTTCATCCCGCTGGACACTACGTACTCACTTGTGTGCGAAATGTCATCCATTCGCTGACTGTTCTGGACCATATAGTCACACACAAGTTGTCGCACTGCCTTGTGATCCGCTTGCGCACCGGTCAAGACGTAGCTCAGTGACCGGGAAAAGCAATTACCGTCACCCCGTATAGGGACGGTTTGAGCTGGAGGCGAGGTAACAGATACTTCAACCGTCTGGTGAAAGCGAATCTTTGACCAAATGCGCAAGTTGACTGACGTGGCCCTCTCTTTCTGCCACGAATGGTCAACAGGGTAGTAGGTCATCCGGAGTGCATACGATTCGGCGGTTATTACGGGGTCACTGGCGTAGGGTACGGGGTCACAGGCGTCGGATACCGGTTCGGGTGGCGACTGGTACAGTTTCACTAAAGAAACATTAACAAGCGCTTTCCTTCCTAGCAGCTTCAGGGTTCCCGACTTGTTCACTCGCTCGACTCTGAAAGGTCCAGTCCACCTCGGGGTCAGTTTGTCTCCTTTGCGTGCGTTACACCGTGCGTTGTTGACCAGCACAAGGTCACCGATGCTGTATGCTAGGGTTTGGTGGGCCTGGTCAAAGTACTTCTTCTGGGCGGCCTAGGCAGTTGTAATGTTGCTGTGCTGTCGACTGGATACGCAGAAGTTCCACTACAGCGGCCACTCTCTTCTCCAGGTCGTCATCGCAGCTCTCGTCCTGTGCACCGGTTGGAAGTACTTCCTCAGTTGGAAGCTTTGCCTTTCTACCGAACGCAAGGAAAAGGGGGCTTTCTTTTATTGACTTGTGAATGCTAGTGCGATACGCCAGAAGTGCTGGGTCAATGTACCTATCCCAGTCGGTCTGGTTCTCATTGACGTACTTCACTATGGAGTTGATCAGCGTTTGGTTTTACCGCTCTGTCTGGCCGTTCGACTGCGGATGGTACGCTGTCGTGACCTGATGTTCAATGCTGAGTCGGCCGAACAGCTCGTCGTTGATTTGGTTGCAAAACTCCCTGCCTTGGTCAGTGATGATTGTTGATATGGACCCGTATCGGCATATCAGGGAAGTGATAAAATTGGCTACTACGGTGGCCTCTTTGGAAGGAAGCGCTGCAGCTTCTGGCCACTTCGTAAGGTAGTCGGTAACTACGATGATGTAGCGGTTCCCAGAAGACGTTGTTGGTAGTTCTCCGACAAGGTCCATGCCAAACTGCGTGAAGCTCTTGTCCGGTGCAGGAATGGGGTGCAGGACTGCAGGCGTCTTCCTTAAGTGTTTGGAACGCTGGCACTCGTCGCTTTGGCCTGGAAGAAAAAAGTAGCAGTAACATATATCAACAGTAAACTGTGGGGGGGGGGGATGCATTCTACATATGTAATTTTGACCGGAGGGTCCATTCCACATATGTAATTTTGACCGGAGGGGTCCATTCCACATATGTAACTTTGACCGGGGAGGAGGGGGCAGCAAAATATAAAAATGACAACTTACCAATAAAATCTCGGATGTCCTTGTCTATGGAACCTGGCCAAAAATATCGCGACATAATTTTCTCTGCAATTTTGCTGATGCCAAGATGACCAGAGGTGGGTTCAGAATGACAGGCTCTAAGAATCCTGTCTTTTTCAGTCTCGGAAACCACTCGGAGGGGTCCATATTTCTTGTGTTCATGGTGCACCGTGCCATTCACTACACAAAATTTAGCACATTTTCTTCTAAAATTTCTTTTAGCGCCTTTTATGTCTTTGTGTGAAAAAACTGATTTCGGCCAACACTTGTTGCTGTCAGTGGAACCAATGAAATTGGCTATATCTTCTATCTCAGATTTATCCATTACTTATACATAACAATTTTCAGATGCTAAAACCAGCAATCAGACTGCCTTTTATAGGGTAAAACGAGCAATTCCTTAAAATACACGGGCCAATAAAAATGTACTCAAGACTTGAAAACCAATCAAAATTAATTTCCTTGAGTCTTGAGTAAGTAATTGCAATTCGAAGCATTACATATAAATTGCAATTGCAGCGCGGCATGATCGACTCTTGATATAAAAGCACAATGCATGAAAGATGTACAGAAGTCTTTGATTCAAAGGATTCACACGGGCCCTGTTGAAAATATGGTAACTGCAATTTTAATGCGACGTGTTCTACTCTGGCTATAAGTATAATGGATAAAAGAACTGTTCCCGTTCCCTTTGATTCAAAGGATTCACATTGGCCTAATTAAAGATGTGGCAGTTGCAATTTCAATGCGTATAATAATACATAAGACAAGTGTTTCGGCTCCCTTTGATTCAATAGATTCTGGCTATAAGTATAATGGATAAAAGAACTGTTCCCGTTCCCTTTGATTCAATGGATTCACATTACTGCACTGAGTGATTTGCAATTAACGATAACAATTGAAAAACTTAAAAATTACAGGGGGGATCAAAATTCCATAGAGGGGGTCAATATTACATGCCCAAAATTGTGACCCCCCGGTCACATCTACATATGTAGATCTGACCGGGGGGCAACATTTAGGGGGGGGGTTCAAATTTACATGTCACACCGGCACCCGACTGTGTCGGGTGTCAGGAACCTTACACCGTTAAACATATCTTAATAGATTGTACCGATTTCCAAGACGCCCGCTCACGTCATTTCAGAGCTGACTCCTTGAGGCAGCTCTTTGATGAACTAGAACCTAGCAAATTTATACAATTTTTAAAAGAAGTCAATCTGTATCAGTATTTCTAGTCGTCTTTTACTTTTTGATTTTAGAATATACATGGTTTTAGCTTACCTTGATTTTAACTTGTTGCTTTGTCTTCTAGTCACTGATTACTGACATGTTCTGACACAATGTAACCCGCTAAGGGTCGTCGTGTCGTTAAACAAATCATTTAACTAACTAACTAACTAACTAACCTGTGGTAGGGCGCAAATTGCCCTCCCTAAATGGTCTCCGCGACGATATGGTAATACACAGATTAAGAATAGGACATTCTTACACTACTCAGAAACACCTCTTGAGAGGTGAACCACAACCTGAATGTATATGTTGTCAGGAACGGTATACAGTGAAACACATCTTGATAGATTGTATAGACTTCAATCGCATTCGTCCCCGTTATTATAGAGCTGAGTCTATGAGCTCTTTGAAAAGGTAAATTCTAACAAGGTCTTAGAATTTTTAAAAGAGATTAACCTGCATTCATTTGTATAGATTACCGAAAGTTCTAGCGTTTTAGTGTATTTAAGATTTTATCTTATACTGATTTTTAATCAGTAAAGTATAAATGCGACAGTTACCTGGAATGACACAATATGACCTGCAATAGGTTGGCGGTGTCGTTAAACCAATCAAATAACTAACTAACAGAATTTGAATATCTCCAGCCCTAAAATAGCTCTGTCACAATCAACTGACAATACACGTAACGAAGAAGTTTCTGAAGAATCTGGCCGATCCACTTCTAGACAAGTACAATCTACCACAGCTACCTCATCGTTGTCTCACTTTGTAAGTCGCGAGGAGGTTCTTCGTGCCGAGATTATATGGTCTTTGAAAAAAGTAGAGGACAACTCTAGTTTTAATTCGTCAACCGATGTTGGATACATATTCCGCAAAGTTGGTCGTAGCAGCGTCATTGATGGAAATTTTACCTCAGTCAGTATTTGGTTAAATTAAGATTGTGAACAGTACCCATATGCTTTATGTATATGTGTTATAAGTTACCAGTTTGCTTTTACTTCATATTGTATTAATATTATATGTTTTGTTGTATCAAGGTTCGCTTGAAAACTGCTACACAATATTGCAATCACTTGTTAATGATTGTTTGCCTGATGCTTTAAGGGAACTGCCTTTTTCGTTTTACCCCTAGTCTGTTTTCCAGGGTGAGCTGAAATGATGAAAGAAAACAGTTCAAAACAAAATTTTATTCCGCATGAAAGAATTTCGGGCATCTCCCTTTTGACCTTATTAGTCTTATTCAAAGCGGCATTTGTGACTAAATGTGATTGAAACTTTTGACTTTTGTTTTGGATTATACCCAACACTATGCGTAGCCTAATGGTTAACGTGTGATTTGCTTGTGATTATATTATGAAGTTGAGTATCTTCTTGATAAAAATAACCTAGGCTACCCAGCAAACTTAGGTTCACCCGTGTAGGTATGAATCATATTTTAGCGTAAGAATTTTATAAATAGAGTTGAACAAAAAATGCTAATAGAAAATAATAAATAATTAATAATAATTAATAAATAATAATAAAAGCTATTAGAAAATAATAAATGATTATAATAAGACTAATAATAATAATAATAATAAAAGCAACAACAATTAGCTTTCTGTTGTTCGAACGTTAATTGATTGGAAGATAGTCTTATGCTTATAAGCACTCTGATAGGAAATATTAAGGCTATCAGACATATCTGAGGTTATCTCACGTAATTATATTGAAATATGTAGATTTATTATATCACATGTATCTATTTCGGTATAAGCTTTATGGAATACGGGGAAAAGAAAAAATATGTGTAGAAAAAAGTCAGGAAAAAGTCATGGAAAGGTCAGGAAAAAGTCAGGAAAAATGGTTCGTAAAATTGTATGGCAACGCTGGCCAATTGGCACTTTCGGGTCTTTCCAGTTGAGGTGTTGTTTCGACTGCAAAGTGTTTGCGATAAATTATAAAGAAATGATAAGGGGAAAGGATCAAAATTCTAATTTTCTTTCATCATGCACATTTTCAAATTGATAAAGCTACCCCCCTCCCTCTCCTCCACACTCGGTTAAGGATCAGTATCAATTGTGGTATATTATGAAGTCGTGAAGTACGACTGACCTTTGAATATTATGGTCCTATCGACAGCCTCAGCACTTCTAGCTGTTGGTTATTTCTTCGCCTCAAAATTGTTTCCATTTAGTCGGTAAGCTCTTTCATATACGTAGTGGAGTGATTATATAACGTTTAGCATTGCTCACAGTTAAAGTGGTTCAAATGATATCTTGTGTTATGACAAATAGTTCACCCCTTTGGCACCAAAATGCCCCCCCCCCATCTCCCACAAAGTTGCACAGTTGTGAAGAATGTCTTCCTAGTGCGTTTTGGCCGATGGGAATGTATGAAAACAAGGTAAAATATCATGGCTGTAATCTACACATAGGGTGCAGACCGTTACGGTAATCAAATCTAAATTTTGTCAAAATTGGTTGGTTTCTGCTTTCACCTTTGTAATATATATTTAATGGGTGACAAGAAACTAAGCAATCTGGTTTCTCATTGTAATTTTTTAAACAAGAACTGTTGGGCCGACAATCCTTTCGGAAAAAAACATTTGGCCAAGTTGCAATTTTACTCGTATTATATGCTAGTGTTTCAAGTTTTTTTATTGAAAATGCGAAGGCTAAAGGTGCGAGCGCAAACATGTAAGATAAATTGTCTCCACTTAATGACCTTTTTCATTACGTTTTCTGCTTATCGGGTATAACACTTCTGCATTTAATCACTGATTATTTTAGACCCGACCGAGTCACTTCTTTTCTATATGCGATTTTAGTGACCATGCCGAGGGATGAGAAACAAGATTATTTTTTTCTTCGCCTAAACAGGTTTTAATTGAAAGTGTGTCCTAAATATCTATAGACATATGTTCTTGTGTGCTTGGTGCTCTTGTTCTTTATTAAAAGAACGTTTTGAAAAATACATTAAAGCGGTTGCAACGTAAAACAGGGCATAGGATGAAAATCTTGCAAGGAAGAAGGGTGGTACTACCGGAAGGTGTGAGCGCAGCGTCCATCTTTATTGAAGAGGGTAAAATTAAAGAAATCAGGAAAGAGTATCCTTCGCTGAGAGCCAGCACAGAATGTGAGGTATGTTTTAGGACATCTTGTAACTAAGACCTGTGATAAAAGCAAAGATTTATTCTTCGCTTTGATTAAATTCTCTTTAAATTTTTTTGTTTGTTTGCGTGAACCATAATTGGATTAGATCACTGTGTACCACAACAAACTTTTGGTTTATTACAAATAAAGCAAATATGACTGGTTTGGGGGCTCCGTACGAAGGGAAAGGATGTCGCGAAAGAGCATTGAATCTTGTCAGATGTTATTACGTACGTTTACCATCCGTTTTTATAATTTTGAAACCATGATTTTTAATCGTATCACTAGAAGTAGAGACTGGGTAACCCAATAAGTTATGGCCTACCGATACAGAACCGATACAAAGTCAAAGAACGAAACTCTAAATAGGCTTTTTATTTAACTCACAATGTAAGATCTTTCAGTCAGTTTGTAACTGAGCTTGCCGTCGTAAGACCGATAGATCTGTTGTACTATCCCTGGCACGTGACGACACGTATCCTGGTTTATTTATTCCCCATAGGGGGAATATATGCGATCGACCGCGTGTCGGTCTGTCGGTCGGTCTGTCATCAAGAGCTTGTTAACACGATAACTTAAAAACTGCTTCAAGGATTTTAATGAAACTTTGTATGTAGCTTCTATGGGAGCAAACACAGATCGGTATTGTAAATGGGCCAGGTTCGTCCAAGCAAAAATGGACCAGCTGGACTTAGAAAATTTCAGCTCTCGACTATTGATGGCCGTGTTTAACTGATGGGGGGGGGGGTGTCTGTGGGGAATATGTGGACTATGCACACTGCTCTAGTTTTGTGTTTGTTCCCTCTTTTAGCAGGTGGTGGACGCGGGAGAGAGGCTTGTTCTGCCGGGGGTCGTGGACTGCCACGTACACGTGAACGAGCCGGGCAGGACGGCATGGGAAGGCTTCGCGACGGCCACGAAAGCCGCTGCTGCCGGTGGCGTCACCACCATTATCGACATGCCTCTGTAAGGCCGCAAGTGTTCACAGCGCTCGATTTTTTGCTCGGGAACGCTTTTTAGCATGGGTGGTCAGTGGCCACCTGTGTAGACCCATCGTGTCGGGCCTCTGTGGTCAGTTCTGCCGTCCGCCTGTCAACTTTTGTGTCTGGCTATTCTCTTTCGTTTTTGTTTTTTTTTTTCGCCATTTTCATTTTTGCATTTTTGATGGATCTGATAGATTTCGATGGAGTTGAAAGTTGGTCGCAGTTTTATACAAATTACTTTGGAGCAGTAACATGATAAATGGCTGGCAGAAAAACACAGTACTTATAGCAGCTGCGTAAAACAATCCAGCTGGCCAGGTTCATGTAGATGGAAAATACTATGCGCATGTAAGGCATTGCAAGAAAAAATATTAATGTTAAATTCAATTCGTTACGTTTCCTCTGTAAATAAATAAATAAATAGTAATAAAAATAATAATATGTAATAACGTTTCTTAAATCCTTATTGCAATACATCACAATACATTAGAGTAATAATAAGAATAATAATAATGATAATACCAATATATAGACCAAACTTTGTAGAAATGTTGATAATACTGACAATATGTAAATCGCAGATGTGTGTTTATTTTTTTTAAATTTGCATGAAATTGACCGGTCTGAACTTTGTCAAAAATGAAAAAGAAATGAACACACTTCACATCGATACCGTTTTGTCAGACAAGTTCTAAAAACCCAGAAGCTACAGCCTTTAAGAACTTTGCACAGTGAAAATAAATATGTTGCATATCAGCAACGTCGTATTAATGTTGAAAACGGGCGAAAACTGACTCGTCAACACAATTGCAGTGTTGCCACATCATCATTTTTTTCAAGGATTTTCCTTTTTCTTTTTTTTTTTTTGAAAATCCCCAAATCATCCTTATTTTATCCTTAAATCCCTTTTTTTTATCCTTTTTTCTCTACCAAAATAAAAAATCCTTTTTTTTTTTTTTTTGGTCCTTTTTTCTACTTATTTGTTTATTTATTTTTTGATTTGATTCTTTGATTTTAATTTTCTCAGTGCGAGCGCCGAAGGCTCGAGCTGAAAAATTTTCACTTCAAAATTGACAATTTTATCCTTTTTTCATTTTTTCCCTAAAAATCATCCTTAAAAATGCTTTTTTTTTTTTGTCCTTTTTTCCTCCTCAGGCTGTGGCAACACTGCAATTGATAAAAAGTACACATTTTGCGTCGCGCCTCGTTGAGGGGGATGGGTTTGTCCTGAAAAGTTCTCAGAAACTGTAAGGCCTATGTTTTTTAAACTGGCACGCTGAATATTTTTATATTGTTGCAGATGTGCAATGTTATGTTATTCACAAAAACTGTGCGCAAATGCACTTTATCAAGAGCTGATAAAATAATTAGTTAATAATAATATAGCAGTAAAATTTCCGCCAACTGTCCGCCATGTTTTTGGAAAAACGTGTGGTACTAGTTCGCGTCTTGTTCTTCTAGCGGCACCTGTGCACTGTCAGTTGATGGTATTCTTCTTCTTCTTTTTTTTTTTTTTTTTGAGGAAACAGGGGTTAAAGCTATCTTTTCGGGGAACGGAAACTCTAGTAAGGGTTGTTCTGGGCTATTTTTTTTGAGGTCGATGCGAACTCTCTTAAAATATCCCGTCCTCAACCACGAATCTTGGTACAAGTTACTTGTTCGGATGAACAGTGAGGCGTACGGCATTGTGATAGTGTGGGGCACATAGAGTAAAGAAGTGTGAAGTAAAGAAGCAAATACATTGTTTCGCCAAAATATTGGTCTGGACACACTTCTTGCCAAGTGATATCTTGAAAACTTAAAAAGATATTTCCCCATAATGAGCTCTGTTAATTTCAAGATCATTACTTACCAGCTGGAACCCAGTCACTGCATTCGACGTATTTTCTTTATGTAAAGTAAGACGATGTATTTCTGTGCAGTGAAATCCCTTCCAGGGTATCGCATAAAAATACTGCTGTAATACGTAATTCAGTTTGTTCTGAATATTTGAGTAAGAAATTACATTTGAGATATTTCTTAAAGGAAGTGGTATAATTGGGTGATGTTTTCCACCCGTTTACACCTGCTCTGCTTGGCAGTTTTTGCATAGATGTGTTCCACGGTCACAAAATTTAAATTTTCCATTCTGCCTGGTTATCGTCTCATTATTAATTTAAGTAAAATAATTTGATTATTAATGCTCCAAAATTTTCCAGATCAAAAGTCCTCAAAGCGTTCAGGTCAACAAATGGATTATATGAAGGTGTTTTTTTTTTCTTTTTCAGTAATTCAATACCGTCCACAACGAGTATGGATGCGCTCAAAACGAAACTGCAACATGCATCCGGACAGTGCTATGTTGATGTGGGATTCTGGGGCGGCGTTGTACCCAAAAATGAGGTAGGCTGCATTATTCTGTAGTGCTATTTCATTCCGATATGTATCTGTGTAAAATTGCACGAAACTTTTCTGAAGGGACGGGTGCATTTCTTAAACAGTCTTGACAAGGAAAGAAAAAAAAAATGTAAAATAATTTTACAAACGGGTCTAACGCCAGAAAGCTCAACCAGACAAATGTATAAAACCTGCCGTTATTAGTAATGAGATATTGATGGTGGTGGAAATAGAAGCAGTTTAAATTTCACTGACTAGTTCTTTTAAATTATTAGAGGCTGGGATTGATGTAAAACGAGCCATCATGCTAAGTGTCAGATCTGACATGTCCTGACATGTACTGACCTTTATTGTATGAGTAGAACGAGTTACGACCAATGATTGCTGCTGGCGTGTGCGGATTCAAGTGTTTCCTCATTCATAGTGGCGTGGATGACTTCCGGCACGTGACTGAAGATGACCTTCACCTGGCCCTCCAGCAGCTGCAGGGAACCAACACAGTTTTGCTGGTAACCAGTTTTCTTGTAAACTTGTTTTCTACCCCTCCTCTCCTCCCCACCACCTCCACTTACCTTCGTCTCTTTTTATGTTCAGCTCCGGCTTGGCACTAGGTTTATGGGGGGGGGGGGGGCATTTGTATTATAAAGCTATTAAAAAATAACCTTTTTAGACCAGCCGACTATGTCGGGCTGGTCTTATCTTATCAATAGAGGGGTATCCGTCGTCCGTATGTACGTATGTATGTGTGTATGTACGTGTGTAAACTTTTACTTAAAATGCTTCTTCTCCTTCAGATTTGATCGGATTCCTCTCAAATTTTACACGAATGTTCTCTAGGTATACCTCTCTTTAAAAATTATTTTTTTTGGCGATCCGCCAAAACTTGGCCAAATGGGGGGCATTTCAAATTTTTCGGTTGCCAATTTTCAAAATGCTTCTTCTCCTTCAGTTTTGATCGGATTCCTCTCAAATTTTACACGAATATTTCCTAGGTAGACCTCTTTTGAAAAATTACTCATTTTGGCGATCCGCCAAAAATTGGCTAAATGGGGGACATTTTTTAATTTTTTGGTGTCAAATTTTCAAATTTCTTCTCGTACAATTGTGATCGGATTCCTTTCCAATTTTGGATAGTTGTTCTCTAGCTAGACCTGTCTTGAAAAATTACTCTTTTTGGCGATCCGGCAAAAATTGGCCAAATGGGGGACATTTGTAATTTTGTGGTTGCCAATTTTCAAAATGCTTCTTCTCCCACAATTTTGATCAGATTTTCTTCAAATTTTGCACCCATATTTCCTAGGTAGACCTATTTTGAAAAATTACTTATTTTGGCGATCCGCCAAAAATTGGCGAAATGGGGGACATTTTCAAATTTTATGTCTGCAATTTTCAAATTGCTTCTTCTCGCACAATTTTGATCGGATTCCTTTTCAATTTTAGATAGTTGTTCTCAAGGTAGATCTCTCTTGAAAAATTACTTTTTTTTGCAATCCGCCAAATATTAGCCAAATGGGGGACATTTGTAATTTTGTGGTTGCCAATTTTCAAAATGCTTCTTCTCCCACAATTTTGATCAGATTGTCACCAAATTTTGCACGAATATTCCGTATGTAGACCTCTTTTGAAAAATTACTCATTTTGGCGATCCGCCAAAAATTGGCTAAATGGGGGACATTTTTTAATTTTTGGTGTCAAATTTTCAAATTGCTTCTTCTCCCACAATTTTGATCGGATTCCTTTCCAATTTTTGATAGTTGTTCACAAGGTAGACCTCTCTTGAAAAGTTACTTTTTTTGGCGATCCGCCAAAAATTGGCCATATGGGGGACATTTGTAATTTTGTGGTTGCCAATTTACAAAATGCTTCTTCTCCCACAATTTTGATCAGATTTTCTCCAAATTTTGCACAAATATTCCCTAGGTAGACCTATTTTGAAAAATTATTCATTATGGCGATCCGCAAAAATTGGCCAAATGGGGGACATTTTTAAATTTTTGGTGTCAAATTTTCAAATTGCTTCTTCTCGTACAATTGTGATCGGATTCCTTTCCAATTTTGGATAGTTGTTCTCTAGCTAGACCTGTCTTGAAAAATTACTCTTTTTGGCGATCCGGCAAAAATTGGCCAAATGGGGGACATTTGTAATTTTGTGGTTACCAATTTTCAAAATGCTTCTTCTCCCACAATTGTGATCAGATTTTCTTCAAATTTTGCACGAATATTCCCTAGCTAGGCCTCTTTTGAAAAATTACTCATTTTGGCGATGCGCCAAAAATTGGCCAAATGGGGGACATTTTTTAATTTTTTGGTGTCAAATTTTCAAATTGCTTCTTCTCCCACAATTTTGATCGGATTCCTTTCCAATTTTGGATAGTTGTTCTCTAGGTAGACCTCTCTTGAAAAATTACTCTTTTTGGCGATCCGGCAAAAATTGGCCAAATGGGGGACATTTGTAATTTTGTGGTTGCCAATTTTCAAAATGCTTCTTATCCCAAATTTTGCACGAATATCCCCTAGGTAGGCCTCTTTTGAAAAAATGACTCATTTTGGCGATCCGCCAAAAATTGGCCAAATGGGGGGCGTTTTTTAATTTTTTCCCCTTATGAAAGAATTGAAAGAATGACTCCTCATCAGCCACAACTACACCGATCAAGTGAGCGAATATTTTCTCCATTCAGTTACGGCTTTTTTCGTAACCGCTGTCTGCGAATTTGATCATGATTTTGTCTGTGATTCTTGGATATATATTCTGTAGGTCACGGCTGGTCACCATGTCCCTGGACATGCTTGTTTACTATAAAAGGCAAGAAAAAAGCACCAAAAAGTTGCTGGTAGTAAAAAAAATATTTCGCCTTATTTCGACATTGAAATTATGGCTCGAATGAAATTTGAATACTTATAACGTGTGAAAGGTAAAAGCAAGGTTAATAAATAAATGAGATATGAGTGAAATGTTGCCATCGCTGTTTGTTACAGTTCCACGCAGAGGTAGAGTGTGGATCAGCAACACACAGCGACGGTATTCCCAGTTTCTTTGTTATCGCACATAACGCTTTCCTCATTGTTATTATGATTTATGCCAATCAACGGTTTCTTGGGGTTATAAATTATCTGCATGGCATCCTGAAAATAAACCACTTGAATACGATTCGTTCTGCGTTTAGTTTCCGAAAAGAAAGTGCAGCACGCGGTATGTGGACTTGAATTCAGAAAAGTGCAAAGTAAACAACAAGAGGAAATGGCTCCGGAGTTCACTGAAACCTTTTGAGAAGGAAGGAGAAATTAATTACACTTAAGGAAAGGATCCTGTTTAAATCCTTTATCTTGTAAATCAATAATATTATCTACTAATTTACCCAATGTACCCATTTACCCAACCTAATATTGTCGGAAAAATTGAATTTTTTTCTCTGTTCCCTCATGGCACTGTGTTTCTATCTGTCATTGCTTAAAAATAAGGCCATGGGTTATGGAAGAATTTTTTAAAGTTGTTGCAGGCCGAACTGTAATAAATTTTAGGCATGTTAAAACCTCGCATCGTGCATTGTTGGTGTTGGCCAAAGGCACCTTTTTCAGATTCTTCAAAATGTTTAAGGCGAAGATTGTTCATGTGTAGGGCCCCCAGAAGAGTACGGAACATTTTTATCCACGCGGCCGGACGAAATGGAAGTGGAGGCCATAAAACTTGTCTGCAGACTTTGCCTGCAGTATAGGTAAATATTTTGATGGTTTTAGTGATTTAAAGTGTATATTGTAAGTGAAATTTGTGAGCAGTTGTTGATCTTGTTGTCTTGAATGTCATCGCTGTGTGTGTAGCGAGCATAAAAACAAAACTAGACCGATTTCGCTAGCGAGTTGCGAAATGTTACACTTGGAAGCGCAAAATCACTACATTGCAGGCTTGAAAATATAGTGTTCCACGTAAAACTTTGTTGAAATGTCACCTTACCAGTTAAGTGAACAATATCGAAAGAAATCGAACAAATATTTTTACTGTTGATCTTGGCTGTCCTGCAAAATAATTTCACGAATTAATGGAAAGCAAAAGCCTTCTGTCTCAAATGCTGTCTGTTTGTATTAGGGTGCGATGCCATATCGTGCACCTGTCGTCTGCTCAGGCGTTACCCATAATTCAGCAGGCGAGGGAGGCAGGTGCCCCTCTCACCGTGGAAACAACGCACCATTACCTGTGCCTTGATGCGGAATCCACACCCAGCGGCGCGACGCAATACAAATGCTGCCCGCCAATCCGAAATAAACAAAATCAGGTACGCAATGAACTGCCTTTTAGTGTGAGCCTACTTGGGCGGAGAGTCGGTCCAGTTGGCTGACACACCGGATATTGTCATTTTAGGGTGGACCATGACGCTTTCTGTTCCAAGGCCTTAACTATAAAGCATGGCCCTTCTGTTGTGTAAGATTGTCAGGGTGTGCTTGTACCTTTGTGTCTTACCTCATGGAATTTTCTCTTTTACTCTGTGTAAATCAGTTGATTCAGTTAAATCGTGCCAAAAAAAATTCAAGAATTTATTTTAAAACAGAAGTAAAATTTATCAATTAATCTTAAAAGTTCTGATTACTACAGGAGCAGTAATTTGGAATTTGTTAACTTACAGTTAAGTTTAGGAATTATGAATAACGTGTAAATAATAAGCCATTGATCTTGTCTTTACAGTAATAAATATGTAACCACAGAGTAATTATTGTGGCTTTTGTCTAACATTCATTTCCAAACTGATGCACAATGTCCATGGCTTAATATCTTTCCTGTCAACTATTTATCCAAACCGTTCACAATTGTCGTGGGCGAATGGGTGCATGTCACCCAATGTTCCACAGTAACCGGAACATTTGAAATGCCATTCTCAATTTTTGCCTGCGCGATTGTCTCGCTCACCCTACCCTAACTAAATCTACAGCACTCACTTCACAATAAATATTCGAGTTAAAAGATTGGCTCGCTCATTTCCCCACTCTAACTAAATGTACAACACTCACTTTACAATAAATATTCGAGTTAAACTTTTCGTGTAGGAATTTTGGCTTACATGTCATATCTATTTCCACAAAGGAGAATTCGGTGTTACGTAGACAATGAAAATCCCAAAATACGGCATATATATTTATCCCGCGTATCCTCCGGAAGGCCGAGAATATGAAAGTATTTTTAGCCTGAATATCTTGAAATTTTGGTTGATGGTAGCGGACATTAGTTCATACCTGGCTGTTATTTTATTTCATTTTTATTTTTATTTATTTATATAAGCTTGGAGGAAATATTGCCCCTCCGCAAAAAAAAAAAAACCAGTTTTCTTTAAAATGTATCTCTTCTAGGATTTTAATGGAAACGTCCTAAGATTTTGATGGAAGGTAGGGGGGTATACGTGTCCACCTGATAATTACGTTTTTGCCGATTAGTCAATTGGCGAAAAATTTTTTTCATAAAATCTTAACTGTCGCCAGGAAAGATGTCCTGTTGCATTTAGTGAAAACGTCATAAAATGTTGATTGAATGAAGGGCTATAAGTGTCTACCTTAACCAATTTATGTAAAATCTTGATAAATGCCAGGTACATAGCCTTACTGTTTTGAAAGTTTGGTCAAAGATTACACTTCTCTGTCATAAATCATGGCATCAGCCATTCGTGAACTGGAGTATTATCCATAGATAATTTTTTATAATACAAAACCTCCCTCTTGTGTGTTGGGGGAATCTTAAGAAAAGATCAACTGCTTTCTGTTCTGTCAAACCAACTTCCCAAACCAATATTATTTTAAGGCGATTTCAATGCACACAGCCCATTATGGGGCAGTACTGGCACTGGATGCAAAGGAAAACTGGTAGAAAATGTTTCAAGCCACCTTGCATCCCATAAACCCTCACAAACCTTGGTTCAATGTTGACTGCAAACAAGTAATAGTACATGGTGAACAAACTCTTAAACGCTTTACAGTCTACCCGACAATACTCGTAAAATAGAATATAAAAGTCTCAATGCAGTTACACCCAAACAATAAAGCAAAGCAAAAAAAAAATCATAGCAAGAGTATGTTTCAAAGTTAACCAGAAATTGTTCTCCAAAAGAAAATTTGGGATATGAATCACACAATCTCTGGCCAAAGTTTTTCCAACCCATTTAGCCATTTCAGAAATTGCAATAGTACCATCACTGGCCGTGATAATATATCTGATACTCTTGGGGCAAATTTGAACACAATTTGTCCTCTCATAATTACAACCTTGAATTTAGATACCATAATGATTTGAAGAAAGACATACCATAAACTTTAATTCTAACAAGAAGGAAGACTACAATACCAGTTTGTCTATTAATGAACTCTTTAAATGGCTTTAAAAGGCTTTAAATGATTTCCATATTCGGCCGCGGGTCCTGATGACATACACTACCAAGTGCTTAAACATCCCCTAGATCAGAGCCCCAATGTTCTGCTCGATGTGTTAAACAAGATCTTGACGACTGATGCCTTTCCTGAAATATGGAAAGAGGCAATAGTCATCCCCGTGTCAAAACTAAAGAAAGATCCAACAGATCCTCAAAATTATCGACCAGTGTTGCTCATGAGTTCTCTGTGTACAAGTTTTAAACGAATGGTGGCTGAAAAGTTAATCTGGTTTGCTGGAAAGATGTCATCTATTTGCTGATATCCAGATTGGTTTCAGAGAGCAAAGGGGCACTGTGGATGAACTTGTAAGGCTGGAATCATTTGTGAGAGAAACATTCGTCAATAATGAGCACGTTGTCACGGTGTTTTTTTTAATCTCGAGAAGCATATGATTCGGCTTGAAAACACGGTTTACTTTATAAGACCTGTTTAATTCGGTGCTGAGAGGACACCTACCTGAATTTATCAAAAACTTTCAAAATGAACGTCGATTCCGAGTGTGACTTGGTGCAATTTTCTCGGATCATTGTGAACAGGAGGAATATTTCCCTCAGGATTGTATTCTTTCCATTCTACTCTTTTTAATAAAATCGATAGTATCAAAGATATCTTACGGACTATAGATGGATCACTCTTTGTAGACGATTTTACAATATCTTGTGGAGGTAAAAGCGTAATTCTCACACAACGGCATCTTCAGCAAAAATACACTCCTTCAAGCCTGGGCACATGACAACGGTTTTAATTTTTCTCAAACCAAAACGGGTTTCATCCATTTTTACTGCAAATGTAAACGGCACAACGGTTTTATTTAATTCAAATATTGAAATACTTGTGATAAAGGAAACAAATTTTTAGATTTGATGTTTTAATCCAAGTTGTATCGCCCACATCTGAAAAGAAAATGCCAAATGCGTGGAATATTCTTGGGATCATTTCTGCCTATGATTGGGCAGTCGACAGGGAATACTTGTTTATTTTGCAAATGTGTCCTAATATAGCCATCCTAGTCGCTGAAACTGACACTAAACACCAAACAAACAAACACATCATCCTTTGACTCTTTGAGACAGCTATCTGATGAAGCACTACCTAGTAAAATTATACAATTATACAATTTTTAAAAGAATGTACACGGTTTTAGCTAACTGGATTTTAATTGTGACAGTATTGATTTGTAGTCATTGACACGTACTAAGCTTAATGGGACGTTACATACCAGACAAACAAACATATACTGTCGCAATGTAACCAGCTAAGGGTCAGCTGCGTCGTTAAACAAATCATGTAACTTAACGTCACCGTACTATACTCGCCAGTCACCATTACCGTTTCGTTTATCGCTCTTTGTCGCCTTGCCTGGACTACGTTCTTCTATAAGGCCCCGCTCCGCCGTGGTTGCTGCCAGTGATTTTCTGTCTTTGATTCAACTGCATATTTTCTGCCGTGTAGTGATGTAATTTTGAAGGGCAATGGAGAGATATACCCAAGACTCTGTATTTCATAATCATCCTATACATCAGCAATGTGTTTACGTAGAACAGTTATACTATCACCTGAAATATTTGTAAGATGTTTTTAATGCTAAATTTCAGTTATATTATCACCTAAAACTATTTTAGAACATTTTTATTGTTAATTCAGTGTTGTACTGCATATGTAACGTGTGTACGTAAGTCTACATGAATCAATACATTTTAACACTTTTAACTATGATCCTTGCACTTCGATTTTTTTTCAAACATTATATCAGTTAAGAGTTTTATACATGTTTCATAATGTTTGTTTCGTCTGAAATGTTACTCTTCGAACTTCGAAAAAGATAATTTTGGCACTAAATTTAGGTCCTTTCAAGTGCTGTTTCATACTACTCTTGAATAAAGCAAAAAGAACTCACAAAAAGTTTATGGCTTTGAAATTTGCGGTGAATTTCACTCTAATTTCGTCAAAGATTGATAAGTGATAACCTACCTCCATGAATTAGTTGCAGCTGAAATTTTCATGCACAAATGTACTGTAGTTATCCCTCGTGTAACAACGCAAGATGCCTAAATGCTATATTGCAGAAAACTTTACAAAAGACATGGAAGACAAGTGTTTGCATGAAATTTAAACTGTCACCACAGCCTAACCGTGATGGGGGGGGGGGGAGGGGGGCAAACCTAACGCTTTATCAAGTCATGGTGGAGTGTATGCATGATTTTGTAATAGGAAGCTCTGTGGAAGGCGGTGACTGATGGCAGGATTGATATGGTGGTCAGCGACCATTCCCCGTGTACGGCAGATTTAAAGTTGTTAGATAAAGGGGATTTCCTCAAGGCGTGGGGAGGCATTTCTTCAGTACAGTTCGGTAAGCGCGTGCATAAATGAATAATACGATATGCTTCCTGTTTCTCAAGTATTTAGTATTTGTTCACCCTAATGTACTAGCTACTTTCCGTGTCACAATGTTAGAAAAATGCATTAGATTTTGGAGCTGTGACTTAAAAATACAGTTGGTATCACTTAGTCGATATCGGAAAGTTCGAAGGAAAACGGCCGGTCCCAATATTTTTACACTTTCGGATTTACCAAAATCCCCTAGTGTATTGACTTTATACGAAAATTTTAGAAGCAGTTATCGCATGTTTTTTCCGTTTTTTTTTTTTTAGTTTGTCCGTAGAACTAGTCAGAGGCCGTTAGGTCTAGAAAGATATGATAATTTGGATATGATAAACTTCAGTATGTCTAGTTGATCCTCCTGTGTTTTTTTTTTAAATTTGCTTAATTTTTCAATTACAAAACGACGAAACAAATTTGCGAAATTTGTTGCGAGAAGTTCTGGAAAGTTCTAATTTTTTCAGCCGGGGCAACCCTGGTGGTAGAAAGTCTAGAGAAAATTTTTAATTCTTGACAAGTATCTCGAAAACATAGAAAAAGCTTTTCACAAATAAATTTTACCGTGTACGATGCTTGCACTATTCTACTCGTTGCAACTTTAAATTTGTAGTCTTTCAACAGGTTTGTCCCTGTTTTGGACCAAAGGGCAGCAGTATGGCATTACCGTGGGTGATGTTTGTAGACTGCTGTGTGAGAACACTGCCCGATTGGCTGGTCTCGCGGACCGGAAGGGTAGCATAAGGGAGGGCTTTGACGCGGATTTTGTTATCTGGGACGCGGATAAAACGTACAAGGTAACATCTAAGAAAATGTTTAGTTTGGTAATATTCCAAAGCAGAATGGACGTGTAAAGATTTGGTGCAAGCTTACAGAAAGGGCAGCATAAGTTTGGTTAAATCAACTAACAACACGTGTGCTGTATGTGTAAATTCACCAAGAACACCTGTACTGCATATACTCCAATACATCATTATTTTTAATGTAGATACTTGAACGTCAGTGCTTTAAAATCGTATTAATATTATAAACACTTGTAACGTCTTCGTTACAGGTTACTGAAGATATTATTCATCACAAAAATAAGGTGAGATGCCGGTAATTACTTTGTTATTTTAAAAATTTAGTTGACATTTTGCCGAGCAGATTTAACACCACTTTGACCCAGTTTTGTGCAAGAATATTTTTAATGGCCCCTCAACTTTTTGGTCGAGCCACTTAAATGCAACAAAATGACCAGATATTCCCGCAGGGGGCGTTGTTCTTTCTTAGAAATGCAAATATTCCTCGAATCTCTCTCTTTTTCTTTATTTATTTATTTATTTTTTTTTTTGTTTACAATTAGAAGTAAGTCGGTGGACTAAGTACGTCTGTTCCTCTGTTTCAGCTGACGCCCTCCCTTGACTGTCAGCTATTTCTGTGTTTCAGCTGACGCCGTGTTTTGACTGTCAGCTATTTCTGTGTTTCAGCTGACGCCGTGTTTTGACTGTGAGCTTTTTCTGTGTTTCAGCTGACGCCGTACCTTGACTTTGAGCTTCGGGGTGTCATCGAAAGAACGATTGTTGGCGGGGAAACTGTCTACCAGGATGGGAAGCTTTCCGACCAACCTCATGGCCAGTTCGTCTTTACCAAGCAATAAGGTAAATACTGTAGCAGCATGATAAAGTTCAAGACAAATTTCCTATCGTGACTATTTAGAAGGCAAAATGACTTCTGAAAATGTCCTTTAAAAATATGCCGATTGGTCTGCAGTAAAAGTTATGTGAAAGTCCCCGGCCAGACAAGCCTAATATTAAATGTGATCTCCTTGCTAAGGTCACGTGGACTCACTGGGCTTGATTTAAAAAAATCTGCATTTTAATAGTATTTATACCACATGACCATTTTGCCAAACCATTGATTATATGTTTTCTGGCAAGGATTTTAAAAGATAGTTAACTGTTCTAGAGAAAAATTACTTGTTTTAAACAGCTAGATGCAACGGATATTTTATTCGGATATTTTCGACACTCTGCTTTTTTAAAATAAAAATATTAGACTTCGATAGTTGTTTTAACACAAGACAGTATGACACCATTCTTTTTATTCATCACTTATTATTTTTATAATATTTTCACTGTTGTAGCTGTGTGCAGGAACATTTCCGGAAATGCGTGAGAAAACGGCAGAATTCCAACAAATTTTCCCAGGAACGCGAAATCTTCAGGTGTAGCTCCACCAGAAAGAAAAGTTTTCTTTACAGTGCAAGTTTAGTTAACGTGTAAACTTTGTTTTCGGATAACATGCAGTGTACGCTTTCCCTGCGTTTTTCTCCGTGTTTACAATTGTACGTTCGGGTTACATGTTTCAAAAGGCGGTAGTTCTTCGCCAAACTGTAACAAAATAGCGAAAACTGATTTTCTCACAACATACTAAAGCAATAACTGTCAGAACTATTCTACTGGTCAGCTAATCGGATTGCTATTGGAGGATCAACTAGGAGTTTTGAAACATACCAGGTGTGGAATTCTTTTCTTTTTTAACCCCAGTTTCTTTCGGATGCAGGGACCACAGCGATCGCTGAAAGAACGTGCGTGTGTACGCTTCTAAATTGAAAATCGTATCTCCTCCTTTATCTTGAATATCTTGAAATAATTTTTGGTTGATAGTGCCATGGCGGATATTTGTGCCTACCTGGCTCCTACTTTTTTCGAAGTTTACGAAAATTAGGAGAATTTTGGACCATACATGTCCGTCCCGCTATTACTTTTGAGGCGACTCGCCAAAAACTGGCGTTAATATTGACATTTTTTTTGTAAAATCGTAGCTATCGTAGAAAAAGCCTTACTGACTTGAAATTTTAAGTTAAGACAGCATGAATTGCTATCTACCTGGTTATTACTTTTTTTTTTTTTTTTTGGGTGATTCGGCGAAACATTGGCGAAAAAACCCCAAAATTAATAAAATCCTAAATGATACGTGAGAAAATCCTTAGTTTCGAAATTTTAGTTAAAGATAGCTGTTTTCCGTGATTCGGTAAGAATTGACGGAAATGTTAGCAACAAACCAATTTCTTATTAAAATCTTAACTAAACTGGAGATGTAATCTTACCCTCGTAAAATTTTGAATAATGGAATGTTGCATTAGTATCTACTTGGCTAATGTTATTTTTTGGTGAGTCACCAAAAATCTGGGCAAAATATTGGCGAAAACCCATTTTTTACTGAGGCCATGATATGACCTTAACCTTTTGAAACTCGGGAAGCGGGACAGAAGCGGACAGCAGCACTTACATGGCTATTACATTTTTATGATTTGTCAAGCATTTGTGGAAAGATTGGCAAAAATAAAAAAAAAACAATTTCTTATTGAAATTTCAACTCACGCCAGGCATATGGTTTTACGGGTATCAGATATTACTTCCTGCCTGGCTTATTATTTTCAGTGACACCAGGGTAATAGTCTCACACTCTTGAAATGTTGATTAAATCTAGCAAAGTTTAATACCTGCCTACTTCTGTTTGACAATCTACCAAAACTCTAACCAAATGTCGAAATCCATTCTTCTTAAAAACGTACCCCTTCTTAGGATCGTTCTGGAAAGGCTTAAAATTCTGATCGTAGGTGACAGGGGGGGGGGGGGGGGTTAGTGTCCCCCTCGCCTTTTTGGCTAGAACTTATTTTGCAAATCGCAAAAATTGGAAGAAATGCTGCCAGGGAAAAAATTTTAAAGGTAAACCTTCACCATGGACATAGCCTTACTGTCATAAAATTTAGTCTTAATTTGCTGTAATTTATGGTGATTCGCCAAAATTAGCGAAAATATTGGCCAAAATCCAATTTAAAAAAAATTATTCCTCATAGGAACTTATTGAAAAATCTTAAATGTCCATTTCTCTATTTTTTTATTTATTGATTGTCGATTCGCCAAGTGTTAGCGGAAGTAATGACAGAAAACCAATTTTCGTTAAAAAAATCAATACGTCCACCTTAGTGCAAGCATCATGAACTGTTGATTGAATGTGGGCGGCACAAGTGTCCACTGGACTATTTTTTGTAAGATAAACTGACACAGGGATAAAGTCTTACTGCATTGACACATTTAAGGGGGCAGGTATTAGTGCCTACGCGGTTGTTACTTTTTGTTTTTGTTTTTGTTTGTTTTTTTTTTTTTTTTTTTTTTTTTTGTTTTTTTTTTTGTTTTTTTTTTTTGTTTTGTTTTGTTTTGTTTTTTTTTTTGATGCTCCGAAAATTGGCGGAAATATTTTCGATAAGCCATTTTTGTATTAAAATCTTGACTGACGCCAAGGATATAACGTAAGTCTCTTTAAATTTTACTTGAAGATTATAGTTATACGTAATAAATCCTGACATGATGGTTTAGGTGTAATACCTTGGATTTATTAGATTTTTGCTGCGCAATGGTTAACCAAACATTGTAAGAGAACACGAATGGCATACTGTCGTTTTTTAATTCAGTCTAATAGATAGCCCGACAAGGCTTGAGTTTGTTTTCGGTTTGATTTTACACATTATGTATTTGTTGTCAATTCAATCACAAAGTTTTGATCATATGTGCTTAACTGGGTAGTATTGTCTGGATTATAAATATGTTTTCCATATATAACATATATAATATTTTTATATAAGATGCCTTTTAGATATTATATATTTTGCTTTTTAGTTACCTAATAATATATTTTGCTAGTTGTTCACCTGTTGATTAGTTTTCTTTGCTATTTTGTTCGGGATAAGGGTATTAAAATCAGGGAAAATGCAGTTTAGTGATATCAGAATTGTATAGCGTATGGCGAGGGAGCTCAATTACGTGCATATTGATTTTTATGTCATTGATGAATCTTTCCAAATATAAAGTGATAAACACCCTGCTGTGTTCTGATTTAATAGTGCTGGATTATTCGCTGTGATGTTTTGTGAATGTGAGATGTTCTATATATAATATAACTACTTTCATTGTGGTTTGCAGACTTTTTGAATTTTTTTTAGAAATCTGTCTGTAGTAAACTTGTATTCTGTTGATTGATTTCAAAATATCACTTTAACCCTGTCATCTGGAGGTTCTCCCATCATCTCCCAGAAAATTAGAAGACGAGGAGGGTTGGTTTGTCGTCAGTAAAGCTTGAAACAGCTTTTTCGGATGATCAGTGTTTATATGAAGGTTTACGTTTGTCATTCTAGGTATTAAGTAACGGATTAACCGGCCTCTTGTTTCAAATATGGTAGTGAGCTTCAAGGAGCGCTGTTTGCAGTTTTCCTGTTTCTTTATGATTGCCTGGACCAACACAACCACGCACATGATGACATGGTCACAAACGGTACTAATAACACGCTGTTCGACATATTCTGATGTGATGCTGCTGATATAACCACGCACTCCACTGTTTTACTGCTGATGATATAACCACGTGCTGCACTGCTAGTGATATAACCACTTGTTTTACTGCTGATGATATGACCACTTGCTGCACTGCTAATGATAAAAGCTCGAGGTCTGCTGCTAACTAGAACCTCATTTCGCTAGCGAAATGTTAAACACTTGACAAAAATTACAATACCAAAATACTTCCTTCAATGGGTTATTTCTTGAATAATATATTGCAAGCAACACAGCTTGAATACGTCTTATAAGCCGAGTAGTGTTTGGTTTTTGTTGACTTAAGGTTTTATTGACTGATCAGGCATACGCCGTGTTATCTATTTACGCAGTGAGAGCTCACACAAAGCTGAGCAACTGTGTGTTCTGTGCTGCGCGTGAAATGCTCCGCATTTACTTGCAAAAAATACACTCTTTTCGCATGGCGTTTTAAACAAGAAAACGAAATCGAAGGCGAAAATAAAAAAGGTCATGCACACGTTCATATCAAGTTCTGCTTAAGCCCCAATTTTCGTAGCCCTAGAGCCCGTAGTGCCAGTGGAGGAGAAGAAATCCGATCACTGTCAAGAAAAAACAAAAGATACCAACGGCTGCTCGCACAAATTCAAAAAACCCTTTGCAAGCCAAAGACTTGTCAAGTGTTGATAATATAACCACGTGGTCTACTGCTAATGATATAAACACTGGGTCTTCTGCAAGTAATATAACTACGCAGTGTACTGTTGATGATATAAACACTGGATCTGCTGCTAATTATAAACATGGGGTCTACTGATAGTGATATAAACACGCGATGCACTGCTAGTGATATAAACACGGGGTCTGCTGCTGATGATATAACCGCGCGGTCTGCGGCTAATGATATAAACACGGGGTTTACCGCTAATGGTACAAACGCAGGGTCTTAAGCTGATCATATAACCACGCGGTCTGTTGTTAATGATACAACAACGCATTCCACTGCTTTGCTTTAACCACCCGGTCTACTACTAATGATATGAAATTGAATGAAAGTACAACTAAATGGTGATATTTTTAAACGTTATGTCCCCAGAGCATCGCTGAGAGTGATCAATAACAATACTTTTGAATGGAGGGCAATCTGAGAGGCTAGTAAAAACTTTTTTTAATAACTTGTCGTTTGCCTAGTATTGACTGAACCAACTTGAAACACTAGCGAAGGAAATTATAAACGCGTTAGTTCTATAATAAAATAGAAACCCAACTGACAAACTTGGACTATTCCTCCTATGTATGGAAGTAGATAATGTATTAGAAACAAACGGAAGTACACAAGGAAAGGAAAGAAAATAACTTCGTTTCTCATTCCCCCGATCGGATCACTAAAATCGGAAATTAAGAAGTAACCCAGCCGGGTCTAAAAGCCTTCAGTAGAAAAAAAGGAAATCGACAGACCTACCGAGTGTATAAAATTTTATAGTGAAAAAAGCTGCTCGCAAGGAAAAAAAGCACTGAAAGTAGCGTTACTACAGAGAATTGTCTCCCCGACCAAGGGGAGACATATAGTGTTTGTACGTTCTGTGTGTTTGTGTGTACGAGTGTGTGTGTGTGTCAGTTTGTGAACAAAATGTTGTGTGCAAGATATCTCGAGAACGAAACTTGATCGACTTCAAACTTGATCGATTCATTCCTTGGTTAGGTGGGACGGGTCTATCAACTTTAGACGCATGTCACGTGACCAGGACAGGTGTATGATGTCATTACGTAAAAATCATGTATGCAAAACTTCTCAACCGCTGAACACTGGAGAAAGTTGAAACTTAGTGGGATTGTTGTTTAGTAGGTCCGAAAGATTCTATTAAATTTTTTCAGGAGTAGAACGAAAAAAGATGTGTGCAAGGTATCTCGATAACCGAAAGTCGTATCGATTTCAAATTTTATGTGGGTATTCCTTAAACAGACGGTTGTCTCAACTTTTGACGCATGTCACGTGATTAGGGCAGGTGCATGACGTCATTACGTTAAAATGTGTGCGAAGTTTCTCAGCCGCTGAACATCGGAGAAAGTTGAAAGTTGGTGGGATTGTTGCTTGGAAGCTCAGAAAGATTCTATAAAAATTTTTCGCGAGTACAACGAACGAATGCGGGGTATAACGTCATCGCGTAAAATAGGAATATATTTTGAACAAGATCTTGTGTGCAAAATATCTCGATTAGGGAAAGTCCTGTCGACTTCAAATTTTATATGGGTATTCCTATGTTCAGTCAGACGACTGTTTTTTAACTTTTGACGCCTGTGGTGAAATTAAGAAAAGCATCATCATGTTAAAATATTATCTGTTGTTAAGCAAAAATATCTCGATCGCGGAAAGTCGGGTCGACTTTAAACTTTGTGTAGTTATTCCTCGGATAAGTCACACGGTTTTGGTTAAACATTATTAAACTCGTATAAACAATGAAGAAAGGTGCATAAAGTCAACATCCCCCCCTCGCCTCCCCATTTTTTGGCTCCTTTGTTAACTAAGCACAGTTGTTAACTACGCTGGGAATTTCAGCGTTTCCCAGAAGATTCTGAAATCCATTGCTATTTTTTATTGCCTGAAATTGAGCTTTCTGTGCGTTTCTCATCTACGGCTATTACGTAACATGCCACCCAGTCAGGAGTCAGTGTCAGTTGTGGTGCATGATGAAGTCGTTATCTACGAGGTCATGGAATGCTATTGATTTTTTTTTCGCCGCATACTTGATTCGGTTGCCAAGTTGTCTGGGAGCTATTTTGTATCGGTTAGCATTGTTTGCAGTACCTGGAAGCATTTTGCGCTATTAAAGTGAGTCATCTGATATCTTGTTATGAGAAGCAGCTCACCATTTTGGCACCGAAATGCCCTCCCCCTTTCTCCAACTGAGGTGTGTCATCTGATGCGCAGTTACGAAGAATGCCTTACTAGTGCTTTTTGGCCGATAGGCCAATTTTTCCGAATCACGAAAAACAGTAATAGCCTGGTAAGTAATAGTAATAGCCTGGTAAGTACTGTATGGCTACCTTTATCGAAAATTTGAAGATAATAAAGCCATTTCTCTGGTGTAAGGTAAGATTTTACTCATTTCTTTTGTCCAGGCGAGTGGTAATGATTGCTAGCTTGACTTAAAAGTACAAGACAATAATGAAGCTATTTCCCTGGAGTTAGTTAAGATTTTACTGATTTTATTTTTCAAAATTTCCGCCAATTCTTTAGCCAATCAGCAAAAAAGTAATTGCCAGTTCTGCCTGCCATGCTACTTTTACTTAAAACTTCAAGACAGTCAGACTATTTTTCTGAAGTTATTTAAGATTCCACGAAAAAATTTGGTTTTTCTCCAATATATCCGCTGATTTTTGGCGTTTCCCCGAACAAGTAGCAGCCAGATGGACACTGATGCACTCTACCGAAAACCACAATTTGAGTGCATTTCAATGAAAACCCTATGAGATATCTTTTCAGTAAAATTTTCTGGAATTAAATTTATAAAAAAAACAAATTGGTTTTCCTCCAATATTTCCGCCAGCTTTTGGCGTGTTGCCAAAACAAGCGCTAGTCAGGAGGATGCTTACGCCGCTACCTCCTCTCAAAATTTGAGAGCGTTTCTAAGAAAACTCTAGGAGATAACTTTTAAAGAAAATTGGTTTTGACTAATATTTGCGCCAATTTTTGGTGAATTGCCCAAAAAGTAATAGCCAGTTAGCTAGTTATATGTGCTACTGCTACTTAAAATTACAAGACCATTAAGCTATTTTCCTTGAGTACGTTAAGATTTTTCTATAACGTTTTGGTTTCTGTCAAAATTTTTACTAGCTCTTTCTCCAATCAACAAAAACGTAATAGCTAGGTAGGAAATAACGTCTGCTACATTTACTTAAAAATTCAACACAGTAGTGCTACTTTACTGAAAATTTTTAGGTTTTTCGCCAAAATCTGCGCCACCTTATTGGCCAATCAGCAAAAAAGTAATAGCCAGGTAGGTAATAATAATAATAATAAATTCTTCTTTCGCCAATATTTCCGAAACTTTTTGGCCAATGGACAAAGCAAGCAACATTCAGGACACTTGTGCGCCCTATCTTCGCTCAAAATTTCAGCTGGTTTCAATGAAAACCCTAGGAGATACGTCTTACAGCAAATTGGTTTTGGCCAATAATTCCGCCACTTTTTGGCGAATTGTCAAAAAAGTAATAGCCAGATAAGTAGTAATATAGTAATGTGTACTATTTTTACTTAGAAATACACGGCAATGAGGCCTTTTCCTGGAATCGTAAAGATTTTACTGAATTTTTCTTTACTGAATTTTATGCGAATTTTTGGTCAATCACTAAGAAAACTAATAGCCAGGTAGATAGTAACTCTTGCTGCCATCACATAAAATTTCAAGCCAGTGAGACTATTGTTTAGCAGTTATCTAAGATATTACTGATATTTTGTGGTTTATCACAAAATTTTAGACAATTTCTCTCCAGTCAAAAAAGTAACAGTCAGGTAGATAGTAACTCCTGCTACCTTCACCTAAAATTTCAAGACAATATTTTCTAGCAATTAGTTAAGATTTTGCTGAAAATTTCTTAGTTTTTCAATATTTTCGCAAATTGTTGACGATTCACCAAGGAAAGTAACAGACAAGTATCTTCACCTTAAAATTTCAATATGGTAAGACTATTTTCAAACAGTCAGTTAAGATTTTATTGAAAAGTTTTTGTTTTTTTTCCAACATTTTCGCCAATTTTTGGCCAATCAACAAAAAAAAACTAATAGCCAGGTAAGTGGTAATGCTTGCTACCGCCACTTAAAATTTCAAGACAGTAAGTCTGTTTTCCTGTACATAGTTAAGATTTTACCACAAAAATTGATTTTTTCGCCAGTTTTTGGCGAATGGCCAGAAAAAGTATTAGCCAGCTAAACACTTACGCACCTTTCCTTCCACTGAAATTTTAGAACGTTTCCACGAAAACCCTACATTTTACATTTTAAAGAAATTTGGTATCTGGCCAATGTTCGCTATCAACAAACAAATTTGAAGACATTCAGGTTAAAAACTTAGGAGAGCATACGTTTTTTCTTCAACTTAAAAGCGTACATACACATGAAATTTTTAAGTAACTGTAACAGGCAATATTACGATGGCTGTGAAGGTCTTCACACTTCAGACCTCACATTTTACAATTCAGTCTTCAGACTTCTCACTTCACACTTCTGATTTAGAAGTCTGAATTCTGACTTCATACTTCAGACTTCGTACTTAATTTTTTTTAATGACATAATATATCTGAAGTTAGAAATCTGAAGTATGAAATTTCAACAAAGCGAATGTTGTGGAGTATTTTTGCTATGGTCCCTTTCAAGCTTTTGATTCAAAGAAGAAAGTAACATTTACTTTTGCGTGGCCTCATTTTCAGCCACCATGTGCACTTGTTTTGCTTTTAACGATAACCAATCGTTAAATATAACATCCTCATAAATTACCAAAACCATCGGGCACTACCAGGGCTGTTTCGGCACCAAACGAGTCTTTCTTGTTGTCATTTTAAGTCGAGTTTTCACTTACTTACAGTTTAAAAATACATGTATGTTGTTAAAAGTTCAATTCTTGTGACACGTGAATTTTTCAATATTGCTTGTGTAATAACACGAACATCACATCAGCAATATTCTTGAAAAACTTCTTTACTAAAGGGACCGCTACAAAAATAACAAGGTGGTTTTCTCCATTTCAGACTTGATACTTCCTAATTCACATTTCAGACTTCACCCTTCATACTTCATAATTCACACTTTGAATTATCGACAACAAATGTAAGTTCGAAGTATGAAGTAAGAAGTCTGAATTCAGATTTATAAGTCTGAAGTTTGAGGTCAGGAATGTGAAGTGTAAAGTCTCAAGTGCGAAGACCTTCAGAGCCATCGTACAATATTACCTAGCCAGCTATACCTTTCAGTGGTGATTTTCTAAACAAATTGGTGATAAACCAAAAAGCAAAATTTAGTAAGATATTATTGAACATATGAAATTTTAAGTAACTGTAACAGGCAATATTACCTAACCAGCTATACCTTTTAGTTGTGAGTTTCTAAAAAAAATGGCGAGAAACCAAAAAGCAAAATTTAGTAAAATATTATTGAACTCTAGAAAAATAGCCTCATTGCCTTGTAATTTTAGGTAGCAGTAGCACACATTACTAACCAAGTGGTTATTGCCCTTCTGGCTATTTTAAAAAATATTGGCCAAAAACAATTTTCTGTAAGACTTGCTTTGCTGATTCGCCAAAAATTGCCAAAAACCTTACTTTCGCAGCGTTTAATATGGTTGTAATTTGATCATTATTGGTCACGACTATAAATCTGGTCGCCGAACCTCCCCCCCCCCCTTCCTTTCTCTGCCATGTAATCAACAGCTTTATTGTAGCTTTTAATATACTTTGTAAAAGCGACGTTTTGTATTGACGTCGAATAATCGACGTTGTAAAGATGTCTGGGTAACAATCAAAGAACAGTCTAATGTTATCACTCACCGGAAATGACAGTTCGCCTTGAAAAATATGGGAAATTCAGCGCCCCAGCTTTTTCCTCTACTTTAAAAATATTCATGATAATGGACCATATACATATCCTGTGTTACAGGATAACCCTAGGGCACTTTGACGGAGCGATGATCACCACATCTTATGATTATCATTATGATTAATATTTTTGCAACGCCTAAATGCTGCCACTGTCCCGACGTCTAGATAAAATCGGTGGGTGACTTGGCAGACTTCCATTTTTAGCGAAAACCCGACGTTGTGTAACTTTAAAATACTTACTGGGATAAGCGAATTATTATAACGCCAGATATGTTAATGTGACATCAGAGCACAACAATTCTTGTATCGAATTGACAGTTCACTCTTCCTTGTGTATAAATCTTATTTTCAGCGTGTTATTTTTGGCAGCTAAGTGGAAACCCAAAAATGGCAAAATGAAAAAAAAGAAACAGAAAAAACATGGAAGTTCTATTTGTTGCAAATTTGTGAACCTCTTACGAAGATGGGATGAACATGACTAAATAAAAATAAAAAGTGAAGAATAAAAAGGAGATAGCTGGGAATCCAAATATTCGCATTTAGTGAATATACTGAAATGATAACAGGTGCGAAAGGTTAACTGGGGCTTTAGTCTTGGTTTGGGATCACAGCTGAATGGGTCAGAAAACAGCACAGTGGTTTTAATAATTGTACTGGGAATAAGAAATGGCTAGAGTTGATAGATCTACAAAATCTCATGGAATTGCGGAGTACAGTTAAGGAGCATAATTTGCCAAGTGTACTGAAAGATCTCATAGAGGATTACAACTTGAGTAAATTTTTACAGAAGCACTTTGAACAATATTTTAATGCATTTAATACGTAGACCGAAAAATTTCTTTAAGAATTAAGTTCTGTGGGCTGTGGGGATTTTCTCCGGGCGTGGCAAAAATCTGGGTTAATTTTTCACCGCAGTTGGCAAAATAAGGGGTTTCTTCGAAAGGTGTTTTTTTTTTCATGCACACCGTGAATAACACCCTAACGATTAACAGTAATAAAGCTCCTCCTCTATCAACATGTCGCCATGAACCTCATATTTGGCCGTTACAAAGGCAGTGTGAAGTACCTGTATATTGCAACAACCAGCCAAAAAACACTATAGCCAATTCAATATTCTTTTAAAAAATGTTCTTTACGGAATATTAGCACACTCTGCGAAATTCTGAAAACATGTGAGGTACACAAGATGGCATTATAACAGGCATTAGATGGAATAGCTCAATGGACAGCAAATAACGATATAATAAACCATCCATAGACGAAAGAGATGGCCATAAGGTTTAGCCAGTCTTAACAATAAGATCAAGATCAAGTCCCAAATTTATTCCTCGAAAGAATCAAATCTACAAAGCTTTTCAGAGCTACTATACAAAACGACCCAAGTGGAAAAAACAGAGAACATAACAAAAATGGTTCTGTCTAACCAGTTGAAAAGATCGGCAGTACCAAAAGGAGACTTTCTAAAGATCTACGTAGCAGTTTTAAATCCAGTCAGACACCCTTGAACAAATCCAAAGGAGAGCCCTAAGACTCATCAGCCCAGAAGATATCTGCGATCAATCATTGTGATCATTGAAATCAACTAATAAATACCCAATCCCCAACGTTAACACAACACGATGCAAAAACTCGTTTAGTCCTTACTTTATATTTAATTTTAGTAAACTTTTAGTGATTTTTATCTGTTTAGTTTTCAGAAACTACCACTACGAATTAAGTCAAATGAAAAAGAGATCTAAACCAAATGAATATGAAACATTGTGATGATTTTGAAATAGTTTATATTGTTAATTATGAAGCATATTAATGTACTTTAGAACTCAATTCAAACAAAATTTTCACTTTTGCAAGTTTCGAAATAAAGTGATATCTTATTTATTTTTTCTATGATGTCGTATAGTGGTAATATGATCGTTTGAGATATGCGAAGATTCGAGCTTGAACCCCACAATTGTTACACAACAAAAAATTTCTATGGTGATTTGGTCTGTTATGTAAAACACATTTTTCTTCCACAGACCACATTCAGATTTCGCGAAAAGTACTCATAAAAGAGAACTACTTTTTAAAATCTCCATCCGCTCAGTGTTTATACATTTAAACCATGAATGCTTATTTTGCGGGCTAAAGTCTATTGTCGAGAGGAATAAAACATTCGATTGGAAACATCATTGTTATCTTCAAAAAAAAAACAATACAGTTATGCAGCTGCCGAAAAATACATCAAATTTACACTTGAACTATGAACAACTAACAACTGGAAGTTAAGTAGGGATAAAAAGGTAACACACATAATGCATAATAAAATAAAAATGGTGGAGGGGTGGGAGCAAAATATTTTTGCGGCGTTTCGCGGCTTGAACAGATTGAATAGCAGGGACGAGAGTTTGGTTTTTATAGACAAAGGAATATCCTCAGAGGGATTAAGCAGGGAAACAAGCATGCCAGGGGATTTAGTAGAACAAAGGCAGGTGAACAAACAGTCCACTGAAGGGGTGTTCCCTTTAACTACACAGGACAAACACGGAAAGAACACAGGAAAACAAACGCGCCAAATACGATTAAATTGTCCAGACAGACCCAATCAGATGGCCAGACAATATTTAGCATATTTTTAATAATTTTTTCGACCTAGTTTTTTTGTTTAAAGTAAAATTTAATGTTTTAAGCAAGAATATTAATGAATTCTGTTGCGAATGTAAAAACCTCCGTCACTGCCCCATGGCGTAGTTTCACGAGCTTCAGGATTATATATTATTCATACCTTAAACCTTGAAGTTTGAGCATTTGCTCTCAAAACGCGATGTGCCCTTTGAAGGAGAAAAACTAATTAACACCTTAATATTAACTCTACGTGTTTGTTAAAACCATGAAGGATGTCTACAATCCATGCAACTCAATTAATTAACGGGGGAGTGTGAAATAAAGTCAGCTGATTTGAAGACGAAAATAATAATGCAGCGGCGTTTTGGGAAAGTTCTTTTCGCCTTTTTTTACTTTTCGCATCATGTTTCACAATGAGACATTATATCATGTATTTTAACGACACGTAAGGTTGACAACCAAATTACCATGTCCGAAGTTTAATCCCAAAATGCTGTTGTCAGTAGCCGTATGGTCGAACTGTCGAAACGTTTGGCGCCAAAACGGAGGCACGCTCTAAGCGGAGACTGAGCGGGATGTCCATGTAGTGTAGATAACTGTCCAATGTTCAACCTCTTTGTGACTTAATCACGGGTGCTTGGACGCCGCAAGCCAGTGCAAAATTCACCCCCCTCCCCCCTGGCCAAGGCTCTGACTGATGTATGTGGTGCTATCTACGTCAATCCTACACAGGCTTTTCTTCAAAAATGAAGAGAAAGCGCCGTGTGTCACAGATTGCGGTCTCCCGTGCTAGTTGTAGAAGAACATGGGCGCCGAACCCATGGCTGAGTTAGATTTGTGAAGACATTTCAATGCTAATATGGGACAAAGTGGGGAGTCCTCAATTCGGGGCACTGGAACCAGGAGGCGAACCGTGAAATTTCTCAATGTTTTGTGCGTTTATTATGGCCTCGCCTTCGCAGAGATTTATATCGTCCCGGCAGAGATCAGTGCGGCACGAATGGCTATTGCCGCTGCAACGGAGCAGTGTGGACTTCGTGAAAAAAGGTGGAAAAGACCATCCCAAAAGCAGAACTGCATGGGATCTTCGAGATCCAGGAACCGGGCCAATTTAAATAGGATCTCCAGCGAAATGGGTAATTTCTGCTTCGAGGTGACGCCGATCTGAGTAAGGATGCCTTTTAGTAATGTTCAGGGGAAATATTTGTCCTCCAAGAGACTCGGAAACTGAGTTCGAGATAGAGTATCCTTATTGCTGATAGGTAGCACTTGATGGACTGAGGCTTGAGCGAGCGGCTGAGGTAGCAGGCTTAACGGAGCAGGATTGGCGTGGTGGTGAATGGTGGACGACACCGAAAATAGTGACAAAACAAGATGTAGGCGTTGAGTTGCGACGAATACGCGGTGATCGCGCTGTAGGGGAATGCGGATTCGCGGTATTCCGTTATCTCGGGGTCCAGTATTGCCGTCTGTCTGACCGCTCCTGAAAGCCAAATGACAGCTAATTTTCGGTCATGTGATAGCCCAACTCTGTAAAGGGATCGTGCGCTAAGGCAAAGGTGGTGTGTGTCAAGCTGCGCATTCGAAAATACAGTCTGCCAGTTTGTTCGCCCTTGTGCTGATATAACTGGTAGAGATATGGACATTATAAAACATACATACAAACGGTAATTTTATTAAAATATCAGAGGGCAACCGTGTTGTCGGGAAGAATGTGATCTTTCGTCCTGCTAGAAAGGGCACCCAACACTCGATTGCTAGATAAACTGCGGCTAGCTCTTTGATATTGGTGTATTCTTGGGCCAGTTGGGGGATGTCCAGTACCCAGTAAGGGTGCAGCCTGTCCGGCGTCGTGCTGGCATGCACGAGAGCGGCGCCCGCTGCTACGGGGCTTGCATCTGTGACGATACGCAGGGTAGGTGCGGATACGGCTTAGTCCATGGCGAAGTTGCTTGTACCGTTAAAGGTGCTGCAAAGCGTGTTTATCGTCGCGAGCGTGGGATGTGTATCACTGTTGCTACGCACGTGGTGATGCGAATGGCGTAGTGACGTCAACAGCGTGATGGCGCGGCGCATAGCGGGGCGTATGACGTGGATAACACGTCCTTGCCGGCTGAGTTTTCTGATCAAACTCTGGAGACCCCTCTTGGAAGCGCCCTAAGATAGGCAGATGCTTAGTGGTAGTCGGCGCTCTGAGTTTCTAGCAGCTTATCATGTGGGATGGACAGGGTGCACTCGTGGTGCTTAGTGGTAGTCGGCACTCTGAGTTTCTAGCAGCTTATCTTGTGGGATGGAGAGGGTGCACTTTGTTGTGTTGATGGTCACCCCAAGGAAGGTGAGGTACTGGGTGGTGGAGGCGCATTATCCCAGGTAATGGAGAAACCCAGCGATATGGGGATGATGAGGCACTTTGTTGCTGCTGCGGCGTCTTGGTAGGACTAGGCGGAGATAAAGAAGTCGTTCAACTAGCAAATAACTGTTTTAATCCCCTCTCACTGGAGCATCCGGCAAACACTTTGGGTGATGCGGTGTAAAATTCCGACTCTGTCCGGGGCAGCAAACTATTCAAGTATGTACCAGTGGGTCGGGAGAAATCGTGGTTGAGACGGATGCTCCCATCGTCCTTCGGGACTACGTAAATTGGAGAGATAATCATAGGTTTCGTGTCCATAATTCTGCCAAAGGACAGTTCTTTTTGAATTCCGATTCCACTTTATGCCTGTATTTCAATTCAGCGGCTTGGCTACTGGAGTCTTCACAGGGCTGAATTAGTTCAATTTGGGAGTTCACAATGACAATCATTAGAAATACCGTTCAGTAGAAAGTTTTTATCCGGGTTATTGTCGCGAAGTCGTGTCCAATTATTCCTTTTGGATGCCAGAGGGCTGGAGACTAGGCTGGCTGTTGGCGGACTTGGTGCACGTGTGTGCGTATCTTCAGGTATGGCTAGTGCAGCCTCGACGGGAGTTGAAATTTCTACAGATTTTTCTCCCTGTCGCTTTGCCGGGCCTGATACGTCGTGTTGCTGGTCCCTGGTCTGGAAAGAAGCTGCGAAGGTTACAGACGCCCAGCAGGTAGCTGTGGTCCTCGCCCGACTGTAGGCTTCCTGAGTGAACGCGCTGTCTCTACTCGTAGTCATAGCGCATGCAGTGCCTGATGGAATAGTGCTGGCACATATCCCCAAATTTCACTGCATAAAAGTTATATCCATTGCGGGCTTCGGGTGTCTCTAACCGTCCAGAGCGGGCGAGAATCACTTTTGCCAAGTCGTTTCCTCGGGGCTGAGGCGCTAAGAGACTGGGCTGGACAGCACCAATTTCAAGTCTCCCTGGGCCGACAACACGGTTTCCTCGTTCTGCGCCCCAAGAAAGGAGATGCAAAAGTCCTGCACAAACAATGTTTTTTTTTACCTGCAGACTTACCGGTCAACCAAGGATCGTCGTCAGGCGTTGGCTTATTCTTCAAGGACTCTAGGAAGGCTGCCATGGTCGAGGTACCCACACGCGGAAGGTTTTCCAGAGACTGGTACATCCTGGTGGTCGTCGCTTGGCGCGGTGCTGTGCTAGGAGGACGCGGAACTGCTTCTTTCGCCGTCTCTCCTTCCTCTCAGCTCACAGCTGCTAGAAGCGTCTTTTGTTGTGATAATGTGAGCTTGAGTGTCTTCATTGCGGTCCCGTTGATGTGAACAAGACTTTTCACATTTAAGACGTCTTCGCGAATGAGACCCTTAACTGTTCTTGAGATCAAAAGCTTATCTTCAGCCCTTTATTATTGTTCTCCGATCCTATTATCGATCGTTTCCCGATCTATTCTTGAAAGGCAGATTTGCTGAGTGTTTATTGCTGTTATCTCGGCTGCATCGCTTGAAAATGATGGAGAATTGGGAGGGATAGGGGACCTAAATAGTGCCTAAATAAACGCAACACACCCTTTAAACAATGGGGACAAGGCGGCACGTCGTCCGCGGCGATAGGGCGTCTGCACAGTAGCCTTTAACAAGCGAGACAGGCCTTGTTTTCTACCACCCCATGGCAAAGAGTAACATATTATGTGAGGGAAACAGGGCCGTGTCAGGCCACAAAGCAAGCACGTTGCAGTGCATACACAAATAAAATACCTTTTATTTAACTGTAATGGGGTTTGTGATATCCGTTTCGAGATAATAAAGTGGCTACTTACATTAGGAGGCGATTTATACAAAGTTAAGACATTCGACCATGCACATCATGTTCGGAAATCGGTTGAGGGTAACTGCACACCAGGTTGTCGGGTTGTCCTTGGATAACTATGGAGCGGCTATTTTCGCGATTCACTTCAATCTCCCCAGTTTTAAAAAGTTCGTCATATCCGAAGTGAGACCCATGCCTCACCTCGAGGGTCCAAGTAAGGCTCATGCCTCACCTGGACCAATTCGGGTTGAAGCTGGTAGAACAGACGCGCGTTACGTGACGAATGATTCAATACCTCCGTCATTGACGTATTTAACAGCGCGGCGACTTTTGTTGCGATGAACGGTAGGTTGTACGGTGAATTTTGACATCCCGTGTCGGCTCCTTCAGGTAGCAAATGTGGTGCGTCCGTCTCTAGTAGTAACTTGGATTCGCGGAATAGGCGTCCCAAGACCAATGGCGTCTCACGTGAGATATTGGCATGCGTCACTTTTCCGGTTATTCCAAACGAGGTGTTTGGAAAGGCTTTCAGCCACTCATTCAACTCGGCGAGTCCACCAGTGAAACAATGCCTATGGATTGGTGTCCATTTTGATAGTGTGCTTTTCATCACTTCCAAACAATCATCGCAAGCCTTGAGTCGATTCCTCAGATCACGACAGTGTATCACAACGGGTAGTCGCAAGTGTCGGATAGCTACCAATATCTTTCGTAGAGCATCCATTTGAACCTCTCGTCGCGGGCACGATGGGCGCGAATAGTCTATTCCGATCTCTCCTACTGCAATAGCACCTCTAGATTGTAACATAAATAACAAATCTTCAATCACTCCGTCATCCAATTTATTCGCTATTTTAGGATGTACACCATACGTAAATCTGAGACGAGGATCCCGCAGAAGTTGATGACGTTGACTCCCACTTGGATACTCTTCTGGATAACAGAAACTTGCTATGGCATACTCTAATCTATACCCTTTCGGACACGGAGGTCCAAGGGCCAAAATCCGGGAGAAGTCCCCATAATAACTTTGTTAACTACTATATGGTACTTGATCTAAGGATCTGTCAATGTGGAAATGTGTATCGATCATCAAAAGGGTAACAGACGAGTGAGATGATTTCATATGCACGCGATGTGGTCCAGTGTGATGAACCTCAATTTCGATTTCTTTTAATTTCTTCCCACTTGGTAGCGTAATCGGCACATCAGGCTTTCGTTTAGCCGTCTGCGAAACTCGATGCTTCGTAGACTGCAGGGCAGATGGCTGACACTTCGACTGGGAGATTAGCAGGGTTTCCATCTCTGAACCTCGCTGCTTTGCAGTACAACTTGACGCCCCATGAAAATCAATGGAGCTCAGAAAGTAAACATCCGAGTCCTGTAGATGATTGTAGATTTCACGCTGGACCTTCCAGTGTAAGACGCCAGCCACACAATTGGGTGGATCTACAGTCACAGTAGGAACTGATTTGAAACTGACGTCCCCGTCGGTCATGTAAAGCTGAAACCTGGTGAGAAATCGTTGCTCAGCAACTGTAAGGCTGTGTTGTGCATACCTATGGTGGCCCGCGACATACTGTACGAGGTCATGCATGCTGTTGAGTTTCAAGACAGTTACCAGAATTTCTAAATATAACTTAAAATGCTTGAAATTTTCCTCAATTAGCGGATCACCATACCTCTTCGGTAGATGCGTCAAAGCATGCACGGCCGGTTTATAAATCTTTTGCATACAGCCCACAAACTTACATCGTCTGCTTCCTTTGTTTGCTGTTCGTTGCGGTGTTTTACGGAACCGCTTCTGAACTCGTTGCTCAGAAGGCGAGGAGTCCCGAACCCCATGTTCAGAACTCGTTGCTCAGAACGTAGAGTCGTTGCGGTGTTTTACGGAACCGCTTCTGAACTCGTTGCTCAGAAGGCGAGGAGTCCCGAACCCCATGTTCTGAACTCGTTCCTCAGAACGTAGAGTCCTCGGGTTCAGATTCCGCTCCTGAACTCGTTGCTCAGAAGGTGATGAGCTCTGAACTCGTTGCTCAGAACGTAGAGTCTTCGGGCTCAGTTTCCGCACCTGAACTCGTTGCTCAGAAGGTGACGAGCTCTGAACTCGATGCTCAGAACGAAGAGTTGACGATGTAGATGATTTGTAGTAGCGGATGTCTCGTGATCCAAAGGTCACATTCTGGAAAAACAGGAGGTTTAGATGTACTGATTTCACAACCGGTTAATATTGTCTCTTAACTATACTTTTACCTGGACACTGCCCAAATGACATCAGACTTCTGCTAAACTGCCATACTAACTTAACTATTGTCTACCTTGAGGAAGTTTGCTGTCTACTGCAAGTTGTAATCCCGTAAGTATGTCGGAGTTTTAATTTTCCTACCGCGCTTAGTTTCTGACATCTGTAACTCTGGTCCAGTAATGTTGCTGGAATCATCCGGGGTTGTGGGACTCACTTCATCCTGATCATGGGAAAATAGTCCATCTAAATGAGGATCAAATTCTTCATTCTCTGACTCAACTTCTTGTAGACTATTCGGATCTTTATTAGACAACAGAAATTTACGTCGCATTCTCTTCATCCAGAACGGAATGTTTTTATCACTGCAGCATGTTAACCGATCGTGATGCACTACTGATGACTTCCTTCTCCCCCTTATTCGAAAAAGAATAGGTGATAGCACTTCGATTACGAGATATGGACCTTTGTAGATTGGCTTCAATTTAGTTGTTAGACCAATTTTTGTTGCGGAATCTAGCTTATAAACCAAATCTCCCAGTTCATATTTCTTCTCACATAACTTCACATCATAGTCGCGTTTTTGACGTCGTTGACTAGCTTGTAACATTGACCTCGCAGTTGTATGAGCTTTTGTCAAACTCAGCTGAAGATCATGAACATATTGGTCTACGTCTTTCGAAGTTAGATCCCTAAGAATTCCACTATACATTAGATCAGCTGGATGCATCACCTCGCGTCCTAGCATCATCATATTTGGTGTGTATCCCGTATGATGATTGATAGTAGCTCTGATAGCACAGCAAAGTAACTGGAGGCTCTTGTCCCAGTTAGGCTGCCCTTGAGTCAAATAACACCGAATCAGCTGAGTCAGTGTTCGGTTATAGCGTTCTACTTGCCCATTAGATGATGCTCGATAAGGTGTAGTTCGTTGCTTTGTAATGTGCAACAGATGACACATGGCTTTAAAAGTTGCACCATCAAAATTCCTCCCTTGATCGGTATGGATGTAAATAGGGAATCCGAATCTTGAAAAGAATCCGTCAACTGCTGCTTTGGCGACTAATGCGGCTGTTTGGTTTGGTAAAGGTTCACACTCTATCCACTTGGTGTACTGATCCACCATAACCAGAAGGTAGACATTGCCACTAAGGCTAGGTTTAAACGGACCTAGAATGTCGATGTGAACTCGCTCCATCGGTACCCCACTATGATATGACTTTTGCACAGCTTTGGCTTTCCTGGTCGGTTTTTTGTTAAGAGTGCAGACATTGCATCTTTTTACATAATTCTTTGTGCAGGATGTCATTTGGTACCAATAAAATCGACTTTTCGCTTTCTGCACCGTTTTGGCTTGCCCCATATGCCCAGCTGTAATAGAATCGTGACAGAAGCTCAATACTTCGTCTCTTAGCGCGCATGGTACAACCAGCAAGCTTCTATTTTCAGTAGCATCCCTCCAGGTATAATACAAAATACCATCTGTCAGTGTCAAAAGCGTTCTGTTAACCTAGTAATGTTTGGTGATTTGACTGCTGGCGAAATAGGCTGCTTCACTAGGTTGCGAGTTACTTTCTAACCATTCAATCACTGGTCGTAAATCAGCATCGCTTCGTTGTGCTTCTTTCAACTGTTGGGGGTCATACTGAGGTACCCAAGAGTCTTCAGGATTAATGAAGATGCTGCGGACAGCTAGGGGAATCACGTCGTCAACATTTTCCTCAAACCGTTCCCAATTCTCATGATGTCGACGGCAATATCTGCATCCACCACATGGTAGGGATTTTATGTCAACGCCAGCACGATAACAGTCACAAGGTTCATCACCTTGTGGTATTCGTGACAACGCATCGGCGTTTATGTGTTTTTTTCCTTGACGGTGCAATAGTACCATGTCATATTGGCTCAATTCCTTAAGCCATCTTGCGAGTTGACCATCCAACGACTTGAATCGCATCAACCAGGTTAAACTGTTGTGGTCAGTTCGGACATAAAATCGTCGCCCCAGTAGATAATGCCTATACTGACGGGTGAATCTGACTAGTTCCAGTAACTCTTTTCTGGTTGTGCAGTATCGTCGTTGTTGTGGCGTTAGGGCATAGCTTCCAAAACTGACTGGTTTTTCTTTGCCATCTTGCACTTGAACTAATTCAGCACCAATACATTTATCTGAAGCATCACAGTCCAAGATAAAGTCGTCATCAGGGCTCGGATACGCTGGAACTTTGGTGGATATCATAGCGTCCTTAAGAGACTCAAATGCCTCTTGCTGACTTTCTCCCCACTGGTACTTGTTGTTTCCCGTTAGCTTGTACAATTCTTCGGCTAGTGTCGCAAAATCTTTGATGAACTCCCTATGGTAATTCACGAAACCTAGAAATTGCTCCACTTCTTTTTGATTTTTTGGTACTGGCCAGTTCATGACAGCTAAAACATTTTCGGGATTGATTCGCACGCCCGCCTTCGTAACTAGCTTTCCTAAAAATTTTACTTCAGTTCGAAAGAAGAAACACTTTTTCGGCTTCAACTTAAGATTGTATTTCCTCAAACGCTCAAACACTACTCTCAAATTAGTTAGCATGTGGTTGAAATTTTTTCCCACTACTATAACATCATCCAAGTAGACAAGTATCTCTTTCCAAGTGAGCCCCCGCAGAACTAGATTCATCACGCGTTGAAAAAAGGCTGGGGCATTTTTCAGACCGAATCCCATACGTATGTGTTCGTAAAGACCATATTTTGTGATGAAGGCTGTTTTATGACGATCCTTCTCATCTATTTCGCATTGCCAATACCCAGAAGCTAAATCAAGACGATATAGAAACTCATATCCACTAAGAGTATCGATACACTCCGAAATCAAAGGCATCCTGTATTGATCACTGTATGTTTTTGAGTTCAGGTCACGATAGTCGATACACCATCTAACTCCCCCATCCCTTTTTCGTATGAGGACGGGTGCACTTGCCCAGCTTGACACAGATGGCTGTATTACTTTACTTTCCAGCATAGACGTAAGATGCTTCTCCTCCTCGGCTTCAAAGCCAAGGGGAGTTCGACGTAGTCTATGTTGTACTGGTTGCTCATCAACGGTATTGATGGTAAACTTCAGTTCCGTAAAGTGACCTAAATCTGTATCCCCTTTAGAAAATGCATCCGAGATTTCTGTGATGAGATTTGCGAATCGTGTTGCCTGCTCTGTAGACAAATTAGAACAAGAGCGTTCAAACATTTCCTGCACATGTTCATGCATCACGTTATTTGGATTCGTTGGCTGGTCCACTTTCACGGATTTTACATGCTTATTGATATCGTTTTCATCATCTTCACAACTTTCACGAGAATCGTATCTCATAAAAATATCAAAGTCAATCGGTTCCGTGTTCATCCAAACATCATCGTCATGTTCCTCATCTTCAAAAACTTTGACAAATTGGCTTGCTGCTGCCACTGCTAGATCCCTTTTAACAGTAAGGAAGTTGTCACTGTCATTGATAAAACACAGAGTACAGGTTCCTTGATCATTACTTGTGAAGACCATACTAGGAATGAGTAGTTGTCCATCCATATGGTTCTCATTATATGTTGGGTATACATAGTACGCTCCGACTGTGGGTTTCTCTAAGCGATATTTAATCCGTGCTACCGTATTAGGAGGCACTACTTTTCTTTTTTCAGTGATAACACGCGCAACCCTATAGGCTTGTTCTCCATCGTGATCCCGTTTAGAAACAGCAGGTATAATTTGAATGTTCACTGTTGCTGTATTGGCTTCCAAATTAACTATTGCCTTTATATATCGGAGAAAGTCTATTCCTAATATTACGGTATCCGAAATTGGTGCAACATACACGTTCCAGTGGTATTGACTATCACATAGCTGAATGCTAACTCTAGGTGCGAGGTACGCATGGAAAAACTGATTTTTCGCGGCCCCTTTCAATTTGAACTCCCTGCTCAACTGAAGAGGAGCTTTGAAAGAGTTGGCAAACTGTTCACTGATAACGGTTACTTCTGCAGCTGTATCCACTTTAGCAGTTGTCTTTTTATCATTCATGCGCACCTGAACATAAAGACTGGAACTACTATTGGAAGTTTTGAAAGTTATTTCACGTATCTGTTTTGTAGTCTGTTTCTTCTTGTCCTTATCCAATACATCCGTCTGATTTACATCAGAGGTCGGTGCTATTGACGGTCGCCCGACCTCGGTGTTGAGTTTAAATGCTCCACATTAAACCCAACTTTCTTTTCGGTTTTTGGCTTATCCGGCGAGCGGCAATCTCGGCTCCAATGGCCAAGTCTACCGCAGTTGTTGCAGCTACCTTTTCGTGACGGACTTGGACTTCTTGCTTTACATTCTCGGCTCCAATGTCCTGGCTGACCACAATTGTTGCAATTGCCTTTCCTGGTAGGGCTGGTACTAGGCGATCGATCCCTGACGTCTGAGATAAGATACCAATTATGCTATCCATTTTCTCATCCATGTTTGATTGGAAGGATTTCACTTAGCTTTCTAGACGGCCAACCCGCTGTTCTATGGGTGCAAAAGCTGTCGGTTTATTCTTCTCAATTTTACGCACTTCAGGAAGTTCATTGTCATTATCATCGTCTGTTGCAACATGCACACCTATTTGTTGAATTGTACTTGATTTCCTAGAACCGTAAATAGCCTTAGAATTGAAACTATGCATGCGCATAATGTCAAGTGCGTCTTCTATGCTTGTTGGGTTCTTGTCAGAAGCATGTTGCGCCAATTCCTTATCGTGACACCCTTGGCAAAAACGTCTCACCATTTCTTCCGTCAAATAGTTTTCTTGTAAGTTTAAATCTTGAAAGGCCTCCATTGCAACTTTCTGTACTCTTTCAGCCCATTCGAAAAGATCCTCATCCGCCCTTTGCTTTAAATTGTGGAATTGTACCCGCATTGTCTGAGGTAGTTCGCGCTTTCCAAAACGTTGTTCCATCTTGTGAACTATTTCTTCAAATGTCCTACCCATATCGAACTGCAGACTAAAATATTCAGCTGCTTGCTCGTATAAACATAGTAACATCATAGTTCGACGCTGTTCCTCATTCCACCCACTCAGTTCTGCATGTATTCGAAATTGCGTGATGAAGGGTTTCCATAAACCTTTCCCATCGTAAGATGGCAATTTGGGTTTACTTGAAAAGGGTAAATCGTCTTGGGTTAAAGTTTGATTTGGTGCCCGATCACGTCTGTTCGGTGTATGATCGCGTCTGTTCGGTGTACGATCACGTCGACGATTTCTTGCAGGAGTAGTATCATGGAGATGCGGTTGTTCAGGGCGATGCCCTGCTGGAATAGTTTCATCAGGATCGGGTGGTGCGGGGGGTGGAGCCATAGCGGGAGTTGATACAGCAGGGGGGTAATAAGGATTCCACAGAGGGGTGGGAGGCTGAAAAGGATGTATTTGTTGTGGCTGAAGGGGTGGTGGAGGATATGGGAACTGCAAAGATGGCTGGCCCTGCGGGGGAACTGGCATTGTATGTGGTTGCCCTGATGGCTGCCGATGAACACTAGCGTTAGCTTGCTCAATGTACACAGGCGGCGCTTGCATTGGTTGTTGATTAATAGTGGCCGAAGTATTGTAATCAATTGGAGCGTTTGGCAAAGAATCACCGGCGTGGTGTTCGATAATTCTGCCCTCTAGCGCCGCTATCCTCTCCTCGACAGCATCCAAAGTTGTAATATTTTGCAGATTAGCCTGCAAATCCCTTTGGTTGGTTCGTAGTATGTTTACATTTTCCTTTACTGCAACCAGTTCCTCATTGAATTTAGCATCCAGTTCACGACATCGCTGCTGAAAGCTGTTATCGAGTTGTATTGCAACATTACTTATTCTAGCGGAGATATCGCTTAAAGCTGCACTATGACGTTGTAACTGGGGATTGATACGATGTTCCACAGTGCTGTAAGTGTCTTCCGCCGTCATCTTGACATCCGCTATTTGGCCTTGTATTTTATCGTTTACCTCAGCACATTTTGATTCAATTTTAGCGTCCACCTGAGGAAATAATTTTGCTTCAACCAAAGCAGCAATTCTAGGAATGGATGGCTTCAAAGCAAAAAATAATTCCTCCTCCGTAAACTGGTATTTGCTTGTAGCTAACGGCTTTTGTGGCGGCGCTTGTATGACACCCATTGGGGTTGGTTCGGGCGCTACAAAGGGAGGAATTTTTGGTTCTACTAGCGATGGCTGCAGCAGCCCAGGCGGACCCTGAGGCTCCATTAACATTGGTGGTGAGTTAATGGCTGATGGTTGTTGTACGGGAAACAATGACGTTTCTGTTTTTACTTGCATATGATCACTGGTTTTGGCATAATCTGCGAATATAAAGTGGTTCGCCAGATGAGCATATTGTGGATATTCTCTGATGAAATCACTCCTTGTAATGGGCTGTTCCGGATTTCGTTCATGGCATATTTGGGAGGCAGCTTTTCGATTATCAATCATGGTGTCGATTTCAACCCACTTTGCAGTGTTTATATCCACTCGTTTAGCCATATTGACCGCTGTCAAAGAAAACTGCCAGCTGCCACTTGTTGCTGTTGTTACGTGTGTATGAAATGTAGAATTACAAAACTCAATGCTTTGTAATATTGTATGTCCATAAAGTTGTAGAAGTACTGAACTCAGATTACCACACTCAACGCTTCGTAATTATTTTTCACATGAATATGTACCATCCCTGGGATCCCATAAAGTTCATGGCTTACTATCACTATACAATATATGGTTAGTAACTGTGTATTTGTGTTTATAGTCACTAAACTCAATGCTTAGTAACCAAATTTATTGTTGCACAGCACTAGCCAAATGTTCTTACTATACTACTATTTATACAGTACCAGTCCACAGGCTCCTAATATACTACTACTTCCAGTTGAATTTCTTGCAGCTTTACAAACTTAACTACGAATGTACCTCGAGTATATCAGCAAATCAGATCCCTCGTGATAGCGCCAGTGTTTTTGTTTTATATTGCCTCCTGTGCTTACGCCCTTAACTAATCTTTAGAATATTTATAAATATTATCCAGTCTATGTAACAGTTCTTGGCAATAGTTACCGCTGATTTATGATATCTCAAGACTTTATCGTCTGTTATCAGGTTTTATATTTTTCTTTTAATAAGATTTTTTTTTTATTAATTAATATTCTGTCTATATAGTACCAGGTTGCTGTTAAGCACTTACTTTAGCCATGGTCAATTCGTATGCACTAGCACACTTTCTTCCTTGTCACAAAAGCACAAAGCTATCTATATATTCAAAGAAAATGTAAAAAATGTCAGTCATTTAAAACAGCTGTAAAATGATAAGTTTCAACAGCTTGCGAAAGTTTTCAATCAAGTGCCACTGTGTAATTTTATGATTTTACGAAAGTTGGCACAACTTATTTTTGACAGCCAAAATTATCAGAATTGATAATTTTTGTATCATGTAATTATGTATAGATTACATATTTCCTTTCGCAATACGTAATTCTAAGTTTTAAGCGATAAGTTTATCCGTCGATTCTATGACATAAGAGTTATGTGATATTATCGCCCACATAAGTGTGCAATTTTTCACAGTACAAAACAGTACAGAAATGATAATAGTATCAGTATTTATAGTATTATCAGTTTACAATATACAAATACTGTCTTATGTTGATATATATAGCAATACAGTATTGTGTAATAAAAAATATCATTCACACAAGTTGGTCTCCGGCGAGGAAGAAGTTATTATTTTCACATTAATAACCAACGTTTCACAGTTTTTTTGTTTTTTTTTTAAATGCATATCACATATTTTATAATTTTTACCGCTGCCACCAATAAAGTGGCTACTTACATTAGGAGGCGATTTATACAAAGTTAAGACATTCGACCATGCACATCATGTTCGGAAATCGGTTTAGGGTAACTGCACACCAGGTTGTCGGGTTGTCCTTGGATAACTATGGAGCGGCTATTTTCGCGATTCACTTCAATAACATCTACAGCCAGTGCACCCGTAGATTTTTGTTATTGTGTGTTTGTTGACACGTTGAGATGAAAAATTATAACTCCTCATAGTCTGCTGTATGGATTCTTAACGTTATTTTATTTTGCAGCTTAGATTGTGGAACGATAAGAAGAAAGTGGGGTTATCGGCTGCAACTGCGCTGTGTGTAAATAATGACTATTTGGAAATATGAGCGATAATAAGTGTTCCAAAAGATGCGGTTCAGAATCTCGTATTACGCACCTGTGTGGTATTTCCTTTCCTAAACACTTACTCGTATATACACCGGTGGTGCTCATAGGGGGGCGAGTATAAAAATCACTATTAGCGGGCCTTTTATTAGGTATTCTGAAATGTTTGTACATTGTTTTCATAAGCCAAATCACACTTTGGGCGTTCCCAATAAAAATACGCAAAAATTCTGCGTTTCGAATAAAAATAACCGGGTAAAGGATGAAAGAAATTATAGAGAATTTGTCTAAATGTCGAATTTCTTTTGCACCAAAGAGCAATCGGGGTTTTAAACAACCCGTGTGCTATTTTAAAAATTTATTGAAAGTTTTAACAAATAGTTCCAAGTTTCATTTCCTTATATTCTTGAGGATGCTTTCACGTCACAACCTTACATCCACCAATGAGAATTAACATTTTCATCACGTGATCAAAAAGTGCTTGCGTTGGGGCAAAACGCATATTTTCTCACTGTTTTATACCAAATATAACTGGGTATTTTTCTTGTTCTGGACCGATTGCATACATTTTGGCCTACTTGTCACATGCCAGAAGTTAGTTCTTTAAACAGTTTTTACCGTTTAGAAAAATTTTAGTATTTTACTTAAATATCGAAGAATTTGTATTGGTATAAAGCAGTGCGATAAACTCCAAATATCGCCCATTATGCCCTCAGTTACCCGCAATGCATTGCATGAAGTTGTCCGCAAGAATGTTCCTAGTATGAACTGTTTTTGCGATATTTCCTCTGTATTCTTCTATCATTTCTTTCATTTTCAGTTCCCTCGTAGTCGACATTCAAAATTCTTGCGCATTTTATTCGAAACACCCAAACTCCGATTTGGCTTATACGAAGGGAATGATATGGAAACGGTGCGAGCACTATAAGCGGATTCGTACTTAGATTTTTTCCCAAAAATTGTTACGTTTCGACCGAATTCAGTTGGGATAAAGGTTTAAAGAAAGGACAGAAAAAAACTGGCAAAAAAACAACAAAATTCCTGTTCTCTGAAAGTTTCCAGAGTTAAATTTTCGATTTAGACAAATGAAATGAAACAAACTTTATTTATCGTTTTGACCAGTTTTGACCAATAATTTGTGATACATTTAAAAAATTTCCAATTTTACGACATTTTTAAAAATTTCAGAATTTATACTAACTCTTTGATGGTGGGTGTTTTTCATTTGATGTGATTCTGATCTACCCAAATGCGCAGTATTTGATAAATTTAAATGAATTTATCTATCTTGTATTTTTATTTTGTAGAGCTCAATTTTTTTTTTCAGTTTGAGACCCTCCGGGTCCCCGGAGAACATGAAAAGGGGAAGCCACTATATATATAATCTTTGATTTAGGCCTTATCGAGACCGAATGTCCTTTAAACTGGCACTATCGGGACCGCGAAATTATCGAGACCAAAAGTCGGTCTCGGCAATTTTGACTTCGGTGCTCCATGTAACATATTTGTTGAAAACATAAAAGTTTGCTGTTGCTGTTAAATGCCTGTGATCATCAGTCATTTCACGAAGCTACACTATTACACCTAGTGATTGAAATTGGAAACCAGGTACTACAATCTGATAACTCCTTTTACGATGTTACAATGCTCTCCGGCGCTGCTGGTGTGACAAAAGGGCAACTGCCTTTTCTACAACTTGCGATCGAGGATAGCTGCCGAGCGAGTCGGGTGGAAAATTCTTTTGAGGCCATAGCGATTTCAATCAGGCCGGGGTGTCGAGCTCATCGCTGCAACCACAACTGATTCCAAATCTTCTTTGACAAACCGCCACATCACGGTTACTCATTCTGGCAAATAGTTTAGCGTCATACTCATTAAGGAGCTCTTGAAGATGGAATAGTTAAAAGAAATTCCAGCCTCGTTAGGTGAAATGACTGATTAGTAATTTTTGTGCTTGCTACCTGCAGCATATATACTGTTGTTCTGAGCGGTAACAGCGAATTTTATGCAAGCGTTGATAAGTTATTTGATTGTTAGGTTCCTGGACGTTCCGTACCTTTTCCTTTCCGTACCCTGTCTTTCCGCACCTTTTTTATTGGACGTTCCGCACCCTGCCAAAAGACGTTCCGCACCCTATTTGCCCGAACCGCACCCTTTCTTATTTTTAGCCTTTTCTTCAAGTTGTATTTTTTTATATTTCATTTTCAACCTTGTTTTTCGGGAGAACAGATTTGCAGCATGATCAGCTGTAAATTATCCGATAAATTTTTAAATTGAGTAGTGAAGAAACCAGTAAAGTTTGCCTTTTGATGACCAGTATTGAGGCGAACGTGTGATCAGCTCATTTTTCGGCATTGATTGCAATTTTAATCTACTGAAGGACTTGATGTTACGAGTTGAGTAAGTCAGGAGTAAATGCTACCAGCAGTACAATGAACTGAATAAAACTTAAGAATATAGTATTTTACTCTAGTGACGGAGACATTAACGGAGATCATGGCAGCCATCATTTATACCCTGAGACTTACCGTCCGATTTACGCCGGAGGCAGACATTATATGCACCAAGACAGGCTATACACTAGAGGTGGTATGCCGTAGTGCAGTGAACTCCGTTAAGATTAGCCCGAGGGATCACAGTGACTACAGTAAATTGCAATTTTTCGAATTTTATCCAGTGCAATGTACTGCTGGCAGCACTAGCTCGGACCGGACTGATTTTCTCAAGTCGGAATATGAAATCCATCAGTATATTGAAATTGCATTCAATTCGGGAGAAATTGAAGTGATCACACGTCCGCCTCTATTGTTGATTGCAATCAGCTTGTTAAGTCATCGAAACGCAAACTTCGCTCTTCTCTTCAGAACTCAGTTGGAAAATTTATCAGATAATTTACAATTGATTGTGGTGCTAAAAGTTTTTTTTACCGAAAAATAATAACGAAAATGAATAAACAATATTTAAGTGGAAGAAAATGCTGAAAATAAAACAGGGTGCGGTTCCGCCAAATAGGATGCGGAACGTCTTTTGGCAGGGTGCGGAACGTCCAAAAAAAGGTACGGAACGGCTCAAAAAGGGTGCGGAAAGGCAGGGTACGGAAAGGAAAAGGTTCGGAACGTCCAGTCCCCTATTGTTATTTTAAATTCGGTGTTGTGAAATTTTTTGTTTTAACTGCAGACCACCGGTGTGATTAAATGACGTAGTACACGCATATTGTATACAGTGCTTTTCATTTTAATCCATATCTGCCAGCCATCAAGTTTATTTATTTTATTATTATTATTATTATTATTATTATTATTATTATTATTAAACCTGAATATCACAACAGCCTGATTCAAAATGTAGTATGGCTTCTATGCAGTCATTTTTTAAGATTCAGAAATCTTTGATCAAAGCATTTTCAAAATTGATTCATTTGTTTCCTAAGTAGTCATATTCAACTTTATTTGCTGTCTGTAAATTCTTTGCACTGTTTATAAGTATCGGATGTAACTGCGTATCGGAGAAACCTACACAATTTCTCGGTGCCAGCCGTGTCATTAGACGAAGCCATCATGCATTTTGTAGGGATGACCGAATGATGGCGAATCATGGATTCTGTAACAAGTGATCTGACCCACTGCTTGGCTTAGCTAGATTAGTTCGAATGAACGTCAGTCGACACCGTGGAATTGCGAGACCAACGCTCTGGCAGTCTGTGCTTATTTTTCTGGAATTGTTCTTTCTTGAACAGGGGCAGTTAAATGTTATTGAGTGGAAACCCTGGTCATCAGTGATGACAAGTCGATATTATGAGTGAACTGGGGACAAATATAGACGAAGGAAGCGACGTGAAAGCAATAGAAATGAACGGGGGCTTCATTGATAAAGGCATGGAATCAGGGACACACCTCACACCTTTTAAAACTCAGGTATTGTTTATTATTATTGTTTATTATGCGTATTCTATTTCAAAATATTGTTGTCGTAGTGATTTCAGAGTAACATATATTGTGAATAAATTAGCTTAATAAAAACAGGTGCGTAGTCGATCGACGGCGTAATTCGCGCTGTAGACGAAAGCACATACTTAGAGCAGATTCTCCAACGTGGAGCGGTAGAGGGTGTGTTGTATCGCGCTGTTGTATCGCTAAAAAGTCTGTGTTACCAGTTCATTGAGTTCATGTTGATGCAGTAGTAATACACGTTAAAGCCTTGCTCGCCTCAAGCAAATGTGGCCTCAAGGCTGACTCATTTGAGTGAACCTCGGGGTACCTTAAAACACTTTCCAAGGTCTTAAGAATTTTTGTGGAAAATAGTGAGTTTAATTCAGTGTAAGTCAAAGCGTTATTGCCAGTCCTGTCATCTGTGATTTTTAGTTGTGTTACTGCATTGCGATTAGTGCTTACTTCGCAACTTTGGCTTCTGTTTATTTTTTTTTTCTCCTTTTTTCGTAACAAAACTGGAAAAGAGATAACAACTAAAACTTAAATAGCACATGTGACGTCGACTACCTGTGCAGTCGAAAAAACTGTGGCGGCAATTCTATTTCATAGTGGTTTTGGGTGAGGTTATATTTCCGTAAATGGTGCACTTACAAGGGAAATATATCTTTTCTGACATGATGTTGAATGTGTGTAATGGGCTTGTTTTTTAGGATCTTCATGTGTCCAGAAATGCAGATGTAGGTGACACTTTTTTGTTGTACATGAAATAGTTTGAGTCTCGGCTAAACTGTTTCCTTACTTGAAATGTTGCCTTAAGTGAATGTTCTTTTGATAAAATCACACTCTGCTTGAAGGATAGTTTCACGCTGTTCATTATTCAGAAGGGAAGGGATCCATAACCTTATAACCCATCCCCAACACCCACTAAGTTATTGTATGCAGATTTATGGGGTATTCAGTTTACTACTTGCACGCTTCATGACTGACTCTAGTTCATGAATATTGACAGCAGTGCGTCCGTCAGATGTTCCTGTTTAATTCAGGACATTTCTTAATTTGAATCCGAAATTGTACGTTCATCTTTTCCTAAAATCATATTGATGAAACTGCTGGAACACAAGAAAGTACACATACCTTTTGGGAAGCGAATTAACGCAGAAACATACTAGATATATATATTCACTGTTTATTATGCGATTTCGGTGATTGCATACGATTTAAATGCTTGACTTCTGATCATTTGTCAAATTTTCACGAACAGAAAGATAATTTACCAAATACTATGAGTTCTGCTCTCCCCCTAAGCTGTAATATACAAAATAACAAATAGAAGTATGTATGTAATCCTTTTGAATTGATTTCTGTTATTTTGTTACCTTTGCAAGTTTAGCTTTCTCTACTTTTCGGGTTCTCCACTGATTTTTGGCAGTGCTATGTAACGTGCAAACCTACATTCCACCTTTCTTCTCTCAGAAGTAATCCAGTCATATCGCATTTGAATGATACAAAGTTTGTAATAGCAGAGACTGATGGAAGATAATAATAAAACCACACGAGCGCGGAGAGGGGGGGGGGGAGATGGGGGCTGATTTCAAAAAACCGTCCCGCAGCCTGTAGCACTGGCAGCACGAGCCTGGAAGACAAGTACGAGCAGTGCCCAAGGTTGTCGGGAGATGGGAAGGGGGTTGGGGTTGGGGGAAGTTTCGGATAAGTCCAAACGCGAGTTTGTTCTTGTTCATGACTTCTTGTGCTATTATAATGTCTCATATACTATATGTTTCTGCACCCCTGTCACTGATGTTTTCCTGTCGCTGTTACGCTGTGATGTCAATGTACACGCTTTGAAAAGTGCGTAGCGTGGAAAACGGCTGTGTGTATCGGCTGGTCACACGCACTGCAAAAAATGCTACGGTTTCCTTTGTACGCACACTGGCAACCACAAAATAAAATATCGTCTGCGATTACGAGACAGAAACGATTGCCAGTTTCTCGCAACAGAAACCAGAATGATTTAAACTTTCTGTCAAAGCTCTTCTTATTTGAAGTAAAATTGAAGCTGCAATTGCGAGAAGAACTGGTAATCGCGACTGCTGATTTTGGCATGTTACTGTTGTTAAGTTACTTTTGTTAACTCATCAAGTTTCTTGTTGCATAACTGTGTTTAAATTGCACTTGGCACACGTAAACGTCGCTGCGTTGTAAAGCTTTGATAAAAAAGTAAGCTTTTTTAAAATCCAGTTATCATTTTGTGCCTGTTGTATACTTTGGATGAATTATTCGCTATTAACCCTGTTTGTTAAGCTCGAATGTTACTATGAAATGTGCCATTCCACTTGTAGTAGATTCGTTCAGGCTTTGCAATGTAGATACCCGAGGTAAAGCAAATATACTTGGCAACATGGAAATACTTGAAAAAACTTGGGAACTGACTTATAATCCTGTGCTGGGTGTAAAACGAACGCAAGATGTCTAAAATGGTTTCGAACTCGGACCCCCCCCCCCTGTCCACGCGTCGTTTACTTATTATAGCGCCATATGAAACCCAACGTTAAAAACGTTCTGTGAATTGAATGGTTTTTCCACATGCTGTTAGAAATGTTTAAAATCGAAAAAAAAAATCTTGTTTGGGTTAATTCTGAATAGTGTCTCAGACAATCGGAGGGAGGAGATTTGCAAGTAAACTCAAATAGTAACCCGGTGGTTGTAGTCCAGCAGAGTCGTGAAACTCGGATTGATACAATGGGACCGTTTTGGAACCAAGGACAATGAAATGAACTGGTCTAATTTTCTAATTTTTGTTTCAAAGTTTGTTATTCTGCACAAAATAGCCTCTTGTCTTGAATGCATGATCTCACCTGAGGACATTCAATATTTAAATCCACAGTATTTAGATGAAATCTATCGATTTTGCTGCAACTTGCATGGCCAGATCAAGAGCAAAACCAGCACTTTGAATCAGCCTTTTTAATTCGGTAACTGGAAGACTGGGCAGGATATACATACAGAATACATTTTTGCCTTTTGAGAAGCCTATGTAGCAGACGATCAGTACTGAAAGGGGTCATTTCGTGTAAGCATTTATTTATAGTTCTCTGTGATTCGGAATTTCACGACTTTCGCTCAATTCGAATCCGATCAATTGGAGGGATAATTTAGGGTTCATGTTATTATTTAAGAATTTTTTGCTGAGCAGGGGCAATGCTGACTTAAAAAATGTTCGAATTACAATTCGAACAGCTGGAAAAAAAATCAAATTTTAAATTGTTTATCATATTATGAATTGTATAATAATCACCAGTTCCGTGTACGACGACACAAGTGGGAATTTAAAATAAGGTTGCTATTTGCGACAAATTTACCGTTTGATGCGACTGACACATGTATCACTCATTTCAACTCGTAGGCAAACTTACCACAGATACAAGTTAGGGTTTAAATACGTATCAGGAAAAAAAGTTGGATTGAATATAAACACAACCTGCGAACGCACTGGAAATAGCGAGATCAGTTTTTCAAGTGTTTTGCGTGATAAGTCAGATCTTAGCTATAATCTGAAATACTGCTTACTAAACATTGAATTGATTATATCTAAACTAGAGTGACTTAGGTGTAAATCAAAGGAGCATATGTGCAACTCTTCCAAGCTGTTTAGATGGTGTTAAACTAATTTCAGTTAGTGAGAATGTGCCAATACTTACACCACCTTAAATATCACGGAGCGTTAAAAAAAAAACTCGACTTAAAGTAAAATGGAAGGGCTACCACTGTCAGATTACCTTTGGGCAGGGCGTGGCTATAAGCATGACCGAATCCTCTCCATCATTGGCATGGCGCGTGTGTTGTAGGACAAGGGCACGGGGACAAACATCGGGCTATGGAACACCAGGGCTATGACCATGCTCTGGCTGTGGTACTTCTTTAGTTGTATCACGCTGTTTCTCAACAGACATATCCTCGAGTCCATGGGCGGCGACCCAACGTTACTCAGTAAGTGACTGGAAGAGCCTCGGCCATGGCAACTATGCCAAGTTAGGGCTATCGGTCATTACGACAGATTTTCTCAATCCACACAATATCATTGTATCGAAGTTCTATAGCGCCTGTTTCGTGCAGATGGTTTCATTTAAAAGATATCTTAAGATTATGATGTAACCCTTTTCAGCTTTCTATATTTATTACTTCCTTTGTGACCAGTGTTCAAAATAAAATAAGGGACATTGAAAACTGTGTGGAGGAACAAAAAGAAGAAAAAATCGTGCACCATTCTGAGTTACCTAGACATATTGAGACTGATTTCATACAAATTGTGGCGCACAGAATATTGTGATTTACTACGTTGAAAATGCGAAGGAGCTAATGAAAGATACTGACATAATTTTACAGAATAATGATTACAAATCGTCAAGTGATAAAGCTAAAAACGTGAATTGACACATCAGCTATTACCTATACGAAAAGGCGATGCTGCTTGCTATAATTTTGTTGTTCATCGCAATACAACTTGAACGAGAAGAGAAATTAATAGTGCGCAGTTGTTTTCAGGTACAACGCAAATGGTTTCCGTGGCTGTGTACGGTTACGTACAAATGTATGTGACGTGTGGCATGTACAAGCCTGTGGTCAGGGAAGTCAAGCCGCCGAACTTCTACAGAAATATGATAGTCGTCGGCAGCTGCCGGTAAGAGCAGTATGGAAAATAATTCAGACAATTTTAATTGTTCTAATATTTTTGTGTAAGGCATAACAATGCACTGAATAACAACAATGAAAACTAAAAGTTGATCAAAGAAAATAATAAAGGTTTTTCTCGTGTGTTAAGTCAAACTGTACCTTTTTAAAGTATATTTCGGAACAGAAACGTAGAGTTCATGTTAAACAAAATTTTAATTTTTTTTCAGGTTCATTACAGTGTTTCTTGGTCTTGTGGCTTTGCAATACGTCCCCGTGTCCTTCACTGAAACAGTGAAGAGCAGCGCGCCTATATTCACGGTGCTACTAGCCCTAGTACTGACGGGCGAACGCACTGGTTTACTGACACAACTTTCGCTCATCCCTATCATGGGTGGCCTGGCCTTGTGTAGCGCCTACGAGCTCAGTTTCAACTTCCCCGGCCTCATTGCTGCACTGGGGACTAATCTCACAGAATGGTTAGTTGAGTTGCGATGCTAAACGGTGTCGCTATATGTTGCAGACCGCCAGTTTCGTATGATATTGATATGTGTCATACCTTTATTTATATGTTTGTATTGCGAGCAAATTACCCTCAGGTCCTGCTGTGCAGTACGAAGTTTTTAAGTTGACTGATATTATTGGGAAGCCGCATCGTCGCTACTGTAACTCAGAGAGATATATTTGTTTCCATGAAATTATCCATATTATGGAAAATACCCTTGGCTCGCTCTGTTGGACTATTTATTCAAAATAACAATAAAATAAAAGCATACTGTGAAAGCATACCTGAAATTATTGGGCGAAAAGGAGATTTCTGGAGGTAAATCGATGTATGAACTTGCTCTAATTGATTATTTGTATCACTGTGATTGATATAACATGCTCATGAATCAATGAGCCAATTCGCCAATTGTCAGTTCATGTAAATAATAATGATACGGATATCCTTTGGTCCATTTCTGGGGGTCCCACTGGGCTTAAAATGATCGTTTCACAAGGAATTCCGCAGTGATTACAAACCTGTGTTGTTCTTCTGTCCGCTGTCTAACGGCTTGGTGTAGTGGATAAAAGGGTACCCCCTTCTGTAGGTGTTACAGTTATCCCCTACATAACGGTCGTGTTATTGGGGATGCCTTTGGGGAGCCATCGTTTCAACGACGAACGCATCACGGGAAAACGTCCTGGGGTTGCTGTGTAGTTTCCATTTACAGGAACTGACAATAGGCGAACTGCATCTCTGCAAAAACTGTCTACAGAAAGCTTTTTGAATTTTCGTGTGTTGTATGCTTGCATTATGACCATAAACAATGTGAATAAATGTAAATAACTTTCTAAGTACAGTATGTATGGTTGGCGATTTTGTGCCGAGTATTTAGTGGCCCCTTTTTTTGTGTTTCAGTGTGCAGAATGTTTACTCTAAAATGCTGGTCAGCGGAGAAAAATATAAATACGGGTAAAGCGTTTTCGTTAGTTTTTGCGGGGAAAAGGGCGCAGCTCAACTTATGTTGCTTGACGTGCAATTTTGTAGTTGATGGTGTAGAGAGAAGGAAAATAATGAGAATTTGGCGTGTTAAAAGAGTTTGAAAAAGTACAATATCCAGAATGTGCATTGGTTGCATGTTCAGTTAAAACAATATTTCAATATTCTTTCTGCTTTCAGTCCGGGAGAGCTGCAGTTTTACACCGGCTTTGCATCAATAGTTGCCCAGATCCCATTCTGCATACTACTTATGGACCATGCACACGCCTTTGCCAGTCTCGATTCAAATCTTCTTCTAGCATATCTCATCAATGGATTTTTCTTTCATGGACAAACTTTAGTCAATTATGTACTCTTAGACTTTATATCACCAGTAACACATAGGTAAGTAGTTGACTCAAACCTTAGGGGTGAAAAATCAATGGATTCAAACCTGGAAAGATATGTAGCTTGAACGTTCTTTCAATGTCCCAGAAATGCCATCTTACATTTCTGAGCTTAAAGCATGGCAATATGAATTAAAACATAAACGTTCAGATATAACGTTTTTGTCCAAAGTGGCAATTTCGAATGAAAAAAGAGTCAGTTATAGTATTGTTCTTGGTTTTTTTTCAGTGTGTGCAATACAGTGAAGAGAGCGCTACTCATCTGGCTGTCAGTGCTCTGGTTCGGCAACAAAATCACCTTACTGAGTGGCCTGGGGACCATCACGGTGACTTTTGGTGTATTCCTTTATAACAAAGCGCGGGGCATGGACCAGAAGAGGCTCGCGTCACTTCCACCACCGTCCTCGAGCATGTATGCCAAGCCGCACCAGGACGGCAGTATACGCGAGTTGTGATGACGTTTTACGCAGGGGGATGATCTCAAGTTTTCACATTTTTAGCACCTGGAGGCTGTGTGGGTGTTGCCTTTGGACAGCCATCAGTTAATCCTGCCACAGATCTGATAACGTCACACTGTCACGATTCCATTTCCTTGTCATGAAATCTTCATGTCGTATGTTAATCGGTCTATTCAAAGCCTCCTCTCCCCCCCTCCCCCTACCAAAAAAAGTGGTTGTGTAATACCAGTAATAGATAGAATCATGGTAGTAGAAACGCTTCAGTGAATTCCTAGAATCAAGGACTCCTTTTGCCTCATATTTTCCCAAAAATGCAGAGATTTTTTGAAAGTTTTACTTGCGCAGCCGAAACTTTCTCCTCTGACGCTATTTCTCTAAAGGCAAGCCCTGGATTTTGTACAATCCGCGTTTATCCCCCCCCCGCCCCCCCCCCCCCGAATCTTAAAACCCTTTCTTGGCTTAAATCTAAGTATAAGTTAAGTTTCTATAAAGTATTCTCAAACTTCCAGTAAATTTCTGGAAAAAAGTTGATGATATGATTGACAGTGTTCCTTTAGCTACGGTGCTAAGCTGTGATGGTTTGAGTAGCCCTCTTAAAGTATGAAATTAGGGAAATTTATGTTATTTATTTGTGTTCTGGGAGGAATTAGATGTTACTGCAGGTTAGTTAGCTTATGTAAATATGAAAAAAAAAGAGGAAGATAGGGTCCTAAGATCTGATTAAAGTATTTTTTTTTTTCTAAAAGGACCCTGATAAAGAGGTTTTAATTGAAATAGTGCCTGTGGCATGTTTCAGACTAATAGTATAAAAGTACTCATTGCAATTTGAACTGAAAAAAAAGAGGTATTCAACAGTTCGGATGATTTTACGCTTGGGTGTTTTTGTGGCGGCTGATTTCTTCCCCACAGGTGGGGAATATATGCGATCGACCGTGTGTCGGTCTGTCATCAACAGCTTGTTAACACGATAACTTAAAAACTGCTGCAAGGATTTTAATGAAACTTGGTATGTAGCTTCTATGGGAACAAACACAGATCAATGGTGTAAATGGGCCAGGTTCGTCCAAGGAAAATGCACCAGCTGGAGAAAATTTCAGCTCTTGATTGACTATTGGTGGCTGTGTTTACCTGATAGGGAGCCTGTGGGAAATATGTGGACTATGCACACTGCTCTAGGTATTTGGTGCCTGGGAGATTTTGTCTGACGTTCCCGTGGCGATATTGTACTTCATTGCCGAAGGTGCGCCAACTTTTTTTTAAACAAATTGTGATCAAATAGTATAAAATCGCAGCACAGCGATACAGTTTCTGTTTGTGGTTGATTTCGACACGGTCTTGCCGACATTATTTTACGCCCCACAATCTATACAGGGACTGAGAGACGATACATCCCTATTTCAGCCCTTCGGCGCTGTAAATCACTTAGTTATATCAGTTGCAATGCCAGTTATTGAAATGGCAACAAACCAGGGTGTTTTATCATGTTCAGTACATTCCACTGGGCCACAAATTCTGCGTGCTTCTTTCAAATTCTTGCTTCTCTAAGCTGATGCTCATGTTGGTGAAAAGTCTGAAATGTGCAATGAGTTGTGCTCGTTCTTACCAAATCTTTGTCAGGAAGCGGTAAAATATGTGGTTATAACCGAAGTGAGTCTGCAGCCAACAATATTAGCCAGTTGGACCTTAATCAACTGGGAACACTTCGCCGTTGTTAGTGGTATGGCGTTATAACCGAGGTCGTTAGAACAAGATTTCACTGCATTGACGCCCTTGTTTGATTCACTGTAGTGTGCTTTTATGCTATGCAGGGATACAAGTATGGAAATTCTGTCCCAGGCGAGACGCTGCATTGAGAGATTTGTGTCGTCTGTTTGCAGAAATTGCGGATTGCAATTTTATTCAAAATCCTGTGATTAAATTTTAAACGAATTTGTATATATAATATCTATAGTATACTGAGTATAGGATGATTTTGTTGAATTTCTGTTTTTTAATGATTGTGTTGTCATGTAGCCTCGTGGTATTTGTGCACATTTTATGTTTTGAAAATGGTTCATACATGGGGGTTAGTATATGGGGGAAAATAAAATATTTTCTTTAGCTGTTTTGGAGTTTTATTAAATCACTTGATCATACTAACATTCAGTACAGCAGGGGCACACAACACGTTTCTTGGAAATCGATTTTAAAAGTATCGCTTTCCAGTTGTGTTAAAGAATATCGAAATCACTTTCAGGTTAACACGTGTTACACGAGGTATCGTTCGTAGAAGTAATCTTTATCGTGCCCAAAAGGGAAAGAAGGCAAGCCACGTTGAATCTAAAAGAATTTTCGTGAAATTTTACACAATTTTAGTTCTTCAGTAATGTTACTCGTACAAATGTAAACAACAGAGCCTGCTTTGTTTTATAGGTGCACCATCTTAGCGCTACAGCACTACAATAACTAGCGCTACAGCACTACAATAACAACTAATAACAGCAACTCAGAAAAAAAAGTATCGTAATTTTTCCTGCCTTGCAAATATGTATGGACGTATTGCCCTTCATTTGTTTTAAGTAAATACCTGCGGCGCCGTATGAATTTTATGATCGGCGGACGCCAAATTAACACTGCTTCAGTTGCAGCCAGTAACTTGTCAAGCTCATTCTATAATTCCTATGAAATTTCACAGGACTTTCATAAAAAAACCTACGAAAGAATCAGCAGCAAGGAATTGGCTTTTTCTGCACACAAGTAAATGCTGATGTATTTTTATATTTACACCGTTCTCCCCCACCCCATAAAAGAAAGAGACGTCTTTTATACTCCTTGCATCTGAACTGGAGTGAAACAGCCAAAAGCAATCTTACACGTATTTTGCAAAAAAAAAAAAAACTCCAAATAATATGACTTGATTGCAAGCATTTGGTGTTCTTTCTCCAATCACCGCTGCTTTGATTTTTTTAGAATTCCCGCAGGCTCTTAGTTGTCCATACTACATCAAAAAGTTCGTCTATAGAACAGTGTCTCAATCACAGCAGGGCGCCGCTGCCCGGTCCTGGCATTCGTTTACGCTTCACCTTGTAGTTTATCCTGTCTGGGAATTCCCTGGGACTCCTGGCCCATCATAAGCCTCTTCAGTTCGGCAATAGCAGCACCAGGGTTAAGCCCCTACAAACAGACAATATTGTCTATGTATTTGACTTTATTTTGTTCAATATTACCAATACTGCACTAATTCTTACTAACGCAGACTGGACAAAACAGCGACATCGTGCTGTATCTGTTGCAACAACATTAAAACCTTCCTAAACGGCTAGAATGTCAGCTCTACTTTTGTTTTCATTTACAGAGCCACATTTGTTCTAATTAAAACTCAGAAATCAGCGTTGACTAATCACAGAGTGTTCAGAGGTGTTTCCAAACGGAGGTTATAATGTCATTTAAACAATTTTGAACAAACAGAAACCTGATCCCCATGCAAATTCATTGTTTTTGTTTTTTCATCACTCTAAAACGGAAGCACGAATAAACACTCTACGTATGACAGTAGGAAGTGGGCGCACCTTGGGGCAGGTCTTGGTGCAGTTCATGATGGTGTGGCAGCGATAGACGGACCACTTGTCACGCAGCTTGTCCATCCTCTCCTGTCTGTAGTCGTCGCGGGAATCCATCACCCACCTCATCAAAAAAGTCAACCAATCAAGTCAATAGCATGTTGTTATGTAGAGTCTTGACGAAATTAAGAAAAGCCTGATCAAAACGCGGTGGATTTTTTTTCCACCTTCCACTCCATTCATCACATGGTTTAACTGTCTTTTTTAATGTATACAGAAGCTGAGGTTTCTCCATTTTACTTTTTTAACTCCCGTTCTCAAGACTGGGCCTCAGCGCTGATGACGTTCTCACGATTCAAGCACCGACACCCTTTCTTTTACGAGCGCATGAAGCGATGCATTTCCGGTTATGTACGATACCGTTACCAGGACAAAGAGTCGATTGCCAACTAGGAGTTGTGGGTGGGGAGGGGGGGAGACCTTACCTGTACGCTTGCATGATGACGGCGGGGCCGAGGTACTTGTCTTGGTTCCACCAGTAGCTGGGGCAGGCCGTGCTGCAGCAGGCGCACAATATGCACTCGTACATGCCGTCCTGGATATGACAGACAAATGGCGCGGTAGAAAGTCCTTCCTCAAATTTTTGATTTTCAAAATTAATTATCACTTTTTCAGCTTTTGCACGTCTTTGTTTCCCTATCATTTAAATCAATGCACATTTTAGTTAAAAAAAGTATAATAAGGAACTTCGTTAAAATACATAATCGAGTTCTTAAATAATTAAAAATCGTTGCTTATTATAATCAGAAGCTTATTAAGAACCTTCGAGGCCTAAACGGCACTGAATACGATGGGGCCTACGTGTCTCCGGGCCTAAAGTGTTTTGGGACCTTAACATCCAGGTATCTAGTCAAGTCATGCTGCGGCAGACCTGAACAAGCTCAGTTAAACCGAGCGATGTCTGAAAAACACTAGCAAAGAAACAGGGCATTCGGAAAAATATAAGCTTGAACCTGCGCGAAGCATTGGGGAAAGTACTTTTGCACGAGCTTCCTGCCACATCAAAAGATATGTTATAACTCCTGGGGGGGGGGGGTAGTTTAGTGTCCACTTACCAATTTTGCTCTGTCTTCTGGTGACTGGAGATATTCTTCCGTTTTCTTCACAGACTGACCTTCACCTTTTGTCTTCAGATAAGGCTCAATAGCAGCGTATTGTGCATAAAAGTTATTCATATCCTACAATGAATCAAAGAACTAGTGTAACTCGTCAGAAATGTCATTTTCCACACAGCCCTTTGCAGCTCGCATGCCTTTGCTAGAGGTCATTTTAAATCAAATATGCCGCAAATATTCATCGGATAAAGGATGGTAACTGTCATAAACAATTGCAAATCTTAACGACTTTCAGTCGTTACATTTCTTTTTGCACTTATTTATTTGATTCAATATTTTTTCAACAATATCCCTTGCACTTTATTCAAATATATAACTCTATTACATACCGGAATTGGCCTTTCACATACAGTTTTCAAGCGGGCAATACAAGGGTGTGATAGCTAAACTGTTATTGCCTGCCTGTAATCGGCGGAGTAATTTCTTATTACTGAACCTTGTTAAGGTCCTTGCTCTTCGGAATCCGAAATAAATGTGTATAATAGCAAACCGATACGAATTTACAATTATATGCGAGTAGTATGTTATGGTATGCATACGCACAGGTATGTACGAGTGCACACTCATTCGCGTCGGTTTGCATTCAAATTACCCGAAACTGGACTCAAAGGCAAATTTTGTCCCAAAAATGTAATTTGTATGAATGTTTGTTAAAGAAGCCGCACGTAACGGCGACACTACACCTCACTGTTGCACGAAAAGTGATGAATTGCAAAGTTCGAAAAAGAATACTATCGTCTATTATTCAACAGTTTTTCCCAATGGAACCCTTTTACCGAACATGGTTAATTTTTACTCAGGAGAATGTCCATTGAACACCAGACCAGATATTGGAAGAGCGGGGAATACGGCTGTATTTACTCGTCATCCGAATGCAAAAATACTCTTTGTTTTCACGCGCACTAGCGATTACGAAACTCGAGCCTCCGTGCAGCGCGGATGACCCGTGAAATCGGTGCTTAAGTCGTTTTTTTATAATTTTAAGTTTTGTAATTTTAAATTTCGACAAAAGCTAAGTTTTATGTTTTAAAAAAAATATTTCGCAGTTTCAATATCTATTTTATCCGTGTGTGAGATTGAAAAAAAATAAAAATAGTTTGGGAGATGAGCCTGGACAACTCATTCAGTTACAAAGGAAAAAATTACATCAAAATGCGAAGTTTTACTAAATTTCAAAACACTGTCATTTTGACATTTTTTTCATAAATCCGAACAAAAATACGAAACACCATACCTGCAACATGTGCTTAATCCAAGTATAACATTTTTCAATAATTGAAAAAAAATCATTCATTTTGAGACTATTTCATGAATCCGAACAAAAATACGACGCTGCACACCTGCAATATGTGCTCTATCCGCGCGTGTTATTTCAAAACAATCCGACCTATCGTTTCAATGATACAGCCCGGGCAAGACGCATGCGGACGGAGAGTCATACGGACAAGCTCATAACTGTATCCCTCCGTAATAACTAGAGCAGTGTGCATAGCCCACATATTCCCCACAGCCCCCCCCCCCCCAATCAGTTAAACTCGGCCATCAATAGTGAATCGAGAGCTGAAATTTTCTAAGTCCAGCTGGTCCATTTTCCTTGGACGAACCTGGCCCATTTACAATACCGATCTGCGTTTGTTCCCATAGAAGCTACATACCAAGTTTCATTAGAATCCTTGCAACAGTTTTTTAGTTATCGCGTTAACAAGCTCTTGATGATAGACCGACAGACAGACCGACCGACACGCGGTCGATCACACATATTCCCCCTGTGGGGAATAAATAATAACAAATAAACCACGATAGTCTCACCGGCACGAGATCCTTAATCACATACATGTGAGGCAGCGGGTAGATCTTGCTTGCTTTGCTGGTGTTATCATCAATCTTACTGCAAACAGATTCAATGAACAGGCATGCATGAAACACGATCAGAAAGACTTAACTCTAGTTTTTTTTCCTCGGACACATTCTCCAAAAAAGCATTATATTCATTATCTTAGATTTTTGGTATCCGGCCTACTTTGTTTAACATATGGCAACGCTACAATTAATTTTAACAGTACGTCTATCCCCCGTGGACGATATGGTGTGTGTAAGGCTGTTGCGTGTTGACAACGCAAAATTTAAAAGTGGAAGGATAGGTAGACGTAGTGTCTAACATTTAAATGAATCAATCCATCAACCAGTAGGCGCGTGAGACTGCTGTATGTGCGCTAAGTACAGCGCCGATTTTGAAAAATCCGCCATTTTGTCAATTCAAGTCCCATCCTGAAAACTGTTGGTTACTGCACTGCGGAAGGGTGCAGAGAAGCCGTGCACAAAATTTGAAACGAATCCATCTATCAATGCGGCCTGTAGGCGCGTGAGACTGCCGTATATATAAGTCCAGTACCGACTTTCAGAAGTCCGCCATTTTGCCAATTTTTTTCGGATCCGGAAAATTCTTGGTCACTGCACTGCGAAAGGGTCCAGAGAAGCCGTTTACAAAATTTGAAACGAATCCATTTATTTATTTGCCCTGTGGGCCCGAGAGACTGAAGCGTGGCAGACAGACAGACAGACCGAAAAGTTCAAAACTATATCCCTCCGTTCCACGGGGGATAATATAATCCTGTATTTAAATCTTTAGCATCTAAACCACTAAAACAGACCCATGAGCCTCATATTTTTTATCTTACCACAGGCACGCAAGCGTATTTCCTCCGTTGATATTCATAGAACAGGAACCACAAATGCCTTCACGACACGACCTCCGAAACGTCAACGTTGGATCAATTTCATTCTTTATCTTAATCAAAGCATCCAGCACCATAGGCCCACACCTGAAACAAAATAGCCAAAAAAAAAAAAAAACATTTTTACATTCAGGAAAGATTCGGTCGTATGGAGGCCCTAGTAAGCCCTTGTATTTGGTGTGGAAAGATTGAACGAGACAGTTTAGAAAGTGCCTGGAAATTTTACGCCTGTAACATATAAACTGTATCATTCGGAAACAGATTGGATATTTGGAAAAGATCAGAATATAACTATAACTTTGAGGGAGTGTAATTTTTAAAGGCGCCACAATGACGTGCCGCGACTACAAGTGATCCGAATCCATTACAGAGGTGAAGTTCCTTTTAATCGCCATTTACAATCATATGCCATGACACTTCTTTCTTAGCAGCATGTGCCGACAAGAACATTCTTTTTTTTTTTTTTTTTTTTTTTTTTTTTTTTTTTGGAAATGGGGTCAGCCAACTCACTCCCATGCAAGAAACGAATACGCGTGCTTACTTATTCAGGTCAACCTCGTACGTCTGCATATGCGGCTTATCTCCGGGCTTTTCTGGGTCCTATCAAATACAAAATTAGCGGTAATAAAGTGAAATTGTTCTGTTTGTTTATGCAGCAAAATTGTGCTACTGTTTGCAATGGGCGATATTGCACAAAATTAAGGTTCATTTTACCAGCAGGTAACTACAATATTTCACACTTTTAAACCACCCTTTATTACGAACATTAACTGGTGTAATAAACATATACTCACATATCTGTAAATCTTGAACTGCTTAATTCTAGGTTGCTCTTTCGGAATAGCTGCCGCGGCTGCAGCGCCTCGATTCTGAAACAATAAATAAAAAATATGAATGAGTTCAATCACACTTACGTAACAGCCTGTCGCCCCATTTGATTTTCGATTATCATCGCAAACCTAGAAATCACGCACACTTTTTTTTTTGGCACTCTTACTTTCAGCTTGTCATTTCCTTTTGGTGGGATTCAAATGCAAGGTTTCTTTGTAACTCATTAAAATGGACAACCTGTACACTTTTATAAGCGCGTAATTCTTTCAAGCACTTTTTTTAAGGAGATGAAAAAATTCAATTCATACACTGAATAAGTGGCGAACATGTTATATCTGAAAACCTACAGTAAAAGTTTATGTTCGCATCCTATGAAAACTAAAATTTGATTTTATGGTTTTCGTACTGGTCGATCGTCGGGCAGCTCGTTTTTGTCATGGTTTTGTTTTAGCGACATTATTGGTTTGAGGCATTTTCTGGGAAAACTAATTTGACGCGATTAAGCGTTGCTTATTCACTTCATTCAACACCCCGATAATCTGTGAGATTGATAGAAAAATCCAACTTTTATCTATAATATCATAACAATAGTTTGGTCTTCAAAAAAAAACAGGAAATAGTAAAGAAAGAGCAGGTCGAATGTAACATATTTCCGAACAATAAGCCATACAAACAACAATGTCCCGGCACATGTCGACTAGCCATGACATTATTCAAAGAGATCACAAACATACAAACAGACCAAAAATCCATAAGGCATAATAGTAGATCGTAACAAAACTTTGCATAGCGACGGCACATACATATTTCTGTATTGTCAAAATAATGAACGATGTAGGAAGATTCTCTGTTTGCTGTTATTAGCATGTCGAATATTTGTTATTAATCTTCATGCTGTCGTGTAGAATCCACTGATACATGTATATCAGGCGCATCACTTCCACAGGCTCTTATAATATTGTTACGCACTGTTGCAATGCTGCCCCCTTCCTCCTTTGAATTTTTCAGATCAATTTTCAGATCAATTGTGATTAGGATGTGGAAACCCCTGTTACTGCCAACAACAGCAATTGATGTACCATTGCAAAACCACCTTTCACTCAATTGTGGGATTTGCATCGAAGTGGAAAATAATGCGCCACGATTATTCTCAGTGTAAATTCAACAATCTAGCTTACGACTTTGAGTGCGCATGGCCAGTATAGGAAACACACAGGATTCCCGTGGATACATAAAGAAAACATAGAAACGAGAGGTTGGGTTTTGACGATTCACGTATTTACCGACATTTACACAATTTTACAAAATTTTTAAAATTCCACCATTTCGGCATTTTTTTGTCATTTGCGAAAAAAGCATAGTCCAGGTGGAGAAGCACCTAAGAAAGTTTCGATTAAAATTTTTAACTATTCGAAAAAGACTGAGAGAAATGAATGGTTTGACAATTCAGTTATTTACTACCATTTATTCCAGTTTTTGCCAAAGTTAAAAGTCCCGCCATTTCGGCAGTTTTTGGCCAAAAGCGGAAAAAAAATAGCCTGGTAGGCGAACCCCTGGGGAACACTCCTGCGCAACATCTAAACGATTGGAGTAAAACTGTAGGAGAAGCATTTTAAAAATGGGTCAAAAAGGGCACAAAAAGTGGCCCCATTTTGTCAGTTTTCCGTCAATCGTCAAAAAAAGTAATAGTCAGGTGGGGGACCACCCAGGGAACATTCCTGCGCAATATCAAAACGATTGGAGCAAAACTGTAGGAGGAGTAGCATTTTAAAGAAAAAGTTTAACATACGCACATACATTCAAGCCCCCTATAGTGATACGACTAAACCAGTCCGGCAAAGTCGGCTGGGTTAAAAAAGGATGGCAGAGCTTTAAGATAAACAAAAAGCAAAAACATTTACCATGAGAAAGTCCAGTTGAGTCACTGTCCATGGTCGGATACGGCTCATAAACAATAGGGATCTTTATTAATCCATATACTAGTTATATCTGAAATAGCTTAGTAATTGGTAAAGAATTGTAGGCTAGAGAGTGTTCACAAGCCACTTGTCATCAAACCTGATAATGGTAGAAATATGCAAATTTCAAAGTCCAGCTGAGCCACTGTCCTTGGGCGGATATGGCTCCTACACAATAGGAAACTTCATTGTTCCACATAGTAGCCATATCCGAAATATCTAAGTAATTGGTAAAGAATTGTAGGCTAGAGAGAGTGTTCACAAGCCACATGTTAAGGAAACTTGATGATGGTACAAATACAACCTCCGTTAGTGAACATTTCTCGTTAGTGAACACCTCTATATAATGAACCAATTTTTGGTCCCAAACATTGCCACTGGCTTAACCATAGGTATTTCAGTGTAATTTCTCGTTAGTGGACACTCTATACTCTGAAGAGTGAACACTTGTTGGGGTCACAAATGGTTGATGTCAGTGCAAACAAACCTCTAATTAGTGAACATAAGATATTTTACCGGTACATTTTCCCAGTTTATTTATACAATACTGGCCCCTTATCTTGTCTATATGCAGCATAAACCCATATTAGGGGGGGGGGGATCGTTAACTTTGTTAAGGCCTGAATTATGTGCTCATCGCCCTTGACTTCTTGAGGGCAATAGGACAAATGGGTTGAAATAATGGCACATTACGCGTAACGGTGGGGATCAAACCTAATTAAGATCAGGGTTGGCAAGTTTCTACCGAAGTGGGTAAATACCATGGTAATTACCGGGTAAAAACCCGGACGGTAAAAAGGGTTTTTACCATGGGGTTTCTACCATGGAGTTGGCGGCGCTTATTTCTCAGATCTTTGCACACAAACTTGTGTACTGTTGGTAATTATCTTTCATGCAATTCATATCCACCACCACTGTTTACTTTACTCACGTGAAGCCACACCCCTTTGTCAAATATTTCTTCTTATGTATGCTGTGCAGTTGCTCTTATGCAATGGTCTTGTGATATTAACGAACAGACTATTTATGTAAGAAGTAATACCTGACAAAGGGATGTGTTTTCCCTTGAGTAATCGGTAAACATCAGCGCGATACTACTTTGATGTTAGAAATGGTCACATCCGTTTGTTAGTTAAACATCTTAAGAGGGTCTATATAATACATGATTTTTGTGAAATCAAAAGTATTGTATTTTGAGGCTTCTAAACACAGTTAAGCTTTTGAATGTATTTAGTGGAAATTAAATAAATTTAGAAAACGTTGAAAATAAATTTCAACATGAATAACGGTGGCAGACCAAGGGATTCAGTATGGCAACATTTTACTCAATTCACAAAGGATACCAAAGTGTATGCTAAATGTCACAGGTGTGGAAATACACAATTAGCAAAGGCCGGTCGCTTAAAGCTCCATGGTAAGTTGTTGTTAAGGGGGTTTCTACCCTATTTCTACCATTTCTACCGGGTAAAAACCCTTTTTCCCGGGTTATTACCCTAGTTTTTACCCACGGTAGGGGAAAAAGGGTTTCTACCTGGTAGAAACCCAACCCTGATTAAGACAACGGCATGAGTTTCACGAGCAAACTGCTTACTTAGGTTTGTTAGATACTGTCTGGTGACGCCTATATAAACAACTGTAACCTTGGTGTAACATTGGTAAAAGTGACACCTTGGAAGCTGATTTGTTTGCTTCTGATCAAGTCGACGAAACACCAGACGATTCACCTGATACTTCTTATTACTCCAGGCATTTACCGCACCAGACAAAAGTGTTTAATAGGGCGACACAAAAAAAAAAAAAAAAAACAAACCTGTGTTACGGACCTTTTTCTCTCACAAAAGTGCCTCTCAGCCTCTATGTAAATGTTTTACACGCACTATGAACAATGAACCATTGTGTGGATATAATTATTTGATATTAATTTCCTTGAAATTGTAACCTGTCAATAGACGCGAACCTTATCAAGTTTGTATGGCAACCCTTTTTATATTATTTAAGTCTGAAGTATAAACAAATCGTTTTGTTCCACTTGAATCTAAAAAAATCACCTTCTGACTTGTGAAAATGTTGAACTTCTCGTTAGTGAACATCTCGATATAGTGAACATTTTGCTCGGTTCTGAGACTGTTCATTATATAGAGGTTTACTGTATTATTATAATAGGTTCTTAAGACAAAAAGAGCGCTATATCTATTTTAAATGAATTTTGGTGTATTTCTCCATTGACTTCTATGCTTCTATGTTTACCCACCAAAAACTGAAGTGCTATTTTTCAGAAGTCTCTGCTGATATGAACCTCGCAGCCAAAATAATCATAGCTGGAAAGTTGATATCTATGGTTATTTCAACTGGTAAATCTATGACCCTTTCTATCCAGGAAAAAAAGAAAGGTTTGCTGGGCAGGGTTTGCTTTTTACGGCAAAAAAACCTATTTTTCCACGACAGTGGTAAAAACTGAAAATCAACCGGCAATGAAAAAAATAAACAAAAAAAAGGAAAATCCTAAAATTTACCAGAAATATAATGGTTGACTTTTATCTAGAAGTAAATACGGCCAGATTGAAATAGTATTTCAGTGTAGCAATCACACACTCAGCTATTGACTAGCAGATTGGTAATTAAAGTAATATTTAGGCAACTTGGGTTGTATTCAACGCAAGGAAAACATTTCCACCCTTCAAAATTTACTGCAACTGGCTATAAAGCAATCAATCATGTGACCAATTCAAAACGTAGAACTGAGTGAGAGCCAAGAAATCGGTGTGTTTACTTAAGATGCACATTGTTTCGTGCACGGCTTATTAAAAGGTAAAACTGTGAGGTTTGCACACCGGTACTCATGTGCCCAAAATAACAACATGAAACGTGACGGCTCTACTGTCGGTGTTAAAGGCAAACTGAGACGATACTTGAAAAAAAAACAAAACAAAAAAATTCACATATTTGACAAATAAACACTGACAAACAGTATGGCGTGGAGAGAGGCAGCTCCAAGAAGCAGTCCGCTACTGAGGTTCTGACAGGGAGACATAGCTGATTCGGAGCTAAGTGAAAGAGAGCTACTTCTACCGGAGGACATATGTCAACGGGGATTTGCAGTAGGTTTCTTTCATCTTTTCCATGTTTCATTGGCAAAAACTTATTGTAAAGGGAGGTAAAAACCACAAATTTTCCGTACATTTTCTTTCATTTTGGGAAAAAAAAAAAAACGACCAACCCTGCCGCTTTGAGCTACATTTGATCGTAAATTTGGACGAGCAGACAAGATTTTGTAACATCTTATTTTTAAAACATGAACTGCGCCTATTTTTCATTCAAACGATCGTATGGCGTCCGAAACAGAAAAGGCGGAACAGATTTAATCAAAGAGTACCTTCCCATTTCGAAAAGGGTGGACGTGAAAGGTTCGTTACAGTAATATGCATTTTAGAAAGTTATGCAACTTCTTTGATGTTGCTAAATCTGACCTTAACCAAAACAAGAATTAGTAACGACTGTAGAACTTTGGTGATTGAGGCAATTAATTTTCAAAATCAGTGAGCTGTTGCAAAAACTAACCTGGATTAAAGGCAACAATGTCCTTTTTGTCACTGCAAAATTCCTCAGAGCTGCCATGTTTACTTGTCCTTCACCTTCAAGTAAAAATGCTACTGGTGCAGCGACTGATTGATTAGCAAAGCATGCAGTAAATCGTTGCTATAAAACAGCTGACCTCCAGGACAGGAAAAAGAATCCCATTTAAAAACATCACGATTTTTTTAATTTTTAAAATTTAAATCAAACTTGAAATATGAAGTAAAAAAGAAGACACAATACCAAAGTTTTAACAATTTATTGCAGACGTCACAACGCTTTCTTGTAAGACATTTGTAAGTACATTTGAAATTTTCAGTGGGCCTGTGGAGTAAAAATTCAGTTGTTTAGAACACCTATCGCGGAATTCAAAATTGACGCCCATTGAGGCTTATGGCCATCCCTTTAATAAAATATATTATACACCCCAGACCAAGCTGCCATAGAGATTGACTGTTGGGCAACAACGAGAAATAAGTCTGCTTTATATGATCTTTTCCGTTGTGGTGCAGCAGCGTTCTCTTCATATTTATGTGTGTTCCATATGCAGCACATTTGTAGCTTTATTTAAATATCAAGTTTTTTAGTACTGGAGAGCTCTTTATTTACACTTGTTGATAATTACAAAAAATCTGAAAATAAATATAAAAAAGAAAACACGAAGTAAGACAGATTGAAATTTATTCACTGTATCTATTAATTCAAACGTCTAGCAAACAATATATACGTATTCACATTCTAAACTGCTTTATTAAAAATGAGGAAGTATCTATTTTTTGTTTAAAAAAAGAAAACTGGTTTTAAGGTTACATTTTCAAATAACTAGACAACAACAAGCAGCTAAATATAGGCTGAATAAAACAACACAACAGTTTTATATGTATTTTATACATGTGACAGCAGAAAAAAAGCAGCTTTATAATGTTGGTTCATTTGTTGTCCTCATTATCTCATCTGGGGTCTTCATATTACATTTAATAAATTAATAGTGATTTGAAAAGAAAAACAAACTTTTTTATCGTTTATTGGAGTATTTTGGATGTCCATTTTAGTTTGCAGCGTTCACAAATCTCTTATTTATTGATAATAAACTGATTGGTGTTGTTATCGCTGTATAACTATACTTGCATATGTTAAAACTTAATTTGTACTGTCTATTAATAAATAACACCAGACGCTTGTTTTATCACAAATCACAAAACCATTATAAAAGATGCTACAAAAAAATTTGTGCTTAAGTGTACGAAAATAGCTCGTACCTGTGTGATAGTTCACACCATGACAACTCTCACTTTTTTATTGAGAACGAACTTTCTCAGCAACAAATGTGCCCCATAGAATGCTCGCGCTTAATATATTTAATGCATAATGTTGTTATCCTGTTTATTTTACTTTTTTCATTAACTGGTCAGGTTTGGTTATTCAATAATATGTAATGACTACTAAATTTAAAAGGTAGGCCAATTCTTATAAGTGAAAACTTCAATGGCCCACCGTTTCCACGATGAGAGGTAACAATTTTTACGCATGTATTTTTGTGTATCCAATTCTATGTTGTACCTTTTTTTTTTGGAAATAAACTATTGATTGATTGATTGATTGTGTTATACGCGTGAGGTGGGTACGTGGAAACACTAATTGAAACTAAACAGACGCCAAGTTGCCGCCATATCTTTATTTACAACCGGAAGTCACTGGCTACGCATATACACAACATTACCCGCGTACTGAAACAAGACTTACTGTGTAGATTACTGCTTAACTGTGCTTTAACTGCTATTTTGCTACCAGCATTCAGTTGAACACTTTATCTGATTATCAAACAAAAAGATATAAAATTTATAAGTATACTAGACAGAATATATCAATTAAATTACCTGAAAATTGCGGAATTTTACTTTTTCAATCCTTTTTTTTCTCTTACTCTATATTATCGCTATCACTGCGATTCGACGCTCTCTGATCATAAACTCGATCCATGAGTATGACTTCAAGGATCACTTAACAGACATGGAAATGAAGCTTGAAGCAATTATAAAGGATAACGAATACGCAAAATAACTACTTCAGAGATATCTAAACCATAACCTTTAACTTGCCACTTAGTTCAGATATATTATAAGCAATTAAACGCAAAAGATAAATCCAAAATTCTCTTCTCTTTATATTTACCGTACACAATTACAGCAGCTGAAATGTCGATTAACTGTAAAAATTGTCAACATTACAGCAACGTTATCAGCACTTTAACTGAACTGCAACCAGCTATCAAATCAGCACCTGTACAACATTAAACAAACATAAAACGTTAATATTGGCTTAGAATAAATTAATAATAATTGAATCTAGCAAAATATCTTAATTGCACGACATTTAACTGAAAGTTAGTCCTCGAAACCGTACTTCTTTGGCGATCTTACAGAACGACCTGATCGCGATACACGACTACCGACACTTGAAATTTCAGTTTTTGCTTTAGCCGGTGAAACGGGGTGCGAAACATTGACAGAAGGCTCGGGAATTCTAACTGTCACAGTTTTTCGGCTAGAAACAGCGGGTTTCTCTTTCGAAATCATGGTTTCACCAGATGTAGATGGCGCTATGCTACACGGAATAGCTGTACGGTCTACTGTCGGGTAAGGTTCAGTGGGCTTGGGTAAAACAGTTAATGCTTGATAGGTTTTTCTTCAACCGGGTGTTGTGAACAACGGATATGGTAAACGTGTCTTCTCCAAATCGAATTGTCAACCAAAACTTCATACATTAACGTTCCGATTTTTCGCGAGATAACTGCAAATGTCCATTTTCCGTGCTTTTGTCGATAGTCCCTCACAAGCACTTCATCACCCACACTAAAAGAACGGCGCTGAAATTCGTCTTTGGTGTTTACATTTCTGTAAACGATGTCGCGCAAACTAGGTTTTGCCAAATCCAGCCTTGTTTTGATTTCACGTCCTAGGAATAACAAGGATGGGGTCTCGTTAGTAGTTGCGTTTTTAGATGATCGATACATGAGTAGAAATTTGGCTACTTTCTCGTGCATTGAACGAGGTTCGTGCTTCATCGATTTGAGACTAGATTTCAGACTCTGAACCATACGTTCTGCTAAACCGTTTCGCGAGGGTTTAAAAGGACTCGTAGTTTTGTGAATAATTTCATGTAGTTTTAAGAATTTCTGGAAGGCTTCAGAATGGAAGGTTGTACCATTGTCCGTACAGATAACATCACAAATTCCATAGGCGCTAAACAGTTCTTGAAGTACTTTGACAGTTTCCGGGGCAGTGATTTTTTCCATGATCCGTACCCCTGGCCATCTGGAGTGTGCATCGACCATTAGGATAAACATATGGCCTTGAAAAGGTCCTGCAAAATCAATGTGGATCCTTTTCCACGGCTGACTGGGCCATTCCCAGGGGTGCACTGTAGCTTTTGTTGGAGCTTTGCTTATCTCTAAGCAGCTCGGGCACATTTTAGCTTGTGTTTCGATATCTCTGTCGATATTAGGCCACCAAATGTACGATCTAGCCAATTTTTTCATTTTCACCATACCAGGATGGGCACTATGGAGTTCTTGCAGGAATGCTCTCTGGAACTTTTCCGGAATAATCACTCTGTTTCCAATGAGCAGACACTCTTGTGAAATAGATAATTCTGATTCATGTGAATGATAAGGAGAAAGATCTTCTTCAACTTTACCGGGCCAGCCATTTCTTGTGAATTCGAAAACTCTTGACAATACCTGGTCTTTTGACGTTGCCTGTGCAATTTGTTTGAATGAAATCGGAAAATTATCGAGTAGGGCAGCGTAGAACATTGGTCTCTCTCCTGACGAATTTTTCTGGCTTACCGGAAGGGGTAGTCTACTTAACCCGTCAGCGTTGGCGTGTTCACTTGTCTTTCTGTATTCAATTTCATAATTATAGCCAGTAAGGAAAATGGAGTATCTTTGCATCCGCGAAGCCGTAGTTGTTGAAATACCTTTTTTGGGATTGAAGATCGAAACCAGAACTTTGCAGTCGGTAACTAGAGTAAATTTTCGGGCAAACAGGTACATGTTAAATTTCTTGATGCTCCAAATGATGCTGAGGGCCTCTCGATCGATTTGCGAGTAATTTTGCTCAGCTTTTGACAATGTTCGGGATGCAAAACTAATGGGGCGTTCGCTTCCATCTGGATAGATATGCGAAATAACTCCAGAAATACCTTTTGATGATGCGTCACAGTGCAGTCGAAGCGGCAGTTTCGGATCATAATGTGCTAAAACAAGATCAGATGTGATGAGATCCTTCGTTTTCTTAAAAGCCGTTTTACAGGGGTCTGTCCATAGCCATTTCTGATTTTTGTGGAGCAACTGATGCAATGGATGTAGTATCGTAGACAAGTTGGGTAGGAAGCGGTGGTAATAGTTCACCAGGGCGACCCAGCTTCGTAATTCAGAAACATTTCTTGGAGCTGGCGCATCTGTAACTGCCTTGACTTTTGAATCGGTCTTGTGGATTCCGTCTTTGTCGACGATGTGAGCACAAAATTCAATGGAATCTTTGAAAAACTCACACTTGTTGGGGTTGACTTTAAGGCCGTATTCTATTAATCGCTGAAAGACTTTCTCGAGGGTACATAGGTGATCATTATCGTCTGAACCGGTGATTATCATGTCATCCAAAATACACTGCACGTTTTTGATACCTTTTAAAACCTGTTCAATTGCGCGTTGCCAAATAGAAGCAGCTGGGGAAATACCATACGCCAGTCGATTGAAAACATAAAGCCCTTTTTGTATGTTGATGGTCAGGTATTTTCTCGATTGTTCGTCCACAACCATTTGAAGATATGCCGTTTTGAGGTCTATCTTTGAAAATTTCTCTCCACCTGCCAATGTTGCTAACATGCTCTCAATAGTAGGCAATGGGTACGAGTCAACATTGAGCTGTGGGTTGACAGTGACCTTAAAATCGCCACATATCCTAACAGAACCGTCCTTCTTCAGAATCGGGACAATGGGAGCAGCCCAATCACTCCACTCTACCGGTGATAGGATCCCTTTACTCACCATGTTGTCCAGCTCCTTGTCGACCTTACCTCTCATTGCTAACGGTACTTGTCTGGGTTTACAAAATTTAGGGGTAACTCCTTCTTTGAGATGTAACTTCGCAGTTATCCCTTTTAGCTCACCCAGTTCTTTGCCGAAACACTCACTGTACTTTTCCAGAAGATGGTCTAATTTCTTCTTACCTCGAGCCATCCGTATGGACTTGATTTCGTGCCAGTTTAATTTGATGTGTCGGAGCCAATCTCTACCGAACAAAGGTGGACCTCCCCCGTGAAGAATGTACAGCCGCAAACGATGTTCCTTACCTTCGTGTTCCACCAGAACATTCACGTACCCCTCTGGCCTTACACATTCTCCAGTATAGGTTTTCAACACAACATTTGTTCTCCGCAGCCGTAATTTACCAAGATGGCCCTGATAATCCCTTTTCGATATTATCGAAAGCGCAGATCCTGTATCAAGCTCCATATTGATCATTTTACCGTTTATTTTAGGACTGATCGTAATGGACGCACATTTCTTCTCGCTATTGTTGTTTACATCGCAAACAACTTCCGTATAGCCGAGATCTGAACAGGAAGTGCTGTCGCCATTAGAATCTTCACTATCACTGGTCACTTCATCGTCATCAACATAAAAAACTTTCTTCCTTGGCTTTCGCTTCTTAAACTGGTCTGTTCCGGTCTTTTTGCTCTCGGAAGATGACTTACCGGATTTCTTCATCTTACATCTTCTCTTGATGTGGCCTTTCTTACCGCAGTTGTGGCATTTCTCGTCCTTAAAACGGCATTCCTCGGGGCCGTGACCATTTCTGCCACACCTGAAGCAACGATTTCCAGTGGTCCTCTGCAACTTGTTAACATTTGCCGATGCTCCCTGGATTTCCGATACATCCTTCATGGCCATTTCCATGGCGATTGCTATCTCTTTAGCCTTCTGGTAGGTTAAATTCTTCTCTGACAACAATCTTTTCAGGACATTTTCGTTCTTTATCCCACAAACCAGCTGATCTCTGAGGTGCTCTGCAAGACGCTCACCGAATTCACAATGCTCACTTAGCTTTTGGAGGACACCCACGTAATCTGTCACCGACTCACCCGTCTGTTGCTGACGCTTGTAGAACCGGTATCTCTCTGCTATCACGTTGGGCTTTGGGCTGAGATGTTCTTGTAGCAACTCACCAATTTGCTCAAACGTCTTTGTTGATGGCTTGTTAGGTGAACACAGGCTATGTAGCAAGGAATAGGTCTTTCCGCCAATCAGACTAAGAGTTACAGCAACTTTTTTGTCGTCGGCTACGTCGTTGGCAATGAAATACTGCTCTAACCTCTCCTTGTACAGCTCCCAGTCACCCGCAGTCTCGTCGAAGGGCTCCAATCGTCCGATCAGTGATGCCATCATTCAGAAGTCACTTCAGCAAACACTCACTTTTCCGTTATCTTCGGTGCTTCCTTCTACGTCTTTCTTCTCCACCAGATCCTCATAACCTCTTCGGTCCGACGCAACACGATTTGCTCGTCGCCATTTGTTATACGCGTGAGTTGGCTACGTGGAAACACTAATTGAAACTAAACAGACGCCAAGTTGCCGCCATATCTTTATTTACAACCGGAAGTCACTGGCTACGCATATACACAACAGATTGATTGATTTATCCTTACTGTATTACAGTTTATTTATTTGCAGTTTTTTTATCCGTAACAGCAAATAGCCATTTCTAGAATGATGCAGCAACAGACTGAAATGATGGAAACAAGAGCATTTAATATGCTTCCAGATTGGATGCAAAGTGAACACAGGACAGGAGTAAGTACAGCATATGTATAGATTTAGTTCAAGAACATTCATTTACTTTGGTGTGATGAAACTTTGCATGATATTGATGGTTCTGCTTTTATCACTCACAATGTACCTGCGGTACAAGGAGAGAAACATGCAGTTGAACAGCACATCATGATTGGCAAAACTTAAAATGTGTTCTTTTAATGTGAAAACGTTTGCATCGTTTACGCAAGTTTATTTACAAACTAGAAGATACGCAGTTCATGACATTCTCATGTCATGATAATCTCTGCGGTTAATAAGCCAAATCACACTCCGGGCGTTCCGAATAAAGTGCGCAGAAATTCTGCCGTTGAATACAAACTCAACGGGTAAAAAATGAAAAAAATAAGAGGGAGAGAGAGATTTCGCCTAAATGTCAAATTTTTCTGCAGCAAAGAGCAATCGTGCTTTTTAACAACCCATGTTATTTTTGCTGTTTAAAAATATATTGAAGATTTTAACAAAAGGTTTAAATTTATCATTTGCTTTTTTTTTGCTATAATCTTCTATTTTCATTTTTTACAGGGTTCCCTTGCAGTCGAATTTCAAAATTCTTGCGCATTTTATTCGAAACACACAAAGTGTGGATAGGCTTATAGACCAACATGTAATCTAACCAATAACAATGTGCTGTTCAGTTTGAATGTTCTTTGCCTCTTACGTTTGGAAGCGGCTCGATAGTGGGAGATCGCTTTCCTTGAGTTGAAACCCATATACAAGTCAGTTATACTGTCTCTGAGGACTAGTGGCTGTTTATCTATCTACTTAAGCAGCTACTTGGCAAAATCATAGCGGCATCGCACCCTAGGGTTAACTACGAGTCGGCTGTTCCTTGAATTACTTCGCATACTTCTTTGTCAGATCTACGAAGACTTACTTTGTTCCGCTATAAGTGGTCAACTTCATATGATTTGAGGCATGAATCGTGTATACCAGTCTCTGTTATTCGAACATTTATTGAAAGTTCGTGCACAACATCCCTTTTTTGTTGCAAAACAGGCACAGTTTTCAATGGGGTGCATATCTTTTCTTTCTTCATTAAAATTTAGGAAAGTTGGCTTCCGCACTCTGTCAAATGGCTGTGTAAGCCCGGGGCCTAAATGTCATGTGACCAAAGTCAAGTGATCAAAAGTTGAAGTAAAGGGTTATAGATTATCTGTAAAATATATATTGTTAAGGCTGGTGGTTATTTTAAAAATTACCTTACAGTGTCCAATGCAGTCTTTATTTTTACACTTAGAAAGTTAATTAGTTTTGGTATGACTCTTGCTGTTTGAATCCACGACTGAGCTGTCTCTTGCCATTTTTCCTGTGTACCCAAACAAGTTACAACACAAATTATGTCTTTGTTTATTACATTGAGTACATGTCAAGAATTTAGTTCGATTTGTGTCAGTGTTGTAGGGGAGGGGTGTGCGCCACAGGACAGAGCAAAATGCAGTATACGTTGCCTGAAGCGATAGATATTTAAACCATAATTAACATCGGAATAGCATATTTCGCTGCCCAATTGAGCCTATTAACCTAAAGAATTGTCGAAGTCATTAAACTTGTGTCTTCATCGTGACCGTGAAACTGGGCATGATAGACGTGCGTCGGGATGACTGATGATTTCTAAGACCAGGTTTCTTTATTTTTGCAGACAACCATCATGGCAGTAGAGTACAGTGATGGTGTTGTCTTCGCCGCTGATACAAGAACCACAACAGGGTAAAATATGTGTTTCAGTTATATGATGGTCCGTCCTAATACTTTTGATGAACCGAGATGTGTAGATGCATTAAAATGGACTATTGTCGTGTAACTAACGAATTCGTTTGTATTCGACTGAATAATCGTTGTGGCAGATACAAAAAGTTATAGTTACGCGCATTTCAATAAACTCCTTGCCTAGGTGGAAAGGGACTGAAAGTCGTAGAAACTGTTGTAAGAGTTATGGTTGGGGAGGAGGTAGGGGCAGTGGAAAGCCATTAATCTATCGTAAGGGTGTCAATAGCCTTAAACCGTTAAGTGCGTAGTTATATTTTTGTTGCCTAGATTTTTTCAAGTTGGATTATTTTGGAATAGACTGTAAGACGCTAAATAAAACAGAAAATTGTCATATAAGAGAAGGTTTTATGCTGGTGTTATCACAACCTTAGAGAGCATTCGTCGTCTGTGGGGGTGTATGTGCGTGTGTAAAATTTTGCTTTAAATGAGTTTCCTCCCTCAGTTGTGGGCAGATTCCTTTCAAATTTTGTAAAAATGTTCTCCAGGTAGGCCTGTATTAAAAAGTTATTTGTTTTGGTAATCCGCCAAAAAATTGGCCAAATGGGGGCATTTCAAATTTTGATCGGATTCCTTTCCAGTTTTTTTTTTAATATTTGCCGTCTCTATTGAAAAAAAAACCTGTCACATTTGGTGTGACTGTTTACTAGGCAGGTCTCTCTTCAAATGTTTTGGCGATCCGTTAAAGTTGGGGGGGGGGGGGGAGGGAGCATTTTTAATTTTTTAGTAGCCGGTTTTCCAAATGCTGCTTCTTTCACAATTTTCTTCGGAGTGACTTCAAATTTTGCATAAACGTTTTGTTAGTAGTCCTGTCTTGAAATATTACTTTTTTCTGAGGTTCGCAAAAAACTGACCACGTGGCTCCGTTTATGTCAGCCAATTTTCAAAATACTTCTTCTCCCACAATTGTGATTGGATTTTTTTCAATCTTTTAAATTTTGTACGAATATTCTCAGGATGGTTGTCTTTTGAAAAATTGTGGGTTTTTTTCTTTTGGTTATACGGCAGTAATTGACCAAATGGCGCCATTTTGATTTATTGTTGGGCGATTTTCAAAATGCTTCTTCTCTCACCATTTTGTCCAGATTCCTTTAAAATTTTGTACATGTATGAACCCGGAGATTAAGAATGCTCGAGGGGATTAATTTGTCGTGAAGCCACATACAAAGAGGTGTAATTACCGGAGATGCAACTATCTCAAATTACTACTCAGATTTATTACTCCGAACTACTACTCCAAAGCACTCATGAGTAAATCGACAGGGTAGTATATAACGTGCATCATCTGCAGAGACATTCATTGTAGAATTGTTGATTAGACTTTTTAACAAAAAATTCCCCTTTTTATGTACTTAAATACTCTACTATGTGCTGTTGAATTTATAGGAAAGTGCATTATTTATGTAAATAAACGCGTGCTTGGGTGAATAAAACTAGTTTTACTACATTTCAAGAAAAATAAATATTAAAATTAAATGAAAAAAAAAATTGTTAAAAAAAATTGGGCGAAAAAAACCAGATTGGGCCACTTTAAGAGATTTTGCCTTGCCGACAATTGCCAGGTAAATCGGGCCGGCCAAATCTTGCCAACCCTGGAATGTTCCCGAGATAGTCCTCCTTCCAAAGATTACTTGTTTTGGCGAGTCTCCCAAAATTGACCAATTGACGTATTTAAACCTTTTTCTTTTCATAAATCGTTGCCTGCTGTAGTTTAATTTGATTTATTCGAAATGTTAGAATATTACTCTTCCTTTGATGTTTTCTTTAGAAATCTTCGTTTTTTTTTGTGGATCTCCGAAAATTGTAGGGATCAAGTTTTTCAAAATAGTTTTCTGCAAGTAGTTTTAGTCAGATTGCTTTCTTTTTTCTGAGATCTGCCACTTTTTGCGACAGTGGGTTGTAATTGTACAAATTATGATTTTATTTCCTGTTGCGATGATTCTGAGTGGAAGCTTTAGTTGTAGCGGGAGTGAATTTTTACCCATCCCATTTCAACTTACTCGAGGTTTCATTTCATGTATTGTAAATATGTATAAATTTTATACTTTTCCTTTTTGCACAGATCTTATATAGCCAACAGGGTAACGGACAAGCTGACCAAGGTGACAGATTATATATACTGCTGCCGGTCCGGCTCAGCAGCCGACACACAAGCTGTAGCAGACATCGTCAACTACCACTTAAATTTTCATAAGTACGTCACTGCGTTATGTACTGTACGTAGTACTTTAATGAAGTCGATTCTGTATGCATGGGTATTTAATAGCGTGTTGGTTAAAATTCGAAATTGTGATATAAAAACGGTATATGTTTTGGCCCTCTGTTGTCGATTGCTTAGAAGAGGTAAATAGCGCAGAAGTATGGTACATATGGTCGGAATCAGTTCATCTCCTATTTGTAAATACCGCGTCGCCTTTTACGTTTAAAATAAAACGATTATTTGCCTAAAGCCGTTAAACGCGTTTTTTTTTTTTTTTTTGGACAGTGGGCCTTGCAATTAAAAGGTGCTCTTAATTATGAAATTCGTAACAGTAACAGAAATGTTATGTTTTACGACGGATATTGAGAGAAGCTAGATCATGTAAGCGTACTTTGTTTTGGTAGAATTCAAATGGGTGAAGAGCCGTTGGTGAAAACAGCAGCGACGGTATTCCAAGACCTGTGTTACTCGTACAGGGACCAGCTGTCGGCTGGCATAATTGTTGCCGGGTGGGATAGAAAGAAAGGAGGACAGGTGACCAAAAATGCCGTTTCTCACTAAGTGAAATAGTTATGTAAAAGTCGTATTTAAAAACGCGCGTCTTGTTTTTGATGCACTAAATTAGGCATTGCAATTGGACAGTTTACGAATATTTACAATTCAGCCCTTGGTGTTGTTAGATAATTTATATCTCAGTAGTGGTTGTATGAGAACTGTGACGAAATGAATGTTTTTTTCTTCTTTTTATAGGTTTATTCTATACCGATCGGGGGCATGTGTGTGAGGATGCCTTTTACAATCGGAGGCTCTGGTAGTACTTACCTGTACGGCTATGTAGATGCTAATTATAAGGAGGGCATGACGAAAGAAGAATGTCTCCAGTTCTGCACCAACGGTAATGTGATTTAAAATGTACATCACAGTTCGATGTTCAGGACGAACATTGTCGCTAAGTTTTTCGTGCATGTATTTTGATAAACACTGATTATGGTATGCAGGGTTGAGATTTCGCGGTCGCCCGTGGCGACAAACTTTTGGCTCGGGCGACCAACTTTTTCGAGTTGGTCGCCCGAGTGGCAACTAACTTTTTTTCTGAGTATTTTCAGGTAAATTTTGCAAAAATTGCGCCGGGCGACTAACTTTTGTGCAGGGCGACTAAGTTTTTAAAGTTGGTCGCCCGAAGGGCGACCAAAAAATTGTACGAAGTCTCAACCCTGGGTACGGTATATGAAGCCAGCTCTGTCAGTTAAAGCATTGTATGAGGGTATCCCTCTGGTTAAGTGTAACTTGGAACCTCTTATGTATTATTTTCAGTCATCGCTGAAATACTGGATTATAGTCCGTCTATATGTGTTCGCATATGATTGTACACCATTAAGTGAGCTGAATCTTACAATCATTTCAGCCCGAGCTAATACAGTTTTGGCATTCCGCTTGATGTATTTGTTGTAGCTGTGAGCCTGGCGATATCCCGTGACGGCAGTAGCGGTGGCCTCGTCAGACTGGCAGCGATCACAAAAGACGGTGTCGAACGCTCTACAGTCATGCATGACGATCAACCAAAGTTCTTTGAGTGCTAGAAAAATAATAAACTTGTGATACTGCGGACAAATATTTCACTGTAATAACTGTTTACAAACAACACTGAATAAACTGACACCTGTTTCTGTAGCTGCCGAGTGTGTCGTCTCGTTTCTTAGCAAGAAAATTACCTTTTTTCGAATGAGCGGTCCTATAACAATTGGATACCTTATGTACATATTTGACCACGAGATATAGCAAAGCTGTTTTCAACAATGAGAACTTCAGCTACAGAAATTAAGTGAATACTGGTTAAAACAGTAACCTTTTATTAGTCTTTTGTCTAAGAAATGCTGTTGGAGAATGTTTAATAAACAAAACTTTTGTAACTTTCAACTGTTTCTGAATTGGTAAGCTTAAAATTTAGGAGCCTTACTTTTGTGGGTGTAACCTTACAACGTGAACTATCACAATAGTTCATTGAGGGGCAGTGAGAAATAAATAAAAGATAAGAAAAAATATCGTCGATTGTTGTGTGTGATTAGTCCACCTAACCATAACTCGGACGTTTATAAATAAATTTGCAGAAGTATTCAGCGAAAATGAGTATGCTGATGATACATGGCTACACACATTAAAGCTGTGTGCGAGGGCACACTGGTCAAACCGTGAGCCACGACCCTGTCGTGTTCTTTACGATATTTAATAGAAGTGCGCATGTTTTTGTCTTTTTTATACCATTATGGTTTAGGAGCCTAATATATCATATATGCTATTAAAGAAGACGAAGAGTAAACAATATTTCTTGACTAAATATCTCAGAAATGAAACAGCTTTTCAAAGTAAAACAATTGCCTGAATTTTGTCCGTCTTTTGCACTGTTGTATGAACAGTTTTAAACAGTAATCATCCTTACTCCCAAGTTATTCAGACACAGTGTAAGTCAGACCGTAAAATTTAAAGAGTTCATGAGCTTTTCAACAGTATCACATATATGGTTTTGGAAGAGCCGTGGCACAACGACTGATAAGTAAAAACACGGAGCTGTTGAGAAAGGATATTTCACATGTCTAACGTGCTATACGTCATAAAGAGCATATGTAAACATTTTTTGACACTCGTCCCCTCTGAACACGAAGCTTACGATTCCACTGTTAATGGTCGCCCAAGCGCAGAATCCCTCCCCACCCCTCAAGCACACACAGATGGTCCTAAAATAGTTCTCGTGCAGTTGACTTCGTTGAATATTACACCAATCTGAAAAAATTGAAAGTATTCGTAGCGTTGTTACAAACTTTATCATCAGTAGTTTTCTTGATATTCTTTACCTGCTCCTCTAAATTATTGATTCCAAGAAGAGAACATTAATCACAGTTTCATGCCCACTTTTCTTCGGGGAATGCACACCTCAATAATACCGTACATAAAATTCCCCCATCACTGCAACTAAAAACTACAAAATCGGACTATATGACTACAAGTCCCCTTCGGCTCACCAACTACTTGCAGCAAACAATGTTCTTGTCAGTGGTCCTCCGCCAAGTGTCTTCTACCAAATCAGCATTTTATCAAAACTTGTAGCTTTGTGCTTCTGGCTTCGAAATGGCATGGCTGGGCACAATGTTCAGTGTTTAGAACAACCAACCCCCCCCCCCCCTCCTCCGGCACCCGGGTACCGGGGAGGTACTCCTTTCAAATGCAATTACTTTGTCATATTATTTTGTGCATTTGTGTCTTTCACAGTCTTTACCCTTCACGTACGTTATTTTCAAAGATTTCTCAAATGAGCAGACAGACGGAACTTCTAAAGTTTGGGTTTCAAAAAGCTAACGCTGCTGAAACGTTTTATGAGGGGAAAGGCGGTGTAGAAGGGGAAAGGGTGGCTGGAGGGTCGCTTTTACTGAAGATTTCTCAGATGGCCCTCCAACAGGCTATTTTTCCGAGCAGTCGCGTACCATATTTAACAGACGTTTGGTGTGGCACACAAAAAGATCAACAACCTTTCCTGTGTAAATTTTTCCTACCCATGCCACGCCACCTTCGAAAACCCATAATGAAAAGCAAATTAGGCACTCGATAATCCCTTTTCTGGTGCAAGTGTAAATCTTGCAGCAGATAATTTTGCGAATTTCAGTTCCAATGGTTTCTTCCAGTTTCAAAGAAAAAGCGTCCATTGATACAAACCAACAACTTGTCCATAGCTGTTGTTAACCTAACCTTACGTGGTCCATGTGATTCTTACCTGTTGCTGGCGAAGAAAACGGCTTTTTTGGCAAAAGTGGCGCTGGGGAAGGGGAAGTAGTGGTGGTGGTGGTGGAAAGAGTGTAAAGAATGCTGAAAATAAACTGCTGTAAATCATAATAATTTATGTTCTGTAAATCTTAACAAAGAGACTGCAAACATGCTTTTTGAGACGTACAAAAACGGTTCGCCAGCTGCTACTGCAAAAGGGTGATATGTGTCAGTTAATCACTGATAGAACTGTCTAAGCAAAAAGAATTACACTGCAGCACAACCCGTAAGTGTGTTCTAGAAATTGTATGATAAAAAAAATAAGCATTCCAATGAAAACTACGCCAAAACAATCAACGACTAAATGCAGGCAGCAGAATTTCGTTATCACGATATCAGTAAGACAACATAACATCAATTACAAAGCACCTCTTAAACAATTTCCAGTTAACATTTATATAACATTTATTCACGTCCTGGCCACGTCAACTTCTAGACGTTACCTGACATTCTTTAAGAGAAAACACGATATTTTGTAAGTTAACCAATTTAATGTGTTATGCATAAAAGTGTGTGATCAATATTACCTCCAAACAATTGTTCATTTCGCACGTTGAGGCGTTGAGTGCCCCTGCGTCTACATTCCAATAGATATTCGCGTTTTTTTTTTTTTTTGTTTTTGTTTTTTTTTTTTTGTTTTTTGTTTTGTTTTTTTGTAGCATTGGCAGCTACAAACGCGTCACAACCAAAAACTAGTACAACAACAACAGAGATTTTCCTACATTCTATGACATCAATAGTTATAAACTTCAACTTTAGATAGAGATTCAGCACAACTAAAATCAACATCTGTAAAGCTCATACAAATCTACCTTATCATTGCACAAGAAATTTGCACACGCCGTCAGAGCGCACAGACAGGTGGGCAGGCCGGATTGACGAGAAATTTTGCGGCGTTTTTATGAAAACCTTTCAGATTTTAATTAGATCGGCAAGGTAGACCTCATTTTTTTTGTTGGAGGGAGGGAATGCTGGGGGTCAGGTGATGTTACTGGTCTTGGATTTTTCTTTTTTAAGATCTACAGCTGATAAGGCGAGGAAAAAATAACTTTGTTTCACATCTCCAGCTGGGTCAGTGAAATCGCTTATAAAAAGTGACCCAACCAGGTCTAAAAAAATTTCAACGAAAAAAGACACCGACTGCCCTCCGGTTGAACAAAATTTCAAAATAGAAAACATATACCCGGAAGGAAACAAAGCACTGAAAATGAATTTTTACAGGATTAATTTATTTTTTAAATTTGCGATCGCTCGAAAGCTTAAAAGCTACTTTAATATTCATATGTGTTATATCATAAAAACATTTATAAAACCAAATTTAACGAGAGAAAAGTAAGGTCTAGGAATAAATTTTGGAAGAACTCAAAATTTCACTCAATTTTTACAGGTCCCGACCTGTGAAAATTTTCAAAATGTGGTAAATATAAGAAAATTTCAGAAATGATTATGACTGCCTTTTCTACAATCCACGTAGCTAGTAAAAGTTAGAGTTCAGAAATCAAGATTGTCAGCCAATGCCAGATCATCCAAATTTTAAAGAATAAAACAAAATGAACCCGGTCGGTATTTTTTCGAGAAATTAAATAAAAAAAAAGATCGCCTTCAAACCTGATCGAATTTTTCAAAAACATGGATGAGAAACAAATTTTTTCTGACCTGAAAGACGAACTTTTAACTGTCAGCTATACTCGCAGAAAGGAGATTTAATGCATCGGTTGATTAAATCTCTAATATCTCGGTACAGAGACAAAATCTGCGGGGTACAAAATCCCAGGTATATTGCACAAAACAAAAACTTTACCAAGGCCGGCGTCCTTGGACATGTTCTCTCGCCCGCATCCTCAAATTAGTCTGTGCCTAACAAAATGAGCTTCAGTTAAACATCGAACAAACAGTAGCCTACGGAATAGGAAAACACACAATTTCAAATGATTAAACATCTGGTATAGGTGTACCACAATTACCATGATATATTTTGATATCACCATCACAGCTGAAATACATGTCAAAGATATCTTTATACCCGTGATCTCTCCACCAGGTACACAGCTGTCTGTTCCAATTACACGGCAAAACATGAAACAACCACTCATATTTCATGCTTAACAGCGTGAAGAAATCCTGGTCACCTAAATGTCCCTTGAAGTGGAACTCTTTGGTGAGGCTTTCCAGCTTCTCGGGGGAAAGCAGCACATTGTAAAGTTTCGATTCTCGCATTTTTTCAAGGTCCAGCAGAAGCACACCACTGTTGAAACCTGTCAGGCCATCTGGCGGTGGGTTGCCTACTCTTGTCCCTGGATTTTCTTGACGGTACTTCCAAAACGTGTGTCTGTAGACCGGCTGCAAATCTCTGCCAATGCCTATGATGTTTTCTTTTGTAAAGAGTCTGAATCGATCATACAGTTTCTTAATGTCATCCATGAATTTCAAATCCGCATCAAGCATGATAACCTGGCATTAGAATGTACGTGTAAGCCTTTTATTTTGGGTCAACTAAAATACAATGTTAAAGGGGCAGCGAAGTGGGGTGGGAGCTTAGGCTTCGAAAATGTTTCTCCGAAGATGCGCCCAAGCTAAGACATCGTTTAGAACAACATTTTTAATGTTGGATGAATAAATTAAATGAACAAGTATTCAGTAAGAAATACGCTGAATACCGTAATACTAATTGTAGTTCGGCTGGCTCCCAAGTATAACTTACAATTTCAAGCTTTTTCATTTGCAAATAGCTAAAATCTTACAACGAACTGATTGCAACTCTGGCAAGCCAATCCCACTGGTTTAGAAGTTTAACTTAAATTTCAAACTGTTACATTGGAAATGTCAGAAGTATAATTGCAATTGTTGCCTTTCTTACCTTATTTAAATTCGGCATTACCCTATGCATTGCAATAGATAAAAAGAAAAGTGCATGATTGTAGTAGGCCCCAGGCTTGTAGCTGAAGTGCTGCTGCATTGGTTCGATCACTTCTTGCAGTTCCTTAGCAAGTCTATCCACATCGAGTGATACAAACTATGAAAAAGAATTGCAAAAAGCCATTGTAACATACGAATTGATAACTAGAGCCGCTGGCGCATATCAACAACAAAGTACCCGAACGTGTTGAACACTTTTATCAGCCAGCTGTTGCCTTTTTGTTTTTAAACTAAAAACAGATGCTCCCCTCCCCCAACTTCATCGTTTTTGTTACAAAAAGATTTCAAAATACGAGCAACTTCTCTGTAAGGTTGATGTTCCAAAAACTTGCTATGTGGTGTACATTTGTGCTTATATGGTAAAGTATACTTCAACCTTGAGAATTGCTATTGTTGCTCATTATTACAAACATTACTTTCTAAACAATGCATCTTCAAATGTTTAATTTACCATAATCTCTACTAATTTAACAGATTCACTGAAAATTTCAGTGACCTTTAAAGTCGCTGATTTGACACATCCACTTTAACATATATGTTATATCTGAAATAATCTATCTGAGGTGCCAAGAATTCGGAATTAGTAAATCCCTCATACCATTTTTGAACAGGAGACGGGGTGTACCTAGATTGTGATTATTTTCATCCCTTTTCCCTCTAGGTACAGGTGTAATTTATTGATTTTTTATCTTTAATTAAATCATGAAATAAATCGGCCGATTAAAACTATATCAGTATATTTTATTCTGCATAGTAATTTTACAACATCAGGGTTTTACCATTTACCTAGGACCATCGACACATTTCAGTGTTCTTCCAAGTATAATTTTGATGTTTTAGTTGGGATAGTTTAATGGCTTAATTGTGTCTGAAGCATATTATTTTTTAAGGCTACTTTATAAAAAATCGTAACTGTCGAAAAAATTCACACCATATAAGTACTTTCGTTACGAGTCTATTCACACTAAATTGTTAATCAATCAAAGAGCGATTTAAGTATGTTGGGTCAAGAACTCTCCAAGTAAACTACGTCAACTGGGTATTTTTTTCTTTTTGTACAGCATATACAAAATTTATGCAGGACATATAAGCACTGCTTTTTTCATGTGCAAGTTACAGGCAAATGAATTCATAAATTAAAAATATAATAAATGCTTTTGTGCAATATTTGTGCCAACAAAGAGAAACATTTGACCCAAATATCTGTTATTATATGTGGAACGCGTTACAGCCGAGTTTCTTAATGTCATCCATGTCATCACAAATCAGGATCGGCTGCTTACATATAGTGTGAATCAAATTTCCCTCGTGATCGTCTTTTCCTCTCTCACAGTTTAACACAAATATACTTACCCTATATTTATTTGCTTTGGAATTGTTTTCTTCAATTATAGTTGAGGCCAGTGACTGGCTTTCGGGATCACCTACAATGTGAATTGCAAGTGGCACCGTGGCATGATCTAACAAACTCTTTACAGTTACTGTGAACGTTTTTATTAATTTCGCATTTTTAACAGCATTGTAAAAAGTAATCATAACATTAACTTCGTCTGGTGTATTTTGTTTTTCCAATGATGTTTCGTCAGCGGAACTTCCTACAAGTACTTCTTCGTCTGTTGCTTGGGAAGCCGGTGGATGAAGGGTTTCCCCTTCGCTGGGTTGTTTGCATGAATCTGCATCACAGAAGCCGTTTTCTTTCAAGTCATCTCTTATCGCTTTTTGAATGTCCTCTGCACTTGTTGAAAATATCATCAAAACAGACACATGTGACATTAAAAGAATTAAAAACATCACTTTTTCACGAAAACGACCCATTATCGTCCAATCGCGTTTTCAAATACGCATTGTGGCAAGCATTTACCTCGTAAACACTGACGACCCACAGATACTCTTCACTGCGCGGTAATACAATCTCTCACAACCGACTGTTCGGGTGTAAAGGGTTTCAGTAGCTGTGTAGTTTATACACTGCAGAGCATGTTGACAACAACTGCATCGTCTAATTGTCAAAGCACGATATTTGACAGAAACTAAGAAACATAGGGAAGAAAACTACCGCGGGAGAGGGGGGTGGGGATAATATGTGATGATGAAATGACTCTGCTTTTTCTATTGTCACGGCTTTAAAAACTTAGGCCGTTTATGGAAGTCTTTAAAGCCACCAACATCTGTAATTTTAGAAGTACATCGAGATAACCTATTGTCTCGATTATTTTCACACCCCTCCCCCCTCAAATTACAATTTTAAATATATATATATATATATATATATATATATATATATATATATATATATATATATATATATATATTTAAAATTGTAATATATATATATATATATATATATATATATATATATATATATATATATATATATATATATATATATATATATATATATATATATATATATATATATATATTTTAAATTGTAATTTGAGGGGGGAGGGGTGAAAATAATCGAGACAATAGGTTATCTCGATGTACTTCTAAAATTACATCGAGATAACCTATTGTCTCGATTATTTTCACCCCTCCCCCCTCAAATTACAATTTTAAATATATATATATATATATATATATTTGAAATTGTAACATCAAATTACAATTTTAAATATATATATATATATATTTAAAATTGTAATTTGAGGGGGGAGGGGTGAAAATAATCGAGACAATAGGTTATCTCGATGTACTTCTAAAATTACATCGAGATAACCTATTGTCTCGATTATTTTCACCCCTCCCCCCTCAAATTACAATTTTAAATATATATATATATATATATATATATATATATATATATATATATATATATATATATATATATATATATATATATATATATATATATATATATATATATATATATATATATATCTTAGACTCTCCCAATAATAAATAACATTGTTCCTTATACTCGGAAATATTGCATAATTTGTAAAAACTAAGTGGAGGTTATGTCTGTGATCACCTAATAATGTAACCCCCTGCCACAGAAAATGCACCCCTGTATAAAGAAATGATAAAAAAACTTGTGTTATTTACAACGCAAAACTTGGTCGCCATATTCACACGAACGTCATAGGTGAAACATGACTTAAAAGAAGACTGTGACAAGGCCCTTTTTGTTTTCAGAGTACTCGGGTAACCAATGCTATTTAGCCATCTAAGGAATATTATGGCTATGTATTGTAATAGCAAAATATCATGGGGTAAAAGCCTTGGATTCGTGCGCTTTTGGCAGGCCAAAGAACTCATCTCACCGCAGCATGATTCGTTAACAAGTCTTTCTTGCATATCCAATGATCTTTTCCTATGTTAAAGATTTTGACCAAACAAGTCCACCTGTCAATGCATAAATGTTTCTGTATGACTTACATTATATTTTGTTTTTCATAAAACAATTATATGCCCCCGGGGAGGGAGGCAGTCACGCAACAATTGGTTGTCACATGTGACTTGTTCCCAAAGGTGGAATGCTAATTTCTAAGAAATTCCCAATTTAAAGCCAAACGCATCCCAAAACAACACCCGTTTTATGAGAAACGCGTGGTATACTGAATGAAAATTACCCTTAAAAAAAAAAAACAAAAACAAAACCAAAAAAAAAAAAAATTGGCACACCGCACGGACCGCTTTGGGTTTTCAAATTATCCCCCTTTTCCCTTAGTGTTTTTTGGACACGAATAGTAATTAAGTGCACCCCCGTAATATATGTATTTGAAGTTGGAATAAATCCTTATCTTATCTTAATATATGCAAATCGCTGTTCATTCTAATCTTTTTTAAGTAGGAAAATATTTTAATTTCAAGTTTCCAAACACACACCAAGCGAATTAGCTTTTAAAGTCCCTTTAACTTTTGTGAAAGGTGATATAACCCAATGTATTCGCTTAGCTATGATAACCGAGAGAGCGTGGCCATTCAACCCCGAGACATGAGGATTACCAGGCCAACGCTGTCACCAACTGAGCTAACCGTCATCCCTTACCACCACTCGAAATTTGTCACTCCCGAAATGTTACAGCCGCCTATGAAAATAGCTTGAATAACTGCTACTACCGTAAACAAAAAATTACAAAAGTGACCGATGTTGATTTTTTTGTTATAGACGTGGTCAGACTAGAGTAAATCTGGTAATACATTAGAGTATATCATACAAAACATCAGAGGTTTTGAAATCCTGAAGATTTCAATTTAAGAACGTCCGATACAGCCATGTATTGCCACAAAAAGAGGGGTTGGGGGGGGGGGGGGGGGGGGCAAATAAGCCAAATCACACGTTTGGTGTTTCGAATGAAATGCGTAAGAATTTTGAATTTCGGCTACGAGGGAGCCGGGTAAAATGAAAGAAATGATAGAAAAATATGGAAGAAATATCGCAAAAAACAGCTCATACTCGGAACATAAAGGAAATAAGCCAATTCGCACTTTCGTTTCTTGCGGTGGAGGTGTTGTTTCGACTGCAAATTTTTGGGATAAATTATAAAGGAATGATAAGGGAAAACATCAAATTCTACTTTTCTTTCAACATGCACACTTATAAACCCATCATATGATCTTTAAAAAACTATTTTACATATTCAGTCCCTTTAATAGCTAGTCCTAGATGACTCTTGCAGTCTTCCTATGACAGCAAGAGTCATAGTTCCTACAATAGGAAATGTCATTGATGTCAATTTTCAAATCTCGGCGCACGACTGGGGCCAACGGCGTTGTTTTAGAAAGGGTGCATCACATAAATGGCCCAATTATAAATTATGGCGCACAAGTTTTATGGTCAGATAACAATTTTTTACTGAGAAAAATATGTGTTTTCTTGAGATCAGGATATCTAATCCCTCATTATCGCCCAACAACAACATTGAATCCACAGTTGTAAAAACAACGCTTTACTCTAGTTTGGGAGTTTCGCTGAGGTCAAAAATAATGCGCCAGGGCAGTTCTCAGTGTGCTTTTACAGAAAAGGCCTGCCAGTTCGAGCCTCGGTGTCCTTGAACGTGCGCCGAAAGATCCAGAGCCTCGAAAATTGAGATTAATGGCCATTTCTATTGCGGGAACTCTGACCCTTTCTGTCCTAGGAAGATAGAAAGGGTCCGCTGGGACTATTTAATAGCCAATATGTGAACTTGTTTCTGGCAAAATGGAAATTTGTTGAATTTTGCCAGTTTTTTAGGTGGGGCCTATAGGTTTGGGGTGACCGTCCGTCATCACTTTTTTGTACACGCCGTATTTCCGGTTCCTTTAGTCGTAAAGAATTGATAGTTAGCTTAAATAAAAAGTCTCGACCTGTAGATGTGCCTTTTGGTATTTTTGGTCAGATTCTATGAAAACTTGTGGGTTTTTGAATTTTGCACAACATCGCCACAGAGGTGGCTCAGTGCGAGCGTAGTTGACTTGCATATCGTTTGATAGTGAGGATTTGATTTGAGGATCTTAGGGCTAGCTCTAAAGCTGGCATCTTTTAAATCAACATAAATCGTTTGCAAACCCTTTTGTTTAAACAAAATATTTCAGATCACACGCTTATCAGTGCACATGAGCTTCGGGGGAGAAGATGGGGGAGCGGTGGGGTGGTTAGCAATGGGCAGCATGCTACGAGAGGGCCAGTGTCGGTAGCAAAAAATACTCCGGTGTTAGTCAGGCATATCTATACCCCGTGCGCTTGGGTTTCAGCGTATCATTTACCAACATCGCATTCAAGTTAGTTACTGCGATATCATACAGTGCGGACTCGAGAGGCAGCACATTGATATTGTCAAATGTAAATGTACTTAGAAATTTATCACAAAAGGGCGTTATATGTCTTACAAAAGGTCAGCAATAAAGTGTTAAAAGTGCGGTACTTCTTTCTTTTTTTCTGCTTTCATTTTTCGATGTTCTTTGAAATAAAAAAAATTAATTTCTAAGTATTTTTCCAGCCCTTCATAACAATAACATCCAAATAGACATAGATGTAATACAATACGTTTCGCATTCTCGTTGAGCTGTTTATGGGTATATTTTGTTGGTGAAAAATCACTTTAAAGGCGTTTTTTGGTTTGTCTTTACCCATGAGAAGCTTTGTTGTCGTGAATTTACACTCGGACTTTCAAATATCGGATCATAAAAGTGAGGATTTTCAAACTCGACCGTTTGCATTTAGTTATTCTTACCGTCAAGTGCTATAAAATTGGAATTTTTTGCAAAAATGCCCGCCCTCCTTTCATATACGCTGTAGTCTTAATGATTATTTGGTTTTAACATGTAGAGGCGCCCAGCAAGTGTTGTTAGAGCAGGTGAGGTGAATAACGCTTCTTGTCGTGTATGTTATTTTGTTTCATTGAATTGATAAATATGAATAAACCTTTGCTATGATTTTGGTTTCTGCAATTTCTACAGGCATAATGGCTTTAGAGGAGTTAGAAAGGCGGCTCGACGAATCTATGCAAAGTTTGAGAGAGGAAAACAAGTTTTTGATTGACCTCTTACAGTCTCGTCAGGCTCAGTTCTATGATTCTGTGCGCAGTTACCCCGATCTCGAGCGCACCAATTATGGACAGCTAGCTACTTCTCAGGATGAACCAGTATTGACTGTTCGATCGAGATCTCCAGAAGTACTTGGGATATCTCAACCAAGAAGTTCGAAATTAGCCAGGCAAAAACTGTCATCTTGTCGAAAAGAGGGAAGCAGTGAAGATGACAAAAGTGATGACGCCATGTTAAGAGCTGACTTAAGTGATCCGATGCAACACGAATTGTCCCTATCTAATAGCCTTCTTCCTGGTAAGCTATCCTATTACGTGTGTTGAATTCGGTTGTTTTCGTGTTGTAAGTAGCGAGTTCGATATCGTTGTCTTGTCAGGGGCCTTCCATAAAGTACGTGCGCAAAATTTTGTCAATTTTTGACACACCCCTCCCCCTGTAAGCAGTCCGTACTCACTGGCCTAGACTCCCGCCTCCCCCTGTTCGTAAGTACGCAGTATGTTGTACTATACTTAAAAAATATCTATTTTGTTTTAAGGACTATAATGCCAATTAATCAGTGACAAAGTTGAAAATTTTACATGCCAACATACATTAAAATGTGAATAAAATAGCCATTGCACTCAAAAAGAGTATAATATTTAGTTTGTAAATCAATGTATTAGGTTGTTTAAATACATAAAAGTATGTTTGAGATATGTTTAAAGAAATGCTTTCGTACGCAGCAGCCCGAACCCCCCTCCGTACGCACTGACCGTGACCCCTGCCTCCTCTGTGTTTGTACTTTATGGATGACCCCTGAATTAAATTGATTGCTGTTAACTTGTCTTGCTGATTCGCTGTTAAGATTTTTTCTTGAAAAAAATTATTCCTACCCCAAATACTTGCGGAAAGGTTTTGTTCCAGAAACCAAAAAAAAAAAAAAAAAATAGAAAAAAGAAAGAAAAACAAACAAACAAACAAAATCTGTTCAGTTGCATTTATGTTTTTTCAGAATCACCGGCCGGAACAGCTCCAAAGTCGATTCTCAAACACAGGGAAATTATCGATCATCATGTGAAAGTGCAGTCGAAGTACGATCACGGCCCTGATTGGATGTCGCAGCAAAGGTCAAGGCTGAACTACTCGTATGATGACGCTCTCCAAGACCAGCTGCCTGATATGCCAGCTACAGACAGGTTTTTTTTTATGTTTAAATATGAGAAAAAATTTTAAATAACTTGATCATTAGAGGAAACGGGATTCTGCTTCAAAGTGTTGAGCAGTGCTGCAAAAATTTCGAACTGTTCTTAAATGAATCCAGTAAAAAGCGGGTCCAAGCGTAAAAAGTCTTTGAAAACAGCTTGTTTAAAAGGAGTTCAGCCAGAATCCGGGTATAATAGCATGCAGTGATGAAACATGCAGTCGAGCAAGATGGCAACCTCTTGTAACATATACGTTTTGAAATTAGAGAAAAAAGTATATATATTTTTAAGATATTTGTGAGTTTATTTTTTACACTAAGTATGAGAATGACGACAAATCTTTACAGCACTGATTCAAATGACGTCACTGTGCCAAAGGTGTCTGATGTTGATGCTAACGCTGAGCGATATTTGGAACACTTGCAAACTCAGCGTAAGGTATGGTGCATTCGCCATCACAGAGTAAAGTTATATAGAACTATTCGCCGAAGAGCATTTTTGAGCAGGAGCTAAAAATTAAGATTTCAGTCATATACTTTTTTACCAACGAAATTATGTATTAAAATTGGGGTTCGCAATGGATGACGAAAATACGGTCACCGCCGGAAACTGTCGGTGCTCAAAACCGGCACATTGATTATTTCGATTCGTTGAGGAACAACAAATATTTATGACTGATCATTTCAAAGGAGTTTGGCTTGCAGCCGCCCATGGTTCATTTAACTAGCATTCAAATACTGTGGAATACTTTGTTTATCACCTTATTATGCACGTTGTAAGAAAACTAGAAGTGAGCCACATCTGAACCTGTTTTTGCAGCCACTTGTCAGATTGAGAAATCGAATACACTGAATAAACAACGGTGGGCTGTAGCAAAATATTCCAGGATAAATAATAAGATAATCTAAGGTCATGAATCTAGGAGTTGGGAACGTGAAGAGAGATTATGTCAGGAGCAGAGCAGGGATGTTTTCTCATTTTCCCACGCAGGTCCTCCGTCAAAAAAAAAACAAAAAAAACAGTCGTCACTGTCACTCCACTTGGACGACTTATCATAAGCTTTCTCTCAGTCATTATATTCGCCCCCAGTCTAACACAACGATGCCAAAAAGGTTGAAGACCCAATCAGGACTTTCTGAAAAAGACCTCGTAGAGGTCCTACCATGGGTAAAGGTAGAAGCAGTTGTGTGTGTAGGGGTGGGGGGCGAGTTTATACGAAATTTTCAGGTGTAGATTGAAATCTGGAGTCGCGCCAGCACACACCAGTCTCGGACTTAACACCACAAATGTCGTTGACCGCGGTCACCGACGGAAACCGAAACCGAAATTTTTCTAACATTGCGAACTCTAATTAAAATGACAACTATAATATGAATAGCGAAGTTATATTAATTTTGAACGCGCAGTACTAAGAACAGAGTATCAGACTGCAGTCTAATATGTATGGCTTTAAAGGTATGACAAGCTAAAACATAAATTCTCAAGGTGATAATGATAATGGCAGATTAACGAGCAGCTGCGAGAGCTGGAAAGATTAAGCGAAGAGCGGCTTCTTGCGGACAGTGGCAATGATAGACAGAAGGCTGGAGTCGTCCGGACCTTGTCTCAGCGGCAAAAGAATGTGCTGTTTGATGTCAATGATCCTGATCCAGAAACGCTTGAAGAAACCATGAAGGTTGGGGCGATATTCTTGTCCAAATGAAAAGGACAAATTCAATCCGGGGGGCATTTTAGGTTTTAGAATGACATTAATTATATAATGGTGATAACTGAGCCAATATTGATTAAATTTTTTTTTATATCTTATTAAACATATTTTGTCTTCTGGTATGTGTCTGAGCCAAAATTCGGTATTTTTGTCAACGTTTGATTATGATAATAATAGTTGACGTGCATTTTGAGTTCTTTCTTCTCGTATCGAGTGAAGACGTCCAGTGGTTAAATATCATGACACCAGTATTCATTCATATCTTCTGAACTGGGGGTGGGGATGAATTAGTTGATATTTTAAAGAAACATTGTCTCTATTTTAAGAAATACAGAGAGTTATTTTTCTATGGTATTTTTTATCATATTCTTTTCAACAGCGGTACAGACCGGGCGGGGCTGCAGGCCTGAAGCGCTTCAACTATAAGTCTGACGTAGGCGCCTCACGGCAGGGCAGACCGTTACTAGGCTACGACTGGATCGCCGGCGTGCTGGAGAACGAAGGCCTGTGGGACCAGTCCGAGGAACTCTTCCAGGGAATATCCGAGTTCCGGAAAAACAACAAAGAAGAGTGCGTCGGAAAAGGCGCCGTATTTGAGTAAGATATTATAAAATATCTGTAAAGTGTTTACTTAAATGTTTGAAAGTCTTGATTTATCTCGTCGCCAAATTTGAAATTTTCACGAACAGAAGGTTCCATGGGGCAAAATATCGATTTTATTTCAGAATTATTATTATTATTATTTTTATTTTTTATTTTTTTTGTCAGTTCCATTATTAACTTCGTGCAGACAATTCATTACTAATGGATTAATTCTGAGAGAGGTCAGATGGAAGCCGTAGCCGTAACTTTGGAAACTGCAGTTTGTTCAGATGTTATAAGATTGAGAAATATTAAGGCAGTTTGATTTTATTTGGTGAATTTATTAATTTTACAAAGGTCCCATGTGGAATACACGAATACAGTACTATTCTCTGTACTTAAATACTTTGTCACCTGCAACAGTAGTAGTAATCGCTCAAAAATAGCAAGCGCACTGTAACCAGTCGTTATGTTTCCCTTTGCAGGCATTCATTAGACTTGACTCGCCCCATATCTCCAGAGATTGAAGATCCCGGACATACGTGTAGGTGCCTCTAATTTTAAGTATCCCAAATGCCCAGTGATGTGTCATTCAAGTTCGCCTTTTCTGCTCTTAAGAAAAAATGAAGAATTTTTAATTTTCAGAATATTTTATCTTATTGTTACTTTTCACTTCTATTATAAAACGCACCGCGTGAAAGATTCCCTCTCGTGTATAGAAATAATCAGTGTTTTTTTTTTTTTTTTTTTTGTTCTCTAATCGCTTACAAAGATTAGCTAACCACATTCACACGAGAGTCAGAGATAAGCCGATATGACACTGGCGAATGTGACAGAACCCTCGTTACGCTTGGTAACGTAAATTGCTACGTGACACACGGGCAACAACACTGACCTGTAAAGTATCGAAGAGGGAAAATTATTATTTTCCATGTGTTTGTCTTTCTAGGCGTTATATTTTGTGTTTTTGTTAGAAAGCGATAGATTGTGGGTCTGACATGCTTGGTATTGGATTGAGATGCTTGTAAAAAGCCAGTGAACTCACTGCTGGGTCTGTTCATTCACAACACTCGATCCCCATGATCTATCCCAAAATCGATGTTCTGAGAGGGTCTGGTTGCGCTTATCTCAGGGACAATATAGAGAGTATCCTTCTAAGCATTTTTTGATGTTAAATGTGTTATTCTTCTGAATTTCAGGTATCCATGGTTTTAATGTTAATGAACGTTTGTTTACGGAGGCCATAAATATAGACGATGAGGGAAAAAGCATATGCCCTGTTTGCCTTATTACCAGGAAAGAACCCACTGCCCAAGACCCGGCCTTTGTTCGGTAAGAATCACCTCAAGGATACATGTGAACTTTTGATGTTTTTGTTGCGAGTGGTGGAAAATGTGAAAAAAAAAGGAATTGAACAGGATGTTGTAACGAGGTCATCGAGTATATCGGTACGTCATTTTAAAACTGGTGACGATGTTGATACTGAAATAAGGACTCTTAAAGTAAACAAATGTCTTCTGGAGAATAATAATCGGATTCGCAGCGACTGTATCCTTAAAAACATGTGATATATGAATTGATCTTAATCTTGCATTGTTTGTGATGTATCAGTGTCAGTATACCCAAGTCGACAGTGGAGAATGCGTACAAAATAAAACCGCACACAAGAAAGAGCTATGAACCGTCCGACTCCATGGCACTTTCACATGTAAGTGTTGTTGGGGTATAAAGCGTAAACATGTAAGTTTTGTTGGGGTATAAAGCGTAAACCAATCCACGATCATACACGCAGACCCTGGATATTGAAGATTCGTTTTGACAGTACATCTAATTTGATAATATTTAGGCTCCCTCAAAGGACGTGCTTTTTATGTGTGTTTATTTATTTTTTTTGTGTCATGCCCTAGTTCTGTATCACCAAAACCTGACGTACACTTTCTCTTGTTAAAACGCAAATAATGGGGCAATGTAAATGTTCTGTGTTTCATATCAGACACTGGGTGTAGCGAAACTTAGTGTGACCTTCAGTATAAGTAAAGCAATGAGTTTTGGTACTTATATTTTTTTCAAAATACACATATATAGTCAATTCTGATATCGAGCTGTTCGCGAAATGGAGTAAAATTAACTGCATTGTGAAACAGCTCAATCTGCCGCGAAGTGGAATATGAATGTTATTTCAAATAAAAAATGTTAGCAAAGGAAGGATGGGTGAGGGAGGGGTACTACAAGAGCACTTTAGGTTTGAATGGGTGCTGATTGGGTCGTTATTGTGACGTGAAGAATTGTGACGTCATGTGTGATTGACAGCACTGTCTGGCGGGCTGGAAGAGCACGAAGCCATCGACCTTGCCCACAGCGCGGACCTTAGACATCAAGGACAAGGTCATGAATAAGGAAACCACGGTACAGTCATTTCACGATTTCTGCCCTCTATTGAAAAGCACAGTACCAGTCTCGTTCTATGGCAATGGGGCTGCTATGAAGGGTGTTGGGATAATTTTTTATTAGAGCTTGTTATACTGTCATGAAGAACCTTGTGTTATTTTTGTTCTTGTGCGCGGCATAATAATCATGTCTAAATTTCAATGCCCAGATGTATGATTTTGCCCATTAGAAGGGCCGCATTGGTTCTAGGGAGGGTTATGTGACATTTAGTATAATAGGGGAAATTTTGCTTCATTTTCTTAAAGAAAATGACATGCAGGAGTTTTCAGACACAGTTGCCACTATTGAATGGCACGCATACAACAAACGCATTGCTTATATATTGTGTTGTGAATGTTTTTGACAGACGTACGATGAGGCGCGGCAGGTGGCGGAGAGCTTCAGCCGCATGGGCCGTCTGCTCACCACCAAAGACGTGCCAAAAGAGCGACTCACGAAGAGGCTGCTGGACGCCAATACCTCGTTCAGATATGAAATGGAGACAATTGAGAAACTGGCGGGTCTTAACACGGATCTTTATAGAATTGCCCCCGTAGGAAAAGCCTAGAGGAGAAAACGTCATCCGTCTACATTGCATCATGCATGTTTAAGTTATTAAGTCAACCTCCCCCCCCCCCCCCCCAAAAAAAAAAAGTAAAACAATAAATAAAAATAAGTAATAAATTAAAACAAAAAAAAAAGAAAAAAAGATAGACACCAGTGTGCGAAATCAACCCTCGATCGAAGCTGAAATGGCCCGAGTTAGTTTGAGATGACCCGAAAAAATAATGAGATTAATTCATAAGCTTCAGAAATCAATAACACACTAAAATGTTTTATTTCCCCTCTTCGTTCTCTTCTAACCAGAAACAGTGATTCTGAGTAACTAGGAACTGAAGGTAGAGTGGTTAAAATGTCCGTAAAACATACCACCAGCTACCTAGACACTCATCGAGTACACGTTGACGTTTCGAAAGTTTCTCACACATGACTCAAAATTCTCATGTTTTGGTTAAGTTTTTGATTACAAGATGCGTAAGACGTACACATATAAAAGGGGTTGAAATCTCAAAAGTTTTGCGTCATGAGAGTTAACCAAAATCTAATCAACCCGGTGGGTCATGCCTAAAAAAAATTGACATCAAGATCCAGCAACATTTGGTGTGGCGGAAGACGCATATCACCCACACATACGGCACTGTTGAAAGTAAACATTGAAAGTAAAGACCAGCGGTGACCTTAAAAGCCAGGCTCAAGGTCATCAAAATCTGATAAGGTCCAGAGGTCACCCATATGAATACGTTTTAAAATGCGTTTCCAAACATTGCCAGAATCTTGTTGACAAGGCCAACAAAACCAAGTCTTGTAAACATTTTCGTTTTGCTGAAATAAATTAATAGCTCAAAATTGCTAAACGGCCAACCGGGTCTTTTGGATTTAAGATGAGATGGTCCAGGTCAGTTTTTTGGACCACCGTTAATTTCGCACACTGATCAGACAACGGATGATCAAACTTGCGAAAATATAATCTGTATATAATAAATGTGATAATGTTCATCGTGAAAAAGATCCGTAGTGTGGAATCAGAGAGTCTGTAGTTTTTGTTTACTAGAGTGAAGACGTTAGTTTATAGTGTTTTGGTTAATCGTTAAGTTGAACGAGATAAATATAGGCATGAAAGTTATTTTTCTGTTGTATGATTTTTCCTTTCGCGTGCTCCTCAAAAGGGTTTGGATGAATTATTTCGCTGATCGACATGTTTTTATCAGGTTTTCGTCTGAAGAGAAAATTTTTATCTTTCCGGGTGATCCGCGCTTAAACGCACAGGTTTTGCATTGTCAGGAACTTTTTTAACACTGATACCTTGTGTAACTCTGTGCCAAAATTTGTTGACTTGATGAGAAAATGTCTGTCCATCCTTATACTTACACCTATTACGTTTACACTGTTATAAATGCCATCTAGAATTGCTAACCTAAATCGGTTATGGGAAGTACGCCCCAACATCAAGGCTATGATAAACACATAATTTAAATAAACAAGGCACTTTCGCATCTTAGCTAGGTGTGTCACAATGAATACAACTAAAGCAAAGTTGGAATTCGTTGCCGAGATCAAAATTAAACTTGAAAATACAGAAAATAAAAATAAAATGAAAATGTCGGCAAATTGTATGCCAAATTTTATAAACAGCGCAGTGCAGATTGAAGTTATTTTGTTTTCATTTGAACATTTTCCTTGGTAGTCTTGTTACTCTGAGGGCCCCTGGGCACTGTCGCTGGATGGACTTGTTACTACTACTACTACTACTACTACTACTATTAGTATTAGTATTATTTTTATTATTATTATCATTTCTGGTTGTTGAGCCCGTCCTAACTAAAGCTTTTTCAAAAGGTTATTTCTGTGTTATTTTTCCAAACTTGGGGGTTTTGTGAATTAGCATTACATTAAAGTATAGTAGAATGAAGAAAGAAAGTGTGTGATAAAAATTTCTCTTTGTATAATTTCAATTTCGCGAGGAAATGTCTCATGTGGTATGCACTGTGATAAATTTATTGTCAAAATAAAATCTTTGTAAAAACTACTTGTTACTTGGTACTTCTTTCTTGGTGTGTTTTTCAAATTAATAAACTCAGGATAATTTTATCAATCATTACCTTAATGAGCGTCTCGGAAGACTTCTTGGCTTTGCCATAAGAACGGATTGAGAAACTAAATTGTGAAGGGATACGGGGCTTCAAAACATTTTGCGTGCAAAATTATAACTTCTCCTAAATCGAAGAATACAATTTATGTACGTTGCTAACACACATATTTATGTATGAATTCATTTCTTGCAAGACCGCTGTATCACACTTGAGCAATGGGTACGTTTACAATAATCTGAAGAGAATATTAAAATTAAAGTACCCGTGAGATACAGCGAACGCCTGCACGCGCTCATCAGGGGTCCGATAATGAAAAAATATACACTGTCGGTCGAATTGCTAACTTCTTGTTCTTCAACAGTTATTTAACACTTGATAAGACGAAGTCTTGCAAAGAGTTACATGCTTTGGTATTGGGGGACCCGTGATATTTTCATCGTTTTTTTTTTTCTTTACATTTTGCCCGTCATTTTGTCATCACAACTCGTCAGAAACTACTGGTCAGGTTGACACCAAACTTTCGCAGTATATAGAACTTGACGTAAACTAGTTCTTTCAATAGTTTTATTTATTATGAAGGTTGTTTTCAAGGCAAATCAATACGCAAAGACAGGGTGATTTTTCTTTCTTCTACACTGGGCAAAAGGCTGTTACCTCACAGCTGAGGCCTGCTGTAAACAGAGTGGAAGCTTTGGCGCATTGCTTAAAATAAATACATGTGTGTGCATGTAATAAAGCTCGAGATCAGTTGAACTTGTGTGCAGCGGAGCACGATAAAAAATGATAGATTTTAAATTTAATAGCGTGCATTTCTGTGTGCATTTTAATGCATCATTATATATAAAAAAGATATATAAATCATTAATTGTCATAAAGCTTTCGATGCAGTTTTTGGATGCTACTCATCGAATTTGAAGTCATAACGGTCAAAATGTAAAATAGAAGCTTCGAAAGTATTTAAAAAATCACACGCTTCAGAGTGGTTGGATGGAGGGGCGGGGGCTCTGCACCAAGCATGTTAAATGCACGCTTATATGCAGGCCAGTTTTCAGCAGGATACGTGGTTGTGAAGAGTGAATCGCACTAAATCCGAATTTAAAAAAAATAGAAATTTTAGGGGTTTTTAATTTTAATTTTGGCCAAGTGTTTACCGATTTGACTTTCGTCAAATCTTGCTCCTCGTTTGTTTTGTAATACCACTTAAAGAACAGAAAGGCTTAACTACATACAGGGACAAAGGGTCAGCTTTTAATCAAGTAGGCCTATCTGTCACACTGGAATTAAGAGAGTTGCAGAACACTTACTAACCTATGTGGTATTACTTCACATCAACGTACATTGTCACAAAATCTAAACTATACAGTGCCTTGTGTGTTATCCGTCTTACCATTAAAGTAATTAATGTAAAATATACACCACGATTTAGTCAATTTGATTATCAATCATGAACACGAAGCAGATAGATGCCATGTTGACACATGACGTCATGAAGAAAGATTTATTCCACGGAGTGTTTCCTATGGATCAATTGCCAGCAATAGAGCAAGCAGCCTATGTCATCAACAACGCCAACAGCCCTGATGAACCTGGTGAACACTGTTTTGCCGTGTACTTTGATTAAGTTGTGAAATATTTTGACTCTTGACTTGCACCTATAGATATTCGTTTAGAAAAGTTTTAAAATAATAAGTGTGTGATTTAAGTGTGTGTGATTTAATACCATTGCAACAACTCCTTTCCAATACTTGTGGTTTTTATTGCGTGTATTATATATTACATAGAGCTCGAAATCATAGCATGCTTGACATTATAGATATATTAAACAGAAGTGATGGTCATTTTGTAGTCAAAGACTTTGTCCATAGACATTATAAACCATTGTTCTATTAAACTTGTTTTAGGTTTAAATTTATAGCTAAGTTTTTTAATCTGTAGTTATATTTGGTGATATATGTATCTGAATGTGCATTTATAAATGGTTACTGCTACACTATCATACTCATGTCATATCATTCTAATGTGTCACTGGCGCGGTGTTAATTCATCCGTAAACATTTTCATTTAAATAGAGGGTCCCTTGGGAGGTCTTAACTCACCCGTAAATGCCTTTTCATTCTTAAGGGGAGTCCCTGGCGAGGTGCTAACTCACCCGTAAACTATGTACATCCTATATTGTCATGTATTGTAGTGGAGTATTGTAACAAATCACAACTATTTACAATTATTGGGAACGAAATAAAATGCAATTAATTATTGAGAACAAAATTTCAACTACATATTATGCTAGTACATGCAACATATTAGCCCACTCACAACAGCTTTAATTGATGAAGTATCACAAATGCTACCACCTCGTTTATAAATACTATGAAAACTGACATAACATTGATCCAACCAAATTAGTTTTACGTTGATATAGTTTGATAGTGTCAGTTCATTCAAACTTTTCATAGTCTTCATCAAAGTCCACATATCAGGAGTCAAGTCCATACTTTTTAACCACATATCAGTTGAACATGTCCATTTGGTTCAAAGCTAAGTTTCGAGTTCTTGCCAAGTATCACAAGCTTGACTCTGTTCTGCACTGACGGTGATGAAATCATAGCATTCGGTAAGCTCGTCATGCTGTTAAAACTGTATACACCGTTCACTTTCAGGTCTATAACTTTCACACTAAGATCTTCTAGCACTTGGAGATGAAATCCTGGTATTGGTAAAGATTCAAAATTATCCTTTACCACGGCTCGATCTTCAGGAGATAGTAGCAGATTGTCAGTTCACCCAAGTGATCTAGAGAGAGTTGTATGTTTGAGTTCATGATGATAAATGATTACTTTTTAGTTTAATCTCACAGGATTTATATGCATCAATCTGCTGAAGTATGTGATCCACTGAGGTCATTCGCTTCTTCAACATTTGCCATTCTTTCAATGACGACAAAATCCCCTTCTTGGTAGGATATAACCTCCCAGAAGCATGATCCGTGATATATTCACATATGTTAACCATCACTTGCTTCTGGCATTTTACCAGTTTAAGGTTTGTTTCTCCATGAATGGGTATCATAATCGGTAAATCATCTAGACTCATCTTCTTCATAGACTTTGCAGTGGTAGCTTTAGGCTCACGTTTTACAACAGCGGCAGCAGATTTAATCTCAGGTCTTTGCCCTAGTTTAGGCTTAAGTGTTCGCTTGGCTTTAGATTCTGCCTTAAGCTCCATTTTCTGCTTTCTAAACTGTGGCTGTCTTGAAGGCTGATGTTTTAGCTGTTACAATGGCTTCAACTCAGCCTTTGTCATGGACATTGTCTCAAACTTTGTTGTAGGTGTTGTCCCAGACTTTGCTGCGGACATTGGTTACCGTAGATGTCAGTTACTGTTCACTCACTGCAGACATGCTCACTCTTCAACAGCTTGATTTAGAATGATTGCTATGTCTGAGGGTGGGCGATTTTGTAACTGATGCATTCATACTCTATGAGCTGTGTAATGCCCATGAGCTAACGTGGTGTAACCTACGTCCAACACATTGCGTTTGTCATCAAATGGTGATAGACCAACCTTCGCAATTTTCTCTGAAAATTTTGATTCTTTGGCTTTGGCTGCTCTTCCCTAAATAAACTGCCCTTGTGTTGAGCATGTGCCAGTCGCCTCTGACAGGCGCGTGTAATGCCCTTAGCAGTACGTTTCTCTTGTCCACCATACAGCAAACTGTACATCTTCGGTCGAAGTCCTAAGATACTTCTTCTGCATGTAATTGTAGTGATAATGATACATGAGGGTTTTACTCAGATCTAGAAAACCCAATTTGCCTGTAAACCCAATCTGAATAGACTTGTTCAAAATTAGATCTCATTTGAGGCAGTGTAGTGCTGTCAGATCCTCATTGAAAATGTGGAATATGTAAAACTTAGGTTTAGCCACCATCTTTTTGAAACGTTTCTCATTGTAAATCAATTCTACATTGGTCCGTTTCCTCAAATTTCTATGGTTTTGCCAAATATAGCATTGTTCACCAATTTGTAAAAGTCTTTTTTAAATGCTGCTTTCTCAGGCTCTAACTGTATTCAGACAATTAACTAATTCGAACAGTTTTCTTCTCAGCAGCTACTGGCTAGTCACTATGCTGATCATGGATTTCGTCCGGGTATGCGAGATCTACCTCTAGAATATATCCTTTCTCAGTATCTTCACTCATTTTCATGTTGTCCAGAGATTTTTGATCTTCCACCCATGCCAATCCACATTCTGGCAAACTGTGACCTACTCCATCCGAAGTGACTGTTCGCGTCAAGGTACATGATGTAGTTGTCGACTTGGCCACACCATAGTCTGGAATATAGTGATTTGTGGCTTTTGGATACTTGTATGTAATGACTGAAATACCTCCTAGCAGACCTTGCTCTATCGTTTGATACATGTCAATATCATCCATCGATTCCAATTGAACCTAGGTATGTTTCAGCATAGCGTCCCGTGTCAAACCTGGTGCTGTATAGTAATTGGAAGGATCCAATTTATATGTGCTGAGACACATATTTCTAAACTTTCAAACACATTTGCCAACATCAACGCATCTGTTTTCAGATAGAAGTCATGAGATTCTTCAAAGTTGTTGCAGTGGAATACATTCCAGACTCTTTGTGCATGAGCATAATCCTCATCACTAATTCCTTCTTCAGTCAGTTGACTGTAAAAGTCTTCTTTGTTGGAAATTTGGTTTCTGCAGACTTGGAAGGTGGTGCATCATTATAGTCATAGGGATATACTCCTTTTCTCCAAAGTAGCTTTTGCTGCTGACTGTCGTATTCTGAGACTTTGGTTTCAGCCGCTACATTGCAAGGATGCTCCCATGAATTGGTAGGAATCGATGAATTTTAGATTGCCCATGGTAATTGCAATGTATTTTTCCATAGTGTTGGGAATGACTGACAGCTTCAAATTGCTGATTCGTTCTTAAGCGAAACTGTAGGTGCATTCACTATGGGCTGCTCCATGGTATTTTCCACTGATGTGATCATGATCTTGCACACGATCCACTCCCATCAACTCATGGCAAATATAGCAATGAGCAGCTTGAGCAAACTGTTTCTTATCTTCAGCAGTCATCTCAATGGGTTTTTAATTGTTTACTCAATTCACAATGTCATCACGTTCATCCAAAATTTTCTTTAGAAATGTGTGAACAGCATTGTCTCCACGGTAAACCACAGGATCATGTTTCTCATGCTCACTGACGAAAACATAGGAAAAACTATTAGCCTTGTTTTTCTGTACAGCATTCAAAGTCAGCATAAATAACAAAAGGTGCCTTTTGTTGTTTTGCAATACAATTGAATCGACTGATTGTATCCTCTGGGAATGACAATCGCTGTGCTCCATGCTTTCAACAAACTTCAGTATGTTTGTCTAAAAGATATTGTCTCATAAATCCATGCAAACAATTGAGGCAGTAAAATGTTTTCACATCATGTTTTGTTCGATAGATCATAGAGTCACTCATTGTCATTGATAAGCAATAAGCTGATTCCAGTGTGACGATCATGTCAACTCATGTACATGGGCACCACAACTTGAATTTCCCAACCAAAAACATTTATGGCAATGTTGATGTTCCTCTCAAATTTAGGAATTTGATGAATTGGTGTTGGAAATGTCATATCTTCTACATTAAGCTTATGTTCAAACTATTGATGCTTGTATACTAAACTTACGTAGTCATTCATCGGATGAAGATGAGCTAATATAGACCATACGAAGCATTTGTTGTCTGTATTCTTGATGTTGATAACACTCTTAGTATTTTTATCTTCTTTGATAACTCAATGTAGTTGGCAGCTTGTAAGGGTTCTAATGTAGCTGTATGAACTTCAATCCGGAGAATCTTATCAAGCATCCATCTAGATTCTTGACATTCATGCTCATCAAACTTCCTGAACAAATCCTTGAATGCGTTATCAATATTTATTTTATTGCATGCTCTAAAAGTCTCAGTGCTTAGATGAGTTTTATCTACACGATCTTCTAACACTCCCTCTTCATTCGTTGTTATTATCTTAAATTGAGCTAAAACGACTATGTACCATTTTCTTTCATTAGCTAATCTATCTTTCAAATGTCGTATGATGCGATTTTCTTGCTGCCGCATTTGAAGTAGCAAGTCGGATTCATTTTCAGGTTCAAATACTTCTTGATGTGCATGTCCACAAAGGCTTAGTCTACTTTCACTTGCATTACATCCTTCTTTGTCTGTGTCTTAGTTTGTTCTTCTTTTGTATCTTTGTAGGAGGTTGATCTGACTCATCATCTAATCTTTTCATGTATATGTTTTGCATTGGTGTTGCATACGTATCATGGCATGTATATATCTGCATACTGTTCCGTGTTGTTGAAGACATTGAAGCAAAGGCGGCAAGTAATAAGATCTCTTTCTTTACGAAGGGTTAGCAGTTTTTCACATAAATGTCTCTCAAATTCATCTAAGTTTGGTGGAACTACGTGACACCATGCACATGTCACTTTTTCATTTTGAATATTCATTTTTTATGATGCTATCATTTCACTGTCTTGATAGTAAATGATGGAAATGAGAGAAGTTATGCTCGTTTAGATCAACGGCGTTATATATGACGTCATCAAGGGGTTCGGTTCAATCACGGGGGAGGGGACGGTCGGTCGGTCTACTTGGAGGAGGGGCGGGGATGGGAGTCGAGCGTCTAGAACTGGCGACTTACACCTTTTGCGGATATTGATACTTTTCAAAAATGACAACCTATGAGGGCCATTTTGAGATAAACTGGCATGAGAAAAAAACTGGACAAGTAATGAAAATAACTAAAGTAAGGTCAGTAAAAGTAAAGAAACGCGGTATTTAACGTTCTTCAAACACTGCATTAGACTTTCTGGAAAAGTCCTGCCATGCGTCGGGCTGCAAGAATTAATGAAGCAAACTAAATGGCTGTCAGGAAAAGGGAAAACTTCGCAATTGAACGCCTTTGAGCGTGGTTTTACCCAAGACACATAAACGATAAGTCAAGTTTTAGAAGTAAATAGTCCCCGAAGAATTGATCGCACATCGTATAAATTGGTAGTCAAAGTCGCGAAGGAAGACGTACAGGATTATTACGAGGCAGACACCGAGTTATTGTTTTTTTTTATCTCGAATAAAAAGATATTCCCATATCTCATTAGACTGGCAAGCGGGTGCCTTTGGGTACCAAGATCTCTTCGCTGGAGGTCTGCGTTGAAACGGAGTAAGATATAATAGTCTTCGAAACTAAAAACAAAAAGTATTAATTGAAGTAGAAACATTGTAAAGGAACTAAAATAATTTATTGATCCATTTGTATTGTCTTAAGTGATTTTATTTACGCAGATCTTGTATGGTGGAAAAAATTATGACTTAGCAACAACAGGTGCGCGGAATTCCCCAATTACACAAATGGCGGCCTTAAATCATGTTTATTGTAAAGTATCATGTTTAATGCATAAGAGTTACGTTATTTAAAAGTGATTTATGTGGTTTTTATTCCGAGACATTATTTTTCCGCAACCAGGAAGGCAGGGGACACTTAAAATGCTCAACTATTAAGTACTTCAATGGTATGTGACTCCCAGCCCCAGCGGACTCTTTCCATCTTCCTACTCGTAGGACAGACACGCATGTAATAGAAATGTCCATTGATCTCAACTTCGAGGTTCTGGATTTTTCGGCGCACTTTCCAAGTTTGCTTAGTTCCAAGTAGTCCTAGATGACTCTTGCGGTCTTCCTGTGATAGCGAGAACTCGTACTTGTTATAAGCGGATTTGTACTTAGACTTTTGCCGAAAAGTTTTTGCGTTTGGACTGTATTCATTTGAAATAATGATGTAAAGAAATGACAGAAAAAAACTAGCAAAAATGAACAGAAACATATTCACATGTTGGCTATAAAAGGGGTTGAATAATATCTAAAATAGTTTCTACAAGATCATTGATGGCTTTTTAAATTCGAAGATGTGCACATTGAACAAATTAACATTTTGATGTTTTCGCTAATTATTTCTTTGCAATATATAAAAAAAAATTAAAAAATGCGGTCAACCACCTCCATCGGAAAGATCCGAAATTACGAATTAGATTATAGTTCCCATAACAGAATATGCCATAAGCCAAATCACACGTTCCGAATTAAATCAGGGTTGAGATTTCGCGGTCGCCCGTGGCGACCAACTTTTGGTTCGGGCGACCAACTTTTTCGAGTGCTGAAAGGGAAATACAGTCGCAATCAATTTGACCTGTGTAGTTACAAGCTCATCCAGGAAAGTGATGTAAATCTCACGACAAAAGTTTCTTTGCGTCAAGTTGTCCAGATTGAATCTAAATGTGGCGGCCAAGGATTTCTAAACTGTAACTGTTCGGGAAATAAGAGGTGCCAGACAAACCGATGCAAGTGCTTTAAAGCCAGAATGAAATGCAATTCAAGATGCCGATCCAATTCAAGATGCCACTCCGCTGTAACTTATATAATATACAGGCCAACATGTTTTAAACTTATTCACGACCCTTTGTTTACATTTCGCACTGTGTTCCACTGATCGACACTGAGACATAAAGAAACAATTAAATAAAAGGGGCACGGTAAAGGTACTAGGCGTTTGTAATATATCAGTCTGAGAAACGAGGCTTTACAGAATTCAACTAAAAATGTGCCATCAAAATTAAAAAAAAAAAAAAGAGAATGTCCCATTTGGACGAAATAACGGACGTAGCGAGATGACACTTATACTTCGATGACACAAGTTCAGATTATTCGGATACGGGCGATTAACGGGGGTACGGCGTAGACCAGCGGACATGCATGGATGGGAAGCTAGCAGACAATTTTTTCCGAGATGTTTGAAGTGCAGTGACTTCCCGCTTTTCTTAGCGGAGGGTGGGGTGGGGATATCGCTGTGTGAGTGAAGGTTGGATGTTGGTTTTTAAACTTCGCAACTACAATAATTATCACTGTAATTTTGAAGGTGCAGCATTTATTTCCAACAACTACCTTGAAACATTAGTGATTCATTGTTTACGTAATCTGAGAATGTTTTAATTATTGTTTTGCAATTACTGTTATACATTGTGAAAATTGAACAATATGTTGTAAACTACAGTATTTGATACTTATTACCCGTAGAAGAACAAACAGATGGTATTTGATATCACTTAGAAGGGGGCGGGTAGCTCAGTTGGTAGAGCACTCGTCTTCAGATCTAGGGTGTATAGCCGGTGCGGGTTCGAATCGTGCTCGTGCCTATTAGCTGTGCACTCAATCAAGGTTTTACCTCATCTTCAAAATCTTTGCGTCCCAGTGACGCCACGCTTTCCTATTTTTGCGTCCTCCATGATTTTTATATGCGTCCCCCCAATTTGCAACCTGATTTGTTTATGCACAAAGGGTGTGTGTTGGGGGGGGGGGGGTGGTAAGAGATAACGCATACAGTTGCAGTTCACCCTATCTTTTATTACCAAACCAAGGAAATTCTAAAAGCAATGAATTGTCATCTTACCAGGCTTGCTTTTCATATTGTTAAACAATCTGGCAGTTTCGGGAAAATCAAACTATTCTATGGCTGGTCCTTTCAGTTTAATGAACATTAAACAGATCAACCGCTCAGGTTTTAGTCTGTTTCAGTTTTTATTGCGTTTTAAACCAAAAATCTTCTTTCACATGGAACAGACGAAACAGACGAGGTATAACCAGGGCCAGTTTACACAGCAACGCAAAATCGGGAAGCTGAATATGGAATCGTTAATGAGCATTTTTACAAAATCGGGGAAATTAGCTGGGGCTCGAGGCCCCATAATTTCTGGCCGGGCCCAAAGATTTTCGAGACTTGGGGCCCGGCGGGCCCCATGATTTTTTTTGTAAAGGCTTATGTGACTCGTCAATATAAACGACTTTCACAGAAGAGGAAATAGGGGTGTGGAAAGAGTCAAAATATAATAAAAACAATAAAAAGACAAACTGAATATTTTGTATTACCGGTTTGTGTACGAATAGTTAAGATAAATAAATTACATTTATGGGAATATCGTCATTTTTCTAATATATACCCTATATCGATCCGGGCCCCAGGATTTTCCACCGGGTCACAAGAAATTTGGTAAAAATGGTTAATTCCGAGCCCTGCAAAAGCCTGAAAAGTCAGCGTATTTTTGTAGGACCGCACAAAGTGTTTAACTGTATATAGTTTTTTTTCAGTAACAAGAGTACCGGTACGCTGCAAATCCCCTCGCCCTTCGCAAAATATGCTAAATTTCTACCTCAATTTTGGCTAAATAAATGAAAAGTCGGACAAACTGAATACGAGGTGCACAACTACAACATATGAGGAGTAACTCTGTGTAGGATTTACAATGTGTGTGCTTACCCGTTCGGAGGAGCTGTGCATACAAGACTCAGATCATATAGCCTTTATAGTCGAAAAATATGCTAAGTTTCGACCTCAGTTTTGGCTAAATAAATAAAAGTCGGACAAACTGAATACGAGGTGCACAACTACAATACATGAGGAGTAAATCTGTATAGGATTTAAAATGTGTGTGCTTACCCGTTCGTCGGAGTTGTGCATACAAGACCACTACCCAAAAGCGGGACGGACTAACCAAATCCTATATTCCCTTCGCCAACAAAGTTGGGCGAGGGGATAATAATGCACGTGTGAAGACAGATTTTTTATGCGTCCCCTAGGACGCAAGCCCAAAAATTTTTTTGCGTCCCGGGCCAATTTTTTTGCGACATTGACGCGCAAATCCGCGTCCCGTAAAACCCTGCCCAATTATCATCCCCCAGGGATTCAAACTGGAATGGCCCATTTCAGTATAATGTGGCAGGGTAGTCCTGATATAGCGCTGAGATCGCTGAAAGGGACTTCAAACACCAATAAACCAAACCAGAATCGTTAAATTCACATCAGTGGAACGGTCGCCTAAACACTTTAGCAATAGAATCAGTACTTTAGCTCACTTGACAGGTCTAAAAATACTCCTAGAACAAAAAGATTTTGTAACATACCACTGTATTTAACATACCACTGTATGAAAGATATTGGCAAGTGAAAAGTATTTGCGATTGGTTGCCTGTTACGACATGCACAAACAGACGGTAGTGGGCTTATTCTGCAGCCCCGACCCACAGGGGCATTGATTATATATGCATGGCGGATTGTCACAAGAAGTTTTTCCTCCAAACACTTAGTTTGGCAGTTTAGACAAAATTGGTCCGTCCGACCAAATGTCAAAGAAAAAAGTGCTACTCTTCGTACAAATGCGGTCAGATTACTTAGAACTTTGACAGGCATTTTCCCAAGAAGTTTCTCCGTCTGGTTTTTAGTCGATTCGGACTAATTGGCCAAAACAAAAACAAAACTGCTGCTCTTCCTAGAAATCCCGTCCAATCGCTGTGTAATTTGACAGGAATGTACACCAGTAGCTCCTGCAACAGGCCTGCATAAAATTTGGCGACTTGATAAAAATTGGTATAGATACTGGCCGAAAGCTTCCAAATTTCAGCAACACAGAAATAAAAAAATTAAAAAAAAGAAAACACTACTCTTCCTACAAGTGATATCCGATCGGCTTGGAATTTGACAGAAGTTCACACTAGAAACTGCCTTATTTTATTTGGCAATTTGACCGAAAATGTTGAGCAAAAACGACCAAACGTTAGAAAAACACGAAAATGATACTATCCTTGCATATTTGGCTCAAAAGTGCAGCTTTGAAATTTGACCGGAATATGCACTTTTGGGGCAGCTCGTGCAGCTGGCTAAAAAGGAATAAGTTTCAGAAAAACAAAAATGGTGCTCTTCCTACAAATCCGCTCCAGTCGCTTTGAAATTTGAGTTCTCCAGCAGGATTGTAAATAAAAAACTGGATAAATTGCAGACAAAAACACAAACAGTGCTGCTCGTCCCACAAATCCGGTCCGATTACTTTGAAACTTGATGGCAATGGTCAACAGGAGGGCCTCTACCAATTTTATATATTGTTAAATTTGGTAGCTTTCTCCTTTCGCCTTTATAATGTCTTCGCTTTCATGGTTGGGCACAATGTCCGGGGATATTTTTGTTGAGTGTTCGTCATATATGTTTTTCTGGAAGTCCTTTACTTCTTAACCCCAGCTATTTAGCAGGTGCCAAAGCGATCGCTGAAAGTCGGTGCGTATGTATGTCTAAGTTGAAAAATAGTATTTCCTAGTTTTTAAGTCTTGATATTTTGGTTGATGGTAGGGATCATTGGCACCTACCTGGCTATTACTTTTTTGGTAAATCGCAAAAAATAAAAAAATAAACAACTGGCGTAAATATTGGCGGAAACTAATTTTTTATTTAAATATTAACTACTGCATATAGACTTACTGTCTTAAAATTTTGCCAACGGAAGCTAACGTTAGTACCTACTTGATTATTACGTTTTTGTGTAGTTCGAAATACTGGCGATACAAAACAAAACACTTTTTAGTGAAGCCCTAACTGACGCAAGGGAAATAGTCTTACTTTCTTGAAATTTTGGTTAACGGTAGCGGAAATTAGCACTTAAGTGGCTATTACTTTTTTACTGATTCTCCAAAAATAATGGCTGAAAAAACCCTTTTTTTCTCATAAAGTTGTAACTTGCCCCAGTTTAATTATTCCCTGTGCAAAGGAAGGATATGTTATGAGTTTTTCCGTCTGTCCGGACTACATCCCCGAAAGTATAGGTCAAATTGTTTTGTAAATTTACATACGAATAGAATACATATTGAAAGTGAACAACGCCGTACTTTTGTTTGGATTCGTGAGAGATTGTCAAAATGACATTATTTTGAAGTTGGTAAAACTTTTGTAAATTGTTAAAGCATTCCTATAATATGTATAATAATATGTATCCGATTATTTTGGAATGTCACTCGGATAAAACATACGTTGCAGTTGTCCATCGCCTATTTTTTCAGATTCATGAAAAATTGCCAAAATTATAGCACTTTTTGGTTATTGGAATTTGGCATACTTTCGACGTCGTGTACAGGCGCAATCTTGAAACTGTAAAATGGATTTTGTTGAAATCTCACCCGCGAATAGAGCACAGACTGCAGGTGTGCAACCTTGTACTTTTGTTCAGATTCATGAAAAATTGGCAGTTGGACAGTATTTTGAAATTCGGTAAAACTTCTTTACAGTTTTGTTCGCGTAATGGAACGTCGTGTCCGGGTTATATCTCCAAAATTATTAATAGGATTGTTTTGAAGTTCACATGCGAATAGAGCACATATTGAAGGTGTGCAACGTCGGATTTTTGTTCGGGTTCATGAGCCATTGTCAAAATGACAGTTTTTTTATTATTGGAACTTGGCGTATTTTCGACGGTGTGAAATTTGGTAAAACTTCGCGTTTTCATAGAATTTTCTCCGCATAATGGAAGGTACCGCGAGCTGTTCATAGGATTTTTTTTTCACAGTCGGAAAACACAGATACTGAAAATTGTCAAAATGTTTTGCCTTTGTTGAAATTTAAAAATTTTAAACTGTTTAAGTTGTGAAAAATGTGATGAAAGTGGCAGTGGTATGATATTGTGCAAACCGACCTTGGCACTGATTTCATAGGTCATCCCCACTACGAGGGGTTGGGGGAGGGTTAGGGAATTTTGTTTCTCCAAGTCTCTAGTTACTTTTAACGATCCGTAAAAAATTGAATAAAATATTAACCAAAACCCAATTTTCTTAAAACGTCTTATATTTTTAATCAAAGGTAAAGAATAGGGCATGAGTGCCCCCCCCCCCCGCCCTCGTCTTTTTGGCTGTTACTTATTTTGCAATTCGCGGGCAGTTTGCAGAAGTGTATTGGCGAAAAACCATTTTTTATTAAAATCTAAACCGACGCCCGGGATAAAGCCTTACTGTCATAAAATTTAGTTTAAACGTAACGGGCATTAGTTTTTAGTACAATAGCACTCACTGTAACTTTGTGATTCACCAAAAATTAGCGAAAATATTGACGAAAATGCAATTTTATTAAAAACATATCTCCTCCTAGGAATATATTAAGATCTCAACTGACGCAGGGATATAGTCTTACTGTCTTGACATTTTTATTAAAAGTAGACAGTGGTAACTGTGGATATTACTTTTTTTGACGCCAGGGATATAGCCTCACTGTCTTGAAATTTAGGTTAACGGTTACAATTTGGTTTAAATCCTGACATCAGTATATGCGCGCCGGGCATTGCCCATGCACAAGCTTTTTATTGGTCTTTGATGCGGTTGCAACCGGTTAATTGGAGTCAATTTTCTAAAGAAAGTCAGACGTTTCACTGAAAGTTGGTTATCGAGTTGTCCTTTATAGAATCTCTTCAGAACAGTTTAAGAAACCCCCTCTTCAGCCGGCTTGCTTCATTGCAAAATTGTGCTAAATTTCTCTTTAGAAATCAGAATGCACTTGAAACGATCAATGAAGAGAATATTTTAAAAGTTACAAATATCTAAGGAATGTAATATGTAAGCGAAGAAAATGATTTAAGGCCAGAAAATCTAACCATGTTTCTCATTTCTGGGCCGGATCAATAAAGTGGAAGTGGTTGCTGGCCGGCAGGTCTGCGGGAAGTAAAGCAAAAACACTCCACTGTTGGGAAGGAAAATTGCCGAAATTCCCTCGTCCGTGTATTCGAAAGAGAAACTTGAAGTGACAAAATAACATTTTGTCACTGGGAGTATTGTATTATTTTAAAATATGTGCATTAAGTCTTGCTTGTTTATCTATGGGTCCCATAAAGTTTACATCAATATTTCTCTTTCAGTACGCTTGATTTCCTTGATCTGTTTTGTCAGGTTACTCACAATTCCCGGAGTTTGTGTGCTAAAGGAGATAAAGGCGGATTTCTTGTAATAATCTGAGCGTAAACAGCTCGATGACTGTGCTTGAGTGGGGGAAAAGCTTCCCATTCAAGGCCGAAAATAATACCCCTGGAGACCGTTTTGTAAAGTACACCCTGACAGAGCAAGGGTAATTATAAGAACGCCTTTATGCGAAATAAACGCAGATTACATATTCAGGATATGTAAAATTTAAAAAAAAAATTGCCAAAGTTGCAACAAGGTTTGTTTCATGATATACACGTCGTATAGTGTCAAAGAGATAGTGATATGTCAAGCTCGACATTTTAATAATTATTGTCTTGACGCATTTAAATTAATGGAATCTGATGATTTCGTTCAGTAAAAATATTTTAAAAAAAATTTGTGACAACACAACTCATATCTACGAATATGTTAGGATAGATTCGGAGATGTGCCATGACATTGCATGAAGTTTGGTTACGGGATACGCAGCAGCAGCAGAGTAACTTCAAGTTTTATAGCGCAAATTTTCGAACTGAAGGCCATGTTTAAATGGTGTTCCTCCAAAACGGGGTTAAGACTATCAGTTGAATTATTGCGAAGGGTGATCCTAAGTTTCTGCAAACTCTTGACGCCTGTTTATAAGTTAATAAAAATACATTGTGTCTGATGTTTAGTAAATATTTTGAATAAACGAATTTCCTTTGCAAGACAAGGTGCTGGGAAAGAATATATACTGAGCTATGTTTTTACTGGGAAACGAACTCCCGATCGAACATTTGTTGGTCATTGAATAGATAAATAATTTAGCAAGTTGCTCACAGAGGTAGCTGTTCACTGACTTTATAGACTGGTTGATCGTCTCGAGGGACCTATAAGTAGTGAGAGAATACTTTTCCTTTTAAGATGTTGTGTGAATATAGAAAGGTTTCATGCTGCGATAGTAGTGGTTCTGAAGTATCAGCATTGTTAACAGTTATTTTTTCTTTAGCGAGGGAGAAACAGAGTGAAGAAGGGGTGGATTTTGGGGGAGAGTGTGTTAATATGTGTTTCTTTATGTGTATAGTTGATGAGTTTTTAGAAATTTGCCTGGCTAAATGGGGTACATTTAAACAAATTCAGTGGCCAATTTTCAAAATGCTCCTTCTCGTACAATTTCGATCGGATTGCTTTCCATTTTTGAACGATTGTTCCCTGGATAGTTCTGTCTTGAAAATTATCTTTTTACTTTTTTTTATGGATGCAGCAAAAAATTGACTAAATGGGGGGGGGGGGCATAAAAAAAATTTCGCAGCCAGATTTCCCAAGGTTTTTCTTCCACGAGTTTGATTGGATTGCCCTTAAAGGTTCGTTATGCTGTCCTTTGCTGAAAATTACCTTTTTTGGTGATCTAACAAAAATTGGCTGAACGGGAGGGAGGGGGTGAGGGGGGGGGGGGGGGACGTGTTATAATTTGTTGGTTGCCAGTTTTCAAAGTGCTCATTCTTCCACAATTTTGATCGGTGTGCCTTCAAATTTCGCATAACTGTTCACTAGGCGGCCCTCTCTTGCAAAGTTACTTCCAAGGCGATCCGCCGAAAATTGGCTAAATGGGGAGCAGTGAAAAAAATTTGGTTAACAATTTGCAAAATGCTTCTTCACTCACAATTGATTTCTTTCCAATTTTATAAGATTGCGCCCCGGATTGTTTTCTATCGAAAATTTACTTTTTTTTTATCGACTTGCCAAAAATTGGCCAGATAGGGGCATGGTGGCTTTTATAAGTTTTTGGTAAGGAATTTTCAGGATGCTTCTACTCCCACAATATGGTTCAGATTACCTTTAAATTTTGTACGACTTTTTATTGGGTAGGCCTCTCTTTAAATTTTTTCTCGATCCACCAAAAAAAAAAGGTCAAATAGGGGCATTTTTAATTTTTTGGTAGCCAAGTTTCCAAAGGGTTTTTTCTTCTACAATTTTGGTTGGATTTTGCATAATTGTTCACTGGGCCGTCCTCTTTTGAAAATAACTTTTTTTTTGGAGGGGGAGGGGGCGGGATTCACACAAAATTGACTAAATGGGGACATTTATAATTTTTATTTTGCTACTTTTCAAAATGCTTTTTCTCCCACCGACAATTATTGTTGGATTGCCTTCAAATTTTGTATAAATGTTCAGTAGGCGGTCCTCTCTTAAAAAGTTACTTTTTTGGCCTTCCGCTAGAAATTGGCTAAAATGAGTTGGGGGTGCATTTTTTAAAAAATTAGACGCTAATTTTCAAAATGCTTCTCCATTTTGATCGGATTCCTTCAAAATTTTGGACACATTTTCAATTTTCAATAACCGGTTTTGGAAATATGACTACCACTTTTTGTCGACCGTACAAGCCTATCGATTTCTTCTGGTCACCGTATCCCTGGACATTTTTGTTTATATATACAGTTATTTATATATGTTTTTTCTCTCTTTGTTTGCTCCCAAGCTACTTGGCGCCTAAAAAAGTTCTTGTTTATGTTAGTTATTTGTGTAACTTTGACTTTCAGGTGAGGTGACTCCAACAAATAAGGGTTAACACAAGATGGCGCAACCGTACCTGACTGCCATGAACCACTCAGAATGGCACGCCAAGAATGTACTCAAGAAATTTCACAAGGTAAAATTAAATTGCATAATTATCCTTTGCGGGGTTTGGTGGGAGATGATGTTTGAAATAAAACTATAAAAGAAAGGGCACTTCTTGACCATTACCTTTCTTACAGTACAACAGCAGAGGCCAAAATGACCGTACTGTTTAAAAAAAAAAAAAAACTGCTTTAATATCTTTATGTAGACATCATGGTACGCAGTCTCAGGTTACCACTGTTGGGCTTCCGTGACATCTTGCACTTCGATTTCATGATTGCTAGTGAGCGTACAAAGCAAACGATAGTATTTTTGCAGTGCATGTCGGTGGCAGATACAGCCGTATTCCCCGCTCTTCCAGTATCGTAAACGTCACGCCAATCACTACTGAAAGTGTGTACTTCACATCGCCATAACAACGTAACTACGGTGCAGAAAGCATCAGAGAGGGGTGCAAAAATGTCTTAATTCAAAAGAGAATATATGTACAACAGAAATCATGAAATAAAAATAAAACCATAGTCGCGTTTGGTTAGCCTTGCGCACTGTCCTCACTCGCCTTGCAGGGAGGGTTTTTTCCTGAATAAGTCTGCCCGCTGATGTCGTCCCTGTGCGTAGCTCCTTTGACCCTTTGACTTCAAAATATTTGGTTGGCACTTTAAGGTCACCTGTTTTTAACACTTGATGCCAGTTTGCGGGTGTGTGTTATGAATGTTAGGCTATTTGTTTTTGAATTTTCAAAGAGCCAGTGACATTTCAGCCAGTGTAGTGCTGAACGATATTAAAAAGTGTATTTTACTCCACGCCTTTTGTTTGTAGTGTCGTTTAATTACTGTTATGGATCAAATAACATTTGCTTAGCTTACTCGAACGTCGTGTCAGAATCCAATAGACTCAGTCCCATGATCTATCCTTTCGTCGGTGGACTAAGCCCATTAACATATTGGCCAGAAACGGTCAAAGTGTAGAAAAGTCACAATGTGCTCCTATCTTACTCTTCTTCACCAGTCTCAGAGTGTGGAGGGCGGAGTAATCTAATGGTTAGCGCATTCGCCTACGAAGCAAGAGGTCACACAATAAGGATTTTTTACCCTCGCCAGTTTGGCGAAGGACGTTCAGCTCACCTTCGCCAGATTAACCGTCTTACTATTACTGTAACTTAATTTGTTTATTGCAAAAATGGTAATCTGTTATTAGGTATAAATTGATATGCGCACAATTATGGTGTGTAAAAATGGACAAGTTGAACCAGTGTCGTCAGTGTTTGCGTTTGTCAATGGGATAGCTGTGCATTCATTTCACATTCCCCTAAATCAAAAACAAGGCATATTTTGATTTTATTATAATAATTTTTGCCTAAAATTCACCTTCGCCAAATTGGCGAAGGTGAATCTGTTCACCTTCGCCAAATGGATTTCACCTTCGCCATGGCGAAATGCGAAGGTCTTATGTGCACCCCTAAGGTCCTGAGTTCAAGCCAAGCAAAAGGCGTACTTTATCATCGTCTTCATTTATATGCTTTGCAGGCAATATTCATAGTTCTGCCTCCTTCTGTAGGAGGTTTGCGTTGTCGCTCGCGAAGCAAAAGGGCGCGAGTTCAAACATCGTTCCAGCAGTCGTTGTTCATTGTCTGCCTTCATAGCTTTTGCAGGCCATATTTCTAGTTCTGCTTTTCGCAGAAGCATATATGAGCCCATGCTACATTAATTTCTGTTAGTGGATACGCTAAATTATTACCATCCCAGAGTTAAAATAATGTCTGTACACTGGGCACATTATAAACCGGCTTGAGGAAAATTATATGAACAATATCAGTATATAAAACTCCTTCTTTTTACTTTCTTTCTTTTCTTCTTTTTTCTTCTTCCATCCCTCTCTCACTTCCACTATCCCAGGTAGATCTTCAGTGGTGTTGTAGTATATTTGCTATCAGTTCGGAAAAACTGGCCAAACAAAAGGATAGCTTGAAGAGAAACAAAAACAATACTGTTCGTCCTACAGATCCATTCCAGTTAGGTTTGATAGCAAGTTGCTCATGAGGCCTACCAAGTCTAAATTTGGTCAAAATTGGTCGGTTTCTCCTTTCACCTTCGTAAAGTCTTCGTTTTTGTGACGATCATTTTTAAAGAAAGAAAGCAAACACCGATGTGCATTTTGAACAGTTTTAAAAAAAAATCATGGCGCATGCTTAAAAGGCTTGTGCGCCACTTGGCGCATGACCAAAATGTATGTGTGTCGCTTTAAAAACTGATGCACCACGGCGCAGGCAAGAATTAGTCCTGAGAATACAGAATTATAATTGATGCAGCATTTAGGTACGCGTACAGTGACGGTTCGAGATCAAGTATGGCATTCCGCAACCAAGGGGCATTATAAACGTTCATTGGGTATTTGGGTATTGCAGTATAACCGTATTTAATTTATTAAATATGCCTATGTACATGATTTATATCAATAGTCGGACTGAGGCGACAACTACAAGTAGTAAAATGGCTAACTTTTTGTGGAATTTCTGTATCGAATTATACAAAAACCGTTTGAAAGGAATATTTTACCAGATGTAAATGGGACTGCTTAGGTAAAAGAAAATATTATTTTATGATCACTTGATTATTATTTAGCGCTTCTTCTGGCTGTCAGAGTTATTGCTTCACTTCAATAATGAGGTGTAGAGCACTCGAAACACTCGATAAAGACCGCGGCGATCCGTCGCCAGCACTCTACGGACAGCTTCTTTACGAGGTTTTATGAACAGGGTCATAGACCGCAGTTGTACAGAGAGCACATCATGTGATGTGTACACCTATTACACTTGGACATACTTTGGTTCAAATTTGCTTAAATTTTTCTGGTACGGCCCTTAAAAGTTCAGGGATTAATGGGCCATGAAGCACAACCTCATTGAAAACCTCAGTTAGAGATAACATGTTCTGAACTTTTGTTTTGATCTTTGAAATAAATTTGGAGTGTTTGATTTTTATTTCACGGGAAACTATTATCTGTCATTGCATTGAATGTTTTGTAGACTGTTTCTATTAAAAGCAACAATGTATCGATCAACCGGACAGGTTGAGACTAAAAGTAAGAAGAAATATCCTGGGTGGCCAAACTGGGATGCAAGCAAACTAGTGACACAGAAAATATTTAGCAAGTTAAAATGTATTATTACAAGTTTATTTTAGAAAGCAACTATTACTGCTCTAGATAACATTACTGATCTTGTATCTGTTTTATCATTATCCCCTATGTAACGGAGGGATATAATTAGGAGCTTGGCCGTCTGTCTATCCGTATGCGGTCTGGGCTATATGTCAGAAACTATAAGGCGGTTTGTTTTGAAATTCACACAGGGATAGAGCACATATAGACGGTGTGCAGCGTCGTGTTTTATTCGTGAAATAATGTCAAAATAACAGGTTTTTGATATAATTTTGTCCGCGTAATGGAACGCGTCGTCCAGGCTGTGTCTCCAAAACTATTAATCGGATTTTTAAAAATTTCACACACGGATAAAACAGATACTGAAAATTGCCAAAATAACTTTTTTTTTAAATATGAAACTTTAATTGAAATTTAAGAATGTAAAACTGTTAGAATTGTGAAAATAACGTTGTGAAAGTGGATTGGCATGACACTTTGCAAACCGACCTTAGCACCGATTTCATAGTCCGCTACACGCAAGAGGAAATGGGGGAATTTGTCATTCTCTAGATTCGAATTGAAGCGATTTTGGTCTGGACAGGGTCTTTTGTATGTATAGTGATAGCAGTCAAGATTATTTTCCAAGGCTTTAAGCTACTCCTTGTGGCCGTGTGACAGCTGGGTGCATTGTCCTTGGAGACTGTTGTTGCTGCGTTCATACACACTGTATGTTACTACATGCACTTGTTGGGTAGAACCGGCCGTTGGGGGACATTGAGCTACAGCACCGATACAAGCCTGCACAGCCCGTACTCTCATGCCGCACCGTGGAGATAGACAGCACCGGCACGCGGACGTACAGGGCCCGGAATGCCATCGACATTATTGAAGAGCAGCACAAGTTGATTCATGAAATTTATACTAAAGCCAGGTAGGCACGAGTCCTCGATGGCACTGCGTCGTTGCATTTTGATTAATCGTGGTTTTGCAGACATCGTAGGAGCTTTTTTAAGAAGTAATGTGTGGCAATATGAAATAATATGATTATGTAAAAACAGGTAAAAAGAAACAAAAACAAAAGAAACTAACGGTTGCTATTATCGAGTAGTCGCTGTAATTAATACCGGACGGTAAAAACGTCGATCGCCAAAAGGTCGACGGTTAACACACTGACGGTCAAAAGTCGATAAATCAAAGTGCGGACAAAACGTCGACTAACTAATGTCGGATGAAATGAAGTAGACAGATCTGTTAATAAGCTAAAACGAGCGTAAACAGTTCTACAATGAATAAACTTGTGATATAGTCAAAAGTAAAGTTATTTTTAAACAGTCTTCATCACAAAAATAAACATTGTCACTGAAGTGCAACACTCGGTCGCTCAATTATTTTGCCCAACACTGAAGGCTGTACAATGGACTAACTGCGGCCAAAACGTAAACCCAATGAGGGTGGACAACCCGGGTGGCTTGATGCCTGATAGAAGGGTCAGACTCGACGTACTCTCGTCGGCCCTTAAACATGGACCACCTTAACACCAGAACATCACATTGAGATTGTTGCTTTGCACACTATCCATAAAAAGTAAAGCCCTTTATAGGGAAGTTAATGACGGCTCTTAAAAAACAGCTGTCTGTTGTTCAAATATGCATTCACCATGCAGACTTTAACCTGGATACTTAATGGAGATATTCCGTTTCGTTTGGTTACAATTGACCTGACCATAGGCGTTAATAACCTCAGCGACTGTGCGCTCAATAATTCCTAGAATTTCTTAAATTCTGTTATTTCCGCGAAGCAAAGTTTTGTCTTAAGGTACTTATAAATATTTTGAAATAAAAAAATATTTTTCCAGGGAACATTTTTTTCAGCAAATGTATAAGTAAATATCAAAATAAAATAAATTACAACAAAGATTAACCTCAAGACAGCCGAAGTATATATTTGTAGCACCGTTCTGGTCTCTAAGCAGTACCTGTGCTGACTGAATAACATTATGAAAATACACTCGGTCTGGGGCCCAAATAGGTCCGTAAGAATTGACAAATGTTGTGTTATCATAATTGCCCTGAGCAAAATTTTGTGTATTTACCTGGCGGATGTTTAAGTTCAGTATTAGGTACAACACATATTTTCAGGGTTCAGGTTTGACAGTCGCTTAAGTTTGCCGGGCTTCTGCGGCGACCTATGAACCTTTTCAAGCTGGTAGCACAGTCAGAAATGTGCATTTGTGACTGTTTGAAATCCTTTGCTAAACAGTTTATTTTAAGATTTAACTTTGTTCAAATGACAACAAAATTGCAGATATATATTTTGATCTTACTCCACGGAGGGCGCAACAGCCAGAAATTATGCTAACTTGCAACGCTGTTCCAGAATGTACTCGCATAACAAAAGCGAACTGACACGTTTTAGAAAAACGTTCCGAGATTTACTACTCTGAATTCAGGTGAATCAGATTTAACGAGGTATTCCAACAAACATATTATTACAGATCTTTTTCTTACAAGTTTAGCCATTTAGCAGCGTGAACTCCCGGGAAATTATACGTTTCTGAACACAATGTTGTAGTTTTTCGAACTACACATACAAATGAAGGGTTTATTAAACTACATGGAGTAATAGGACGTTTGAGAGCTGTTTGTATAGCTGTGGTGCTTGGTAATGCAGGAATATATCATCAGCCCCTCCCTGTGGACAGAGGACCAAGCCGAAAGTTGTCAGCCAAGATCAGGTCAAAGGCCTACAGACACTGAGAGGTAACACCCACAAATGAATTTCGAATGTTTGACGCCGAGCGACCAGTTACGTCATCTGTGCTTAAGTTGCTGTGTTTTATAGCTTTTTTTCAAGTGATCGGAGCTGTGTCCAAGATCAGAATGGGATAGGCATAGCGTAACTGAAAAAAAAGCAGAACGTTCAAAGGCATTAGGTGACGGGAATTGCATTTCATACAAGTCGTTCGGGATAGTTCGAAACGCACGTGAACAAAATTCTTTCATTCGTATCTGAAGAAAGAATCAACAGCTTCGAAGCTGAAAAGTTGCTACACAATATTCGATGCTTGAAATGCTGTTCAGATCAGTTAGTATAAATCAATATATTTACTTTGTTTCTTATAAAGAGTAAACATTTTAAATGGACTTGCCAGCCTTCTATTAACTTAGGCAGAGAGTCATTATGTTACAGTGCGTAAAACACTTTTGTTGTTGTTGCATCGACGAATCAATAGATTCGGTGTGGCGCTCAGTCTATAAACTGGCACGAGATTAGTAATTAACATCTACGAATTACGTCTGGTGATTTTCTCAAAGGGATAAATGAATAATAACAATAAAACAGTGCCCCCATACACACTCATTTAGACACTTGGAGTTAACCGCTTACTACTGTTTTCAGAAAATTCTTTTTGAAAAAAGAAAGAAAGAAAAGAAGTACAAAAATATGTGTAACGCTGCGAGAAGAGAGGACTTATATTGATGGGGGAAAAGCTCCATATTAAGTGGATACTGTTTAACACAGAGTTTTGAAAATGAACTTACAGTGAGCGGGTCAAATATTGGAGTGTCACAGAGTCGACCGTCGTCCGGAAAGACGGAATTTATCATCCTGAAAACCCGCCCCAGCACTACAGGTATGTGACCAACTACCTGTACATTTATCATCCTGAAAACCCGCCCCAGCACTACAGGTACGTGGCCGCCCCTCTGTGCATTTATCATCCTGAAAACCCGCCCCAGCACTAAAGGTACGTGGCCGCCCCTCTCTACATTTTTCATCCTGAAAACCCGCCCCAGCACTACGGGTACGTGGTTGTACGTATGTATATTTATCATCCTGAAAATCGAACCGGCACTACAGGTGCGTGACCGCCTCTCTGTACATTGTTGTTTAGAACTGATGCAACTTAAGATTTAGTTATCATGCAAATTGCGAAAATCATTGTTTTTATCACCAGCCCCCCCCCCCCCCCCCCAACACACACACACAAATCTTCCTTCATTAAGTAATTCAATAAACTGCCGCTTTGCTATCGGTAACTGCTATCCTTTAATTCAAGCACCAGTTTGCCGCTGAATATTATTTTAAAAGACGCCAAAGATATAAGCAGGTGTAACAAAAAAAACCGTGAAACATTTGTTTACCAGGTTCACACAAGCGAAGGGCGCAGCCGGCTGTAGATGCAGAGTACAAATTCGAGTTTGATCCGGATTTGCAGTCGTGTGCCGACGCTTGCAGTTCAACGCGTCAGCAGATCCATTCTATCTGGGAACCCGAGCAGCGTTCTTTGGACGAGGGAAAATTTGTGCGAGGCAAAAAAGATCAGCCGTCAGTGGCATCAACTATAGACCCGAGGGCGACCAGCAGCTGGTTGTCTTTTGGCGGAGGGGTACAAGAAAGAAGTTCCGGTGTTGTTGATGCTTTCACAGGTGAGAAAAAGTGCTTATAACGAGGCATCCGGAATCGGCCATTTTTTTTACTCTATCGTTGAAATATGTTGAAATTTGTTATATATATATATGTTACAGGGAATCTGTGAAATTAGGGATTTCATGAAATCCCTAGTGGATTCGTGTAATAACTTGCTCAATCAATTTCGATGTTTTTATCGAGAATTTTCATGTTTGCAATGTAGTATTTTACCGAAATTAATAGTAGATTTTGAATTAATATACTCAAAGCACTCGATTGCCAAACTATCATTCATGAGATACTTCAGTACCTGATTTCAGCGATATTTTTTATCCTATGTAACTTATGTCACATTTCACGTCATATTCTGTTATTTTGGATGGTAATGTTACAAATTCCAATTCCTTTCGATGTGAAAAGGAATACACTATTTTGGAGAACCACTAAACAGCCTTCCTGAATGGATAATTTTTAAAAATAGTTCCATAATCAATATGAGCTTATTCATTACACGAATTCCCTAGGGATTTCATGAAATCCCTAATTACACAGATTCCCTGTAACATATATATATATATATATATATATATATATATATATATATATATTGAGGCGCTGAAGGGGGAGGGGAGGAGGGAAGGGGGATCTACCAGACACAGTCATAATGCCTTAGGTTCAATTTTCCAGCTTAATATTTTTTAAAATTTAGGAATGGGGATGCTGCGAGACTCAGCAACATTTTTCCTTCCCTATAAAAATTTCCGATATTCACTAATGTCACTACAGTGCTTGAATAATGGGTTAGGTCGAGAAATTTATTGTATTAAATTTGTGACCAAAGTAAATGTGACTTATACAAAATGGACGACACAGAAGTAGTTTTTAGGTTTCCGTGCTATTTTTACACGTATCGCAGTGTTCTGGAGGTATTCTTGTAAACTTGACAAGCACCTCTTGATATCGCATGACTTTAGGTGGTTTTATCTTTTCTTTTCTCATAATCGATAAACCCACTACTTAAATCTACTTCTGTATGATTCATAAGTGATTAGTTGTATTGCCAGCAAATATTAATTACCTGTTATTGTTTAATGATTGATTTATTCTGTCGAGTGTCCTCAACAGGAAAAATGATAAGTTTTCATTGAGGTGTGCTGGCCGTTACCATATTCTACCATAGACCCAGACATAATTGTGTGAACTGTTCACGTTGTTTGTTGACACTCCGCGCAAGGATACAAACCTTTCTAATCTTTTATTACGTTAAGTAGCCATCGTATTTAATAGAGTATTCGCGTAAGTTTTGATACTTTTTGCAAACACAAGGATTCATTAGAAGACTTAACACGCAAATTTATTGGGAAATTTAGCAATGCTGTTTATAGAAAAATGACTCTTTCATAGCTATGAAACATGAAGGGCAGTTCTATGCCATAGACGGTGGGACGGGCACAGCTGTTGCCAGGCAACTTCAACGTGGTGATAAGATTCGGATTGGTATCAATGGCCAGTCGGCCCCGCCGGATTACAGGATAAAGGAACATCAACAGTAAGTCCTAAAACTGGATTTATTGCATTCTGATAATGCGGTGCCCCTAACAGAGGATTAACTAAGTGTCAGCATAACAGTGATGTCCAACGATAATATTTTAGTCAATAATGGAACAGTTATTAAATTTCACTTTTTATGTTATGGAACAGAAACTGTATTGATTTCACTTTGCAAAGGTAAAAAGATGTTTCTGCTTAAGTGATCCGTTATTACAGAACAAGGGAATAAAGATATCACAGAATAATGTTCACGTTTACTCCAAATGTTATTGGTCGGCAAAACTTTTGTCCCGATGTTTAGATAGATGCCGAAGAATTCTTCTATTTTTTTGTTCATCTTACAGTCCATTTTATTACTTTTTTTTAGATCTGACAATACATTTTAATACAGATTTCAAATGCAGGTCTTTGATACAGTTTTTTTCTGCATAATAATTTGTTATAAAGAGGACAAAACTGGTTTTATTCGGTTTAGCAGTGTGGGTATAACCTGGGTTTTCGTGTGTTAGGTCTGTCTCTACTGGACTTTTTCTTTGTTTTTAGAAACGTAAAAGATGATGCGAGTAGCGAGACAAGTAGTAGCATGAGCAATCACATAGTGCCGCTATGCTGGACGGACCAGGTACAGCGAGAGGATACCATTATCGTGCAGCCCTCCTCACCCAAGCAGTCCCCGCCCAAGAAGGTAACGCTGTTGCCTGTTGCTTTGCATGAGATAACTTTAATAAATCTTGATATTAAACGCGTCTGCCTTTAAAGGATTGCTTTGACGCTACAGGTTCAATGCCACAACTGCACGAGCATAGGTATTATTATTATTATAAAGCGTTCTTTTATAGCACAGCAACAATAACTGTTCTATGCGCTGTACAAATTTCGTTAAGACCCAAACACACATATAAATAATATTTCATTAAGACTAAAAAGGTAGAGGTGTGTAGTAGTAAAAAATTAAGGAAATATTCAGCCCTAACCATCCCAAACCAGTTAACCGGACAAGCGGAAAAAAGGTTATTAGGCGGAAACACATTGCATGAATTCAGTACAAACCTATGGGTGTGGAAGTAATTGCACAAGTGAATGTGCAAAGTTTTTGTGTGTTAAAAAGTCAATTAAACTGCAGTGAATCTGTAGATGTGAATCCGCAGTTAAATTTATTATCACTCAGTAAAACTTTGGTTAAAATAAAAAAAGAGAACATTTTTATTATCATTGAAAACTATAGTGAATAACTGAGGTGGATTTTTGCTTTTAGAGTTTGAATGAGTCTCACCCGGTTGTCTTCAAGAAATTCGGAGTAGATGGGAGTCGACCACCGCCGACCGTTGACGCGGAGGGATCGGCACGCAAAGCGAACGTGCGTGTGGTGGAGGGCTATGGCGTGAAGAGGCGCACGTCGGCGCGCACTAACATCGACGGCACGCGCGGCAGGCCGTCGGGCCGCGTCACGCACATCTCGGTAAACCGCCGAGACGAGGATGCGGACGGTCTCAGCTACGAGGATATACTGGATATGCGCATCAAGAGCAGGGCCAGCACCGGGCCGCTCGTGCATGAAGAGCTCCGAACAGCTGGCGTGCAGCTGGAACATGCAGTCCTCAACGGGCAAGGGGATAGCAAATCGAGTTTCAGTGATGGTGCACCGAAGAACAGATCAAGAGTTCGACCAATGAGTACGGTTTCTAGTTCAGGTTCGGCCGACTTCGGCGGCTATATCATTGGCGCACCGCCCATACAAAATGGCCGCCACGTGACGTCACCAGTCAACAGTGAAGCACCGACGAGTGGTCGTTCAGCCGGACGGAAGAAAAGCGGCTCGGCCAGACCGCCGCCTCAGAAGCCGAGCCTGCACAAAACATCGGCCGCTAGCGGCAGCTCTATAGGCTCAGGCCGTACTCCCAGCAGGAATACCGAGTACATAAACATGACACAGCAACTGTGCATCGCCAAAGACCATGCGACAAGCACACAGGAGAGCACGCCGAGCAAAGGCAGGATGACCACTAAAGCCAACAGCGAAGCTATATATTCTGTCAGTGAACATAACAAGCCAAAGGAAAGAGACGTCAAGTTCAAAGAGGAAATGGAAGAGATTATTCCCGATGATTTCGAGCGGAAGCTGCCCGAGGAAGCTGTTCCAGCTGAAGTGTATGAAGGTGAACAGCGGAAAGACTCTGCTGAAACGGCGCCTGTTGCTGCGAGTCCTGTTCAAGACTGTGATGAACAGTCGTCGGTAGATTCGCTGGCGAGCGACAAAAAGTATGCCTTTAATATCCCGACAGGCGGGCACGAAATGGAGTCAGAAATTATTTCGACGGAGCGAGAGCGCCTCGAATCGTTCAATAAACAGGGGACTGAAGCAGAACAAGGCGAAGAGTGCAGGAGTGACGGAGAAGTCTGAAAAAAAAACAACTGCATGACGTGTCATGGGTGTGTCATAAAGTTATGCAGCTGATTTCTGTTGAGAAGTTATTGGTTGAGGCGGGGGTGGGGGGGGGGGGGGAGGTCATGTTCTTGAAACACTTTTTCCTTGGTTTCAGCTTGGACTGTGGTGGTAAATCGTGCGGTACGTTTCATTGTCACTTTTAGATCATACTTAATATCGAGGCTGTGCAGATCGATACACTTTATATTGAACAGAGCGACCAGAATAACCCGCCCACCCGTCGCCACCAGAACTATCCCTGCTGTCCTCAACATTTCGCCGGTCAACATTTATAACTTTATGTTAACATTATTCACTGATAACTAACGTTGAAGTTAAATAATAAAAATGTATTATGTAATTACTGTTCCTCTCAGTTGTCTTATTTACAGTGAAACATTTAAATGATTTTTTTCCTCTGTTGGAACAGGTGTCTTAAAATAGTATTTGGAGTGTTTCAGAGGCGTTGTTTTTGTCATTTTAATGTTGGTTTGCTAAGAATCAGTATTTTTATGTGAATGAAGAGTGTTATTTTTCTACTTCAACATTTTTAATATTTTTTTTATCGTAGTAATATTTATACTTTCAGACAAGATGTGCCTATTTTCGATATTTGTGCGTTTATAGTGAGATGTATGTTAAGAACAGCTGACCAACTGGTGGGATATCTTTAGACCCACTTTCCCCTATATCTTGCCTTCCGTGGTCAAGATTTTGGTTAGGGTTTTCAAACGAGCTGCTTTGTTATACCTCCAAATAATATATCTGCGATAAGACAAGCGCGTTTTTTTAATGTTTATTTTATGACGTATATTTTTGAAAATGTTATGCGATAAAAATGAGGGGCTGGTGGGCCTTGGGTATCATGCGCGCGCGACCAAAAAATCTTAACATGTGTACCCGCTACTAGAGTTGAATTGAACTTGTGATTCTTTATAGCCCGACTTTTGACGGTCCTACCGAAATCCTGCCGGATTTTGTCGTATCATTATGTATTTTTTATTTCATGTTTATAAAATAGCCCTCAAAAATGCGGCAGCCAGGGCCAGCACTGGGTTATTCTTGATTTGTTCCTGACCGAGTCAAGAACAGGAAATTACAAAGTTCCAGAAATTCTCGGGAACTTTGTAAACTTCCTGCTTTGACAGTTAATGTAGCACATATGCCTTTAACATTTCAGAGGCAATTTAAATTCTTGAAATTCAAAGTGAAGCTCTTTCTTTGATCAAAATGCGTAAATGACGTGAAGATTCCGAGTCTGCGGGGTCTATTTTATTTGGTATCACGGATTGTCAGTTCTTAAGAAGCGCTTAATGATCTCGAATATATATTTTTTTGCAATATGCAGTGGACTACTGAGTAAATCGTGTTGTTACCAAATGATATTTTTGCTGTGATATTGTTTTTACTTGTTTGTGATGTTTTATGTTGTTATTTGTACCCAGGTTGATAATTCTTATGATAAAAGTATTGAAAAGTTAATAATTAATCTCTGTTAGGGTCAAGCTGTCAAAAAAATCAATGTACTTGAAAAAAAATAATGTTATACAGACAGCATGTCTTAAAATGAGGCCGACGTAAACTTTCCGTAGAAAGCACTAAAGTTCATTCGTCGAAGAATATTTTCTGTCGCAATTTCAGCTTGAATATAAAATGTGTACGCTCAGAATCGTTTGGTATTTTTCTTATCAAAAAAGGAGAAAATAAGGTTTTATTTAAGTTTGTAGGCCCACTGTTTGTGGTTAAATTGATATTTGATTCACAGTAGTCGAGTCCACTCTTTATATTGTGCACTTTTGTATTGCATTGTTAAACATTTTGAATACAATTTTTGCATAATTTTTGGTGACTTTTTATTAAGTCAGGGTCTTAAAAAAGCAATGACATTTCGCGGTATCGTATTCTGTATGCTGGAAATACAAATGTGAACGTAACACATTATTAATTTTTAAGCATGTATTTAACGTAAACATTTATAGCATTGTTAAGCATGTACATAAATTAATAAGCCAAAGAGTTTCATGCTCCTTGAATTTCTTATCTTTTTCTCAATAAAGCAGGCGTGAGTTAAGAAAGACAAGTCCAGAGAGCACCGTCAGATGTTTATATTTTTTTATTTCAAAAGTTCGGCTTGTTAAACTACACATTTATCGCAGATCAAATAACATTGCACAATTTCATACATTCTACAGATATCTCTACGCGTAACTATTGCGCGTCTTTGGTCCGCATATACTCCGGAATACATACTTCGTACATACGGGTTCATGGAACCTACTGTACGTGTACAACCTCAGTTCATGCAAATCCAGGGTGCGCCACCGTATACGCTCGTGTACACTCCCTTAATACTTGTAAACCCAGGGTACACATACGAATTCAACTTCTCCGGCTACACAGTGCCAAATATACACATGTTCCCTTCTGGGTGCACTCCCTCACAAGAAGTTACTTGCAAAGGTCACCTTGACATTTTCCTCCAGGAAGGTGTCAATATTGTCATTATTGATCTGCCTTCCTGATTTGTGGAAGGAAATGTTTGAGAATTTTGACAGGTTATTTCAACTGGACGGAGGATTTCCTCAAAATTAAAGAGCTCCGGGCAATAAATTTTGCTTCACACACGGGAAACATATCAACAAGGCTGTATACGTTCACTGGGGTACACATATTTCCGGGACGTACTTACTCCCAGGCTGATAATACAGACGTAAAGCAATTTATTATCACGAGCCTAACAATGGTTTTGAATCATTAAAAACACAGAAAAAGCGCGCGCGAGAGAGAAAGAGAGAAAGAGAGGGGGAGAGAAAACGAGAACGAGAGAGATAGAGAGCTAAAATTATTAAAATTTTGTACCAGAGGCTAAAACACGAGCATCCCCACAGGTTTTCTTTTGTGCTTGAGCAGACAGTATATTTACTTTTTGCAATCTAGAAGCTTATTTTTGAAGCAGCTTTAAAGAGGCAGTTATCGCACCACTATTCATGATAAATAATCATACAAAACAATAACAGTATAACTGTTTTTAAGTGCAAAGAAGATGATATCCTTGGTGCTGAATTTGATCCTGAAATGAAATAGATATTAAAATTATATCAAAAATTGTATTAAAATTCTGTTCGGAAGTGCAGCTAAATTGTAAGAATTTTTCAATGCATTTCTTTTTAAAACACAATAACTACCCTAACAAAGCAAGACTACAGTTTAAACAGGCGCATAAAATTGCTGCAAATTCTAAGTTTTAAATGAAATTATGTAGACTTTGATGCACTTTTCTGGGTAATTGAAAGCAGAGTAATGTGACGAAACGACGATTACCTTGCTGATCGTTCTGCGATGTGTCATAGCCTCCCCCAGGTTGGTAATTCTGCCCGGTCTTATCTAAAATTGATTCATAAACTGGCTTATCAAGCGACAAGTCAAGTCAAAACAAACAAACAAAACGAATAAATGAATAAATAAATAAATAAAGGAAGAAAGAAAGAATAAATAAATAAATAAATAAATAAATAAAGCAGTCTGACGTGGTTGTTTACGAGAAAACAAATATCCACAGTTGCTCTTTGCAGTTGCTCTTGTATAATGAAGTCAAGCAAGTCCCTATTTCTTGATTAGTTATGACTTATTGCCCTGTAGCTTTATGTGAAAAACCCTGCGAAAGCTAAAAGGAAAACTACTGCATGGTCGAGACCTTTACAGATATACCTACGCCAATTTTTTGGGAAGAACCTATATAAAATTCAAAGTGGTGGCTGTTTTTGTTTTTTTGTTTAATGTGCACATGCAATAGATTGTGCTTTACATATCTCATTTAGAAGACTGGATTTTTTATGTATAATCTTGGTCAAAGTGAAAAAGTGAAATGCAACATATACTTTATGCATCAGTATTAAGTAGACTTCGGTCTTTGCGTCAGAGCAAAATTCTGTCGTGTACCATGAAATAACAACACCAGTAGTTTGTTTTGGTGCGTTCTGGTATAAATACACAAATAATTAGACTGTTATGTCACTTGTGGGTGCATTCGAAGCCCTTTATCTCAAAGCCGTTATCCTTCCGAATTCGCCTAAACATACCTTCCTCTCCTTCACATATCCACTCGTAATAATCTGCATCCGTACTTTCCACAAATTCCATGGGTCGGTCGGAGCTCCGCACGTACGAAATCGAGCACTCCTTGGCGAATTCGATGTAATCTACAGATCTAAAAACAGTTGTTTATTCTTCATGAAAACCAGGAATTTTGCGTAGAATTTATTTATTGATATGGCAACAGATTTTAAGATACCAGTAATAAAGAACAGGCATATTTTACAAAAGAGAAATCAACTTATGTGATGAAAGGACTAATCTCTGCTGCAATATATGGGATGCCACTTTCGCATGTATTGGTGAATTTTAGGTATGATAAATTTTGAAATTCAGTTTTCGCCATTTAACATTTCTTTATGCCATTTAAATGCATGTTCGGTATCACGGATTGGAATAGAAACAGAATATTTTAGAAAGCCTGGAACTGAATCAAGACAAAATTTAATGGCAAGGAAAAACCTTTCCAGCACAATTTCACAAAATGATGAACAGATACTGCGGAAATTCAGGCTTTCAAATATATCAACTAATCAAAATTAACAAATTCATTAAGTTCCAACCATATATATGTCTATATCTGTTGCATACTTGGGCATATAATTTTTGCACAGTTTGGTTTAAATCTTTACATCAAGTTTTCAGGATCCGCCATATCTTTTTTAGCAATGAAATTGGAACGATGCAACTGATAGCGACTTGATAGTTATAACTAATAAAGAGGGAAACAAATTACTGACACAGAAAATATTGAACATAGCTTTAATGTTTAAATAACTGATGGATTATAACCTGTTTTTCGATATCATATATTATTTTACCTGTTGAACATGTTGCGAAATTTAAGAAAAATCACTGATTGGTTTTGAACCTAAAATTTTTGCCTGTTTAATAAGATTTATGAATTCCGAAAAAAAATTTCAGATATCTAAACAAGAATTTGCATATCTGAAGTTGAATTTTACATATCTGTAAGTGTTTTGTAAGTATCTGAAATTTAAATTTTATTTGAAACATCTGGAATGGTATTTTGGGCTATGGGTCTGGTATTTTGTTGATGGGTTTTACCTGCATTTGGGATCTTTGAGGCAGTAGGATTTGCACTGAGAAGCAGTCGGCACGGACTGAAGGCGTGCATGGTTGTGCCCTAATAACAGCCGATCCGGATAATACAGCCACTTAAAATTTATTGGATCGATGCATCCTGCAAAATGAAAGAACGTAGTTATTTTATGTTATTTTCAATTATGTATTTGTGACAACGCCACAAAGTACATTTTTTTTTCAGTCATAAAATCTCTTAATTAACTGATATCATTAAAACAATTTCTCAAACGACAAACGTAGCATATTTCCTGATATCAATGATTGATGAAGGCTTTCATAACAGAAATTCACCCTTTTAACAGTGAAAAAGAAAACTAATGATGTGAAGAACGGAAAATGAAGTCACAGACTTGGTTTCTAATATTAACAAGAAAGCCAGTAAAACTGGTTAGATTCCCTCGGCAGTCTGGACACAGAATACCGGTTAATTTCAATTGAAAAAAGAAATGTGAAGTTGGACATGAAGTTATCTAATTTTTCGGTGATTAAAAAAAAATAACACGCCCTTCCACCTTTCTAATATGTCCTTGGGTCGACGTGGATCATTTACAGCATTGACCCTTATCAGTTTTTGCATACTACCTTTATTTAAGATATTTCAACAATCATTGAAGCGTAGGCTTGAGCGAGTTCACAAAAAAGTGTGCCGTCAATAGACGGACAAACCTAAAAACTGTAGTTCCCCGCGTCGCGCCTCGCGGCGGAGGAAGACTAATAGTAAGAGATACAGTTAAATACGAACGAGCGTGATAATGGCGGATCCGGGGGGGGGGGGGGTTTCAGGGGTTGCAACCCCCCTCCCTTACATCCGAAAAAATAGACCCCCAGCTGGCTTAGGAGCTCGCGCATGCTCTACTTCCACACTGGCCCAAGTTGGACCCCCTCCCCTTGCCCGAAAGCTGTATCCGTCACTGCTGTACACCAATCTAAAATGTCATTTTCTTGAAAAATGAAAATAAGTCCATTAAAACTGATTTTTTTATTATGTTTTTTTTTATATTCGGATGGCAAGACGTGTGTTTTTTTTTAATTTCAAAATGTTTTATAGTTTATATACTGTACTCTGCACACAATCTCAATAGGTATCGCATTTAATATTAAAAAAAAATTGTCACGCATATATGACTATGTTTTAAATATAGAATATGTGACTTAAATTTGTTCGCTCTGATTCGATAGTCGAACACACCATAAAGACAAGTGTTACGCTTAGAAAAAAGTACGAAGAAAAAAACCTACTGTTAGCACCGGGGCTGTCACACTCATCCCCAACGCATGTAGGCGCCTCGTTACACACTCCCCACACCAGTTTTTCGGTCAGTTCGTTTACATTTTGTATAGTTTCTGTCTGGAATAAATGTTCTTCTGTGGGTTCTGAGGCAATAGTCTCCAGCTCGGCGTAGTCCACTTGATTCGTGATGCCTAAGCCGTACATCCGGACCCCCCTCTATGACGTCAAACACAATACATGATATGCATGATTCCGAAGTTACACACGCCAGTTTTGATACATTTATTTAGAAACAGTCTGACATAACATTTAATCATGTAAATGAGCCAAATTTATTTTCATGAAGAGGATAAATGTGATTTTTTAAAACCGAAAGTCATATCTTACGTGATTTGTAAATACGAATATTCAGTTTGAATATATTCCGAATCAAAATTCGCTTCATTTAACGACTGTGGACTTTCTCTAAAAGGTAGGGCATTCAGGAAAGCTCCCTGAATGGCTAGAGAAAACACGATAAATTACTGGATACCTAACCTCTTTCAGCATTCTAGCTTCGTACATAACTTGACTTTCTTCAACAGTTGCTTCTCCATCCGTGATTAAAATGCCGATGTTTTGAACTTCCAACCGGTCACCCCTATCCTGGTCAAAAATTTGTGTTCGCAAAACGCGTAGAGCCCCAGAAATATTGGTAGCTCCAGATCGATGTTCAAAGTTAAGGACAGCATTTATCATGTCATCCTTATTGTCATATGCGTCTAATTGAAATTGAATTCTGGAGACGTCTGAGAATTTAGTGACGGAAACTTTGGCGTCGTTTTGCCCAGCAGGAGTTAAACTGCCTATGATGTCAGCAACGAAGTTTTTCATAAGGTCCCAGTTGTATAGATCATGGGTGTTCTCAGGATTCTTTTCAGTGATGCTTCCTGATTCATCCATTAAAATACCAAGATCAATTCTACTGTTTCGGCAAGCTGTAAAATATAAGCAAATGCACATAGCAATATGAAGTAGTTACAATGACTGTCCTCTTGAAGCTATCAGAACTCTTTTTTTGACATTTTATCGCCCCCGGAAAATCTTATTCATGCTTTTTTGTGCGAACAAAAAGAAAAAAACTAAGTATTATGGTTGATTTCTTTTCTAAAGTATGTCATTTTTGAACAACAAGGTCACAGTAAACAAGAAACTGTCAATAGAAGAATCACCAAGAAATGTTTTCAACAATGCTTGATATTTTGACTTAAGACATACATCACATCCTTTCACATTCTCATATTTTTGCTGTGTATGGGCATGCACTTTCGTATATTTGAGGGCATGGCAGCGACTACGGTTGACCTTCCACACACCAAGGAAATAAATGTGATTATGTATAATGATGTGTAAAAATATTGTTTTGAATCGCGATTAAAACAAAGGCGCTTACGTGTTTTCGGCGGAGGACGGGAAGTGCAGATTCTACCAAGCAATTGGTCCACGACGCCATTCAGCTGGTTGTAGAAGGGCACATGTAGATAGTAGAAGCCAGTGGGGTCGGATGCGATCTCCGTCAATTCCGCCTCATCTGCATAATCCGTTATTCCGATTGTGAAGAGATCTATGCCACGGCTTTTGGCTCTTACAGCCTCCGATGCCGTTTTTGTTTCCTCAACATTCGATAGCCCGTCCGATAATAAAACACCAACATCTTTGATGTAATTTCGGTCACCGAAGGCACCGTTGAAAATATGGTTGGTGACGTAAGCAAGTGCCCCTGATGTGTTAGTGTTGCCATCGAGAAAGGCCAAGGACTGTACCCTTTGGATGACGCTTGCCTTGTCTGTACCGGCTTGTAAGGTGAGCACCTGTGCCTCGTGTACACTTGTAGAGTAATGTACTACGGCTACTCGAATCTGGTCTCGTCCCACCTGAATTTGTTCAACAGTTCTAACGACAAAATTTTTAATGAGCTGCCAGTTGTCGTAGCTGCCATCCGCCGGGTTGTTTTCTTGCACACTGGCAGAACTGTCTATTATAAATGCCAAGTCTAGCTGCTCGATACATTCTGTGCAAATGATCAACGGAAAAAAATATTACGATATATTCGTTAAATAATAATAACAGTAGTAGTAGTAGTAGTAGTAGTAGTAGTAGTAGCAGTAATAATAATAATAATAATAGCAAAAGGTTAAAAAAATGTAGAAAAAAAAACAGCAAAATTCACAAACTGTAGCACAGGTATAGCAAGCCGAAACCACTTTAAACATGAAAAATTCTCAGACCCGCACATGTATATAAAAATAAATAAAATCTCGTTGTACTGCCCAAATACGTACCTTGGGAACTGGCAAATTGTGCTGCCACCAACAGAATCATAGCCCTAAACAGCAAAAGTGAGGTCCATGGCCTACCACTTTGCCCAAGTGTCATTTTGTTTACTGTGTTATTGTCACAATTTATTTTAACATTTTAATTTTTTCTTTCAGTTTTGTAAAGGATCTAACTGCAGTTATCCTAAATAATGTTTTAAGTAATATTAACTTATAAGATATTAAATTTCATTAATGTTAACCTTCAAATACTATGTTGATTTTATTTTTAATGTTCCGCATTATTCAGTCGCAAAATTTGTCACGCCTTATGATGACAAAAGCCCTGTATAAAAAGGTCTATCTCTGTCATGACTAATACACTTGCTTGTATCCCCGCATCTCTACAATTACACCATATAGCGTGCCTACGACAACGTTACATAGATCACGATGATTTCATTTCGAAAAGGTATCGAATTCATAATGGGGTTCTGCATATTAACAGAACTGCTACCGAAGCATGTAAAGAAGCCCTTGTGCATAACCGTTCAATGCTGCTATTGTAGCTGTGTCCCACGTGCTTAGCTTCGTCACGACTTTCTGATCAACGCTACTTCATCAAATAATAACATGTTACATTATTTTCCTGATCGATTTATGTGGCACATTATCGATCAGGCTTGCGACAGCTATTTTTGAAATAAAGGGAACTTACAGGAAAAAGACCCAAATAGTGTAACCTTCTTCAATACATCCCGCATGCATTCGATTTTTTTTTTGCACAAAAACCGTTTGATTACTTAAATTACAGCAAGTTTGAAATAAAAATAAGCTTAATTCAAACTGTAGGCTGGCAGATTTTAATATATGAACGGGATTATGGGGTTTATAAATGGCATCAAACGATATGCCCTTTGATGAATCATAATGGCTGGGGATTTATTTAATGTAATTGTTTTAAAAATAACTATATTTTGTAAAGAAAGCATGAATTGAGTCTATCTCACCATAAAGAAAGGGGGCGGGACAGGGTAAGAGCAAGAGAAAGAGAAGAGAAGAGAAGAGAGGGGAGAGACAGAGAGCCAAGTTACCAAAGCTGCGCCTTCGGCAGTCGGTCGCAGTATCAGCTGCAATGAGGAATGGAAAAATCGACCACATTGTTCTTCTCAGAAGATTTTATCTGCTGCCAAACAGCACCCGGACAGCACCTTAAACGTTCCTTAAACCTAAAATGGATATTATAATCCATGAACCATCAACTGCTAGGCCAATTAAACTCAGGCTTAACTTTTTCCCCCAGCCCCCCTCTCCTCCTCAGCCTGATCAACAAATTTCGAGATGCATATCTGGGAGCACTTCAACAAGGTCATTTTTCTGTCCCATTTTGCGCTGTCTAGACACCTGAATGTCAATATGACCACTTTTTTCAACAAATAAAAATTATCTCGAATTTCTACCTTAAGATTGTACTTAAGACTCAAATAACATTTCTTCCCATTACTACCACCATATAACAACAGTTTCAAACAATTCACTATAATATTTTAAAAATCATGATTTTTAAAGTAACCGGACCTTTTCTCAACATATTAGATTAGAGAGGTATGCTTGGTTGCAAGTGGAGCCATTATATTTCTTAGGATTTCGGAGAGGGCTGTATAAAAACCTCGCAGCATTAAGGACCAAACTGTTGGTGGTTTCAGAATTTATACTGAATATAAAAGTGATATTTTTGGCAAGGGTCCCTCATGCAATTATTTCTTCAGCAGTGAAATATTAACAGGCAAAAGTATATACTTGAATTGATTATTTATATACGGAACCAGATTTGATGTGTTTTTTTTATCTACCTCCAGTTTGGGAGACTGTTGGCTTACTGTTATGCTGTGATTTGTTTTCCATGTGTGTTTTATCTTTTTTTACGTACTTTTATACCTCTTTTATATCCTTTATTACAATACAGTAAGTAAGCAGGAAGAATAATTTATGTGCCTATTAGCAAATAGTTGGTGATGCAGCAGATGCCAGCCCTTCACCAATTCCTTCACCTGTCTCATCTTCCATACCTTGTCCATGACGTTAATTGTTTGTTATTCAACACCTGTACATTTGTTGTGATTCAGAGGTCTCTTGAAGAAGAAGAGTGTTAATATTTCGTCCTTAAGAAATAGGTTCTAGTTCCATGTTGAGAAATATCCCCATGCAAGGTTCTTCCAATCACAGGCATGATTCCACAAAAACTGTTCGTCTGCCTTGGTTTTAGAATAAAGCTGCATTTCCGAAAATATCTTTCATGATTTTGAATATGTTAAACTGTCCAAAAATTTGATGTAATTCAAAATGCGTGATGCGCTATACCTCTGAACTCAAAATTTCCTCCTTTCTCCTAGCTTTTTTGGACTGAGGCATGCTAACCAGTTGGTACCTGAGTGGCCCCTTCCCCCGGTTCATGAACGGAAACCAGCCAAAGCTTACCATAATTGCCACCCACAACTATCCTGACCAACAACCCAAATCATACATAAACAATGGTACAATCTATATGGTCAAAGACACATTTTTCAGTCTTTCCACATAATTGTCAGCTTCCGAATTATTATCATGAACAAGGACATCGAAGTAAATATAATGTAATCGCAAATAATCAAATTCAGTTTTCTAACCGTTTTTGAGATAATGGACAACTTCCGGTTTTTGACCTTGACCATGACGGAGGAGGTCAAGGTCACCGAGGTACCTCTTATATAACGACTTTAGGCCCAAAGGATCGAAAATAAGCTCAAAATCGCTCTATCTCTAACCGTTTTTGAGATAATGGTCAACTTCCGGTTTTTTATCTAGACCATGACGGAGGAGGTCTTTTAGACCCATAACGTCTTTTAGACCCATAGGGTCGAAAATAAGCTCAAAATTGCTCTATCTCTAACCGTTTTCGAGATAATGGTCAACTTCCGGTTTTTTACCTTGACCATGACGGAGGAGGTCAAGGTCACCGAGGTACCTCTTATATAACGACTTTAGGCCTAAAGGATCGAAAATAAGCTCAAACTCGCTCTATCTCTAACCGTTTTTGAGATAATGGTCAACTTCCGGTTTTTGATCTAGACCATGACGGAGGAGGTCAAGGTCACCGAGGTACCTCTTATATAAGGTCTTTTAGGCCCAGAGGTCGAAAATAAGCTCAAAATCGCTCTATCTCTAACCGTTTTCGCGATAATGGACAATTTTTCTCTAACGGAATTCAATATACAAAAGTCACATGACCTTGACCTTGACACTGAATGTCGAGATTCCATCCATGATGTTACTGCCTACTGACACCGTACACGTGTTGAAACAAGGATTTGAGTGCTATTTCCAGCAATTTTTTCTGATGGAATAGGTTTTTGAAAAAATATTTAGAACTCAATTTGACCTTGACCTTGAAGGTCAAGGTAAAAAAAATTTGCGGATTTCACGACATCTCATCACCCTCTATCTCTGTGCCAAATGTCATCGTCCTACGTCAAATAGCATAGGAGGAGTTTTCTGAAAACCTCCGTGACGAAAAAAAAAACAAAAAAGGAAAGAATAAACGCCGGAATTCTTTGCAAAGCATACCCATTTGCAAACTATGTTTGCAAGTGGGAATAAAACAATTCTGCAATCAGATTCAAATCAAATCCCTTTGGACTGCACACATAATATGCCTTTGTCAAGAATTTGTCGAAAAGTTGTCGAACTGACAAGAGACTGACTGATTTGCATGTCCATTTGACGATGCCCAATTCAACGAATTCCAATCAAAAATTTGTCAACACTTTGTCATAAATTTGTCATTAATTTGTCAGTTTACAGCTTGTCATTAATTCGTCATGCTAATAATTCGTCAATGACTCGTCAGAAACTCGTCATTTCGAACTTGTCAATTTGTCAAAAATTCGTCAAAACTTCGTCAAATTGATTGACGACCCTAAACTCGTCAACCTGACGATGCCTAACTAAACAATGTAAATTTGTCAAAAATTTGTCTTTGTCACTGGCTTGTCATTTTCTTGTCAGGTATTTGTCAAATCCTAATTTGCAGTTTGTCAATATCTTGTCACAAATTCATCAAAAAAATCTTTGACAAGTGATTGACGAACTATCCGAATAAACAATATTAGACAAAATAATTAAGGACATTGTGGCCAGCAAAGTTCAAGTTAATCAAGTATAATTAGAATGTTCAGGAACCTTGTTATCAGCCCAAAACATTAATATCAAATTATACTAGAGTGGCCAGTGCACACCAACATCAGAATACCCGAACATGTCGAACTCTTTTATTAGGCAGTTATTGTTTTTTGTTTTTGTCAACAAAAACGAATGTTAGCCCATCCCCACCCCCTCCCCTGCCATCCTTTTCCACCGCCTGGATCTCCTGCTTACAAAGTTTTACAATTTTGTACTATTTCAAAATGAAGACTATTATCTTGCATAAATATGAATGAATATATATATATATATATATATATATATATATATATATATATATATATATATATATATATATATATATATATATATATATATATATATAACCCCCTTTTAGACTAGCATACTATAATTAGTTCCGTGATATGCCGATCTAGTCACTATAATTGTAAGGATTTGATGTGAGACATTTCAGTTTTAACAACTTTTGTGATAGTGTTCAAAATTTCATTCAGTATACAAACACTTTTCTAGTCACTGATTCTTCTGTTATGCATAATTTTTAAGTTATGATTCTTCTATTCAGTAAGTATGTAATTACTGGTATTTTAGCTATTGTTGCGCTTAGGGTTAAATCCATTGTAAGCGCATTATAAATACGTATAATAATAATAATAATAATAATAATAATAATATATATATATATATATATATATATATATATATATATATATATATATATATATATATATATATATATATATATATATATATATATATATATATGTGTGTGTGTGTGTGTGTGTGTGTGTGTGTGGATATGTGTATGGGAACATGTTTAGCGATGTGGAATGTGCGACTATAAACTGAGCTTATACTCTACGTCTTTTTTATCCGGATCTGGAAGGTGGTCAATGTAAAGGTTTTACTGTAAGTCTTTTTCATCCTGGTCACGACAAGCAGGTTAGTCTTCTCATCTGATTCCGGAAGAGGGTGGCTAAAAACAGGTTTTTCTGTACGTCTTTTTATCCGGATCTTGAAGGTTGTCGCTCGTAATGAGTTATGCCCTGGTATTTTTTATCCGAAACATCTGAAAGGTGGTCGCCACATCGACAATTCCCTATTTCTTTGTTTTTGATTACCGTCACCCCCTACAACTTCCATCTAATGTCGGCATGATCTCAACACTAACCCCCTTACCTCTTTCACTGTATGGGATCGTACCCAAAGTGTACTTACATCAGCAAAAAGGCAGAAAAGGGACAGAAAGGCATCCTTCTTGCTGAGAATCCATTGATCCAACTTTTTTGAAAATGCCTCGAAAAGTTAAAAATAATCAAAAGGCGTATTTTCAAGACATTCAAAAAATTTGAATGTGTCATTTGATAATTTTGATGAAGTCACAAATATTATAATGATATTGTGACCAAAACTTTTTTTTACTCATTTCGATAGCTGATTTTTGATGATCTATTATATCAATAAAATTCTTAAATTTTTTATTTATTAACCGAGAATATTTTTTTTACTGACTTCTGAAATGACCACTGAATGGGATTTCTTTCTAAAAGATTAAGCTTTAGAGGCGGAAGCATCGTAAGGCATGAAATTCCCAGGGCAGTCCTTTCACGTCAAATTGGTCAGGTTGACGAAGTTGTGACAAGTTTCCGACAATTTTATGACAAGTTGCTGACAAGTTTTGCAGTATTGTAATATAAAATATATTGCACATAGCGGTTTACTTACGAACGCATAAGCTGCAGATTTTGATATTTATACCATCAGTTGTTATTTTGATAGTTATATACCATCAGGTTTTGTTATATTAAACACTAAAATAATCGAATCCATTCACCCTGTTTGATAACATGCCAGTAAGTACACAATATACATTATTCATTGCAACATTGGGCGATAATACAATTTTCACAAATTTCACAAGCATTTTACAAACATCACAACTTATTTCAAAACATGCAGAGAATATGATGCGTGCACTTACATCATGGTTTATCTGATAAACATGTTTTTAAGACGTGATAATTTGAAACTTCTAGTAATATTCATTAAAACCTAAGAAATCTCAAAAAGGATGTCCACGTGTTCTCACTTGTTTTGAAAAGGATGTGACGTCATGGTGATGCAATACTTTACAAATTTGTGACAAGTTTCTGACAAGATAGCGACAAGTGTTTGTCAATGTGTGACGAGGCGTTGGTCAGAAACTCGACAAGACCCTAGCTGACGAGGTCAAACTTGTCAAACTGACACTCAACTGAGAAGTTCTTGACAAACTACTGGCAAAGTGTGACGAGGCAAAATTATGTGTGTGGTGGAAGATTTTAAATTTGAATACAACGCAAACGTCACAAGGCGCTCAGGGGGGGGGGGGGAGATGGGGCGGTGGACACGCATGCACCAACTGGTTACCCTGCATGTTCATGGCTTTTTAAAACGACCCCTGAACGCGGAGAGCTGATTGAGAAATAATAATCCTTTTTTAACCAAAACGCGGAGTGAATTTCGGAAATAACCACCCCGTTTTATCATAAACGAGGAGTACTGAATGAAAATGACCCCGCTTTTAAACGAAACTGGTACTCTGCACGGACCGCCTTTTCTCCGCGTTTTTTTTTGGACGCATTGTAACACATTCCAGACCAATTAAGAGACCCCTCTCTCCGGTGTAGAAGGCTATCTTACCAACCCCCTGTACAGCTCCCCCGGGGGAAGCCTTACTTGGCTATCTTACCCCCTCCAGTATATTTACCTTAACCTCCCACGAATTTTGATAATTTGTTCATGTGAATAAATGGACTCAATTAAACTGTATAAAACCATCTTGAATTACTTATTGACTAAATTCAACATAACTAGTAAAAAAATATTTAAAAAGGCAACCGTGATCAGGAAGTTCTTTGTTTTTCTCTTAATATCCTTTTGAGCATTTTCTGAGAGCCAAGGTGGATACTCCTGATCGCTAAGATTATCATAAATAACATCCACATTATATAAGAAGCGCTTTGTTGTATGTTTATCTCCCATTTAGAAAGTGATACCAGGTGGTAAAAAGCTTCTAATTTATACTTACAGTCAGGACTAAATCTTATACCGCAACTTAAAATTAACCGAGATTTCTTATCTGGCTGTTTTAATCTCCTGTGCAATACATAAATAAAAATTAAAACAAAAGAGATGTGGATTAGTTTCATTTAAGTACAACAGGAAGCAAACAATCAGATTAACCTTACTAATTTTGGTTATCACAGAATCGGATGTTACAAGGAGGATAAAGACGGTTTGCAGTTGTGCCTTTGATCCAGCAGCAGAAAGAACAATAAATGGAGAAAAATAGGGAAGTTAGAATGGCTGTTGGAGGGGGGATGAGGTGAACAGCGGACAGAAAGAAAAAGATGGAAAAATATCGAGGGGGGGATGAGCTAGCCAGGGAGGGGGGAAGCTGAACAGAGGTAAAAAATACCGGGGGAAGATAGCCTACTCTATCCCCCCCGGGGGGAAGCTGTACAGGGGGCAAGATATAATGTTACACGGGGACTCAAGCAAACGACTGTTTCAGCAGCAACACCGTATTCCTTAAACATAAGAACACAAGTGGTAATAACTCGCCTTGCTGATTGACTGTAATAATGACGAGTGTGACCTGATAGTCCAGTTGTTCGAAATGTGAGTTGACTTCAAAAGGATAAGAAGAAGAAGAACATAAAAAGTGACATAAGTATCTTTTTATAGAATGCTCTGGATGAAGAGTTACAACTGTTAAAGATATAGTTACACTAAACAATATCGAGTTACGCTTCTTTATTTTATATCTTTACACCCATGCTACAGTTAGCATAATTCACAAAGGAGATATAATTTCTGAACAAGTTAATGATGATGCAATTGAGCTTTTCGATCTGTTCAAAAATCAATTGAACACTATGGTGAATTCAGAATGAGAATTATTGAACATAATGAGAAAAGTATATTTTTTTCAACAGGTCAAAGCAGTTTTATGAAAAGAAAACAATTAAACTTAAACGACCAAATGGCGATTTTGTCAACGACCCAAATTTGATTATAAATCACCTAAAGTCGTTTTAAGAAAATTTGTAGAGATCTTCAGATGCCAATTATGAGGGTATAAAATCTCGTTTGAATGATATGGAATGTCTACTAATGAATATTCGAAGCATTAAGACATTCACGGCAACAAAATTATCTGTTTGCGATTGCTAAACTGCTGAATTCTGCAAAGACTTGTGGGAGGATATTGACCTAAAATTAATAGAAATTTCTAACTATTGTTAACACGCAAGGAAAACTCTCCTCATCAAGAAGGTGTGGAGTGATAACTCTTTTAGAAAAGAAAGGAAAAGATCCTTTATCAATAAAAAATGGAGGCCAGTTTCCTTGCTAAATACATATTACAAAATTTTAGCTACAGCACTTTCAAGGATAATGAGAAAACACATGTCAAATATTATAAATCGTAAGCAGACAGGTTTCATCAAAGGAAGGTACATTAGAGAAGGCATTCAGTTAGTTGAGGATGTAATTCAGCTCTGTGACTCGTATGAACGAACCGGCTTCTCGTTCAGCTTGATTTTGAGAAAGCTTTTGACTTTGTTGATTGGAATGTTATGCTCTCTTCTTCGAAAAAAGAAAAGATGTTGGAAGTAGCTTTATTGGGTGGGTTAAGTGCTGCTACAACGAAATATTTACATGTGTTGTAAACAATGGCAATAATTCACAGTGGTTCCAACTCCACTGAAGCATAAGACAAGGTTGTGCCTTAAGCTGTTTTCTTTTTGTAAAATATTCCGTACTGGTTTCTATGATCCGTGAAAATAATAACATTGAAGGTACTGAAATTCAATCAAAAGTTCATAAACGGTTTGCTGATGATTGTACCTCTACAGTTAACAATAAGACTTGGCACGAGCTTTTAGTGCAAACGATCTGTCGTCTAAAATGTCAGGGTTAAGACTGAATTTGGAAAAGCCTCTTTTAGTATACTTGCGTCCATGGAGGTATAATAAAAAATTAAAAAATAATAGATAATTTTGGCATAAAACAAATTTTCTAAAGTACACAGGTGCTGTCAGCGCCTTTAAAAATGCCATAAAAATAAACTGGATCTGGTAAAGGTATCGTTTTTCAATCAACCTAATGTCAATTTCAACAGTAATTTGCTTAATCTTAAAAATGGCGGATTAGAAAACTAACGGCGAAAAGTAAAATATTTATGAAGAGTTTCTAAAGTTAAATTGAAAGCTCCAAATTCGTTAGTGTACTGGAAGTCATCACTTAATGTCCAACAAAACACGCTATGTAGACTATGTTGCTTGCTCGAAAATTCACAAGAGAGACCAAATTTTTGTCTCTCAAGTATAAAATTTCTCATAATATAACGAACTGCCGTGGTAACTTATTAAAATGGAAACTAGTAGAAACCGAAACTTGTGAAATGTGTTGCCAAAGTATATCAGATACAATAGTACATTCAATGGTTGAGTGCAACATGACAAATCAGCTGAAAGAAATTGTTTATATGGTTGATCAAAAGAGCCCGACACGCCTGATTTATCAGAGGAAGGGATTATTTTTCGGGTAGACAAGCCAGCCTGGAACCTCATTTTGTTAACTATAAAAATGTATCTGTGTCATATCAGAGGATATACAAAACTTTTCTCGGTTAGAGTCTGCTACAACTAATTTCACAGAGAATAATAGTGGAAAAAGTATTTATTCGCATTAATTTCACCAGTAAGTGGGAGAGTTTTTCCAATTTGTTAAATCATTTCAATAATTACACTTGGGGATTTGCCAAAATCCCCTAGTGTATTGAATTTGTACGAAAATTTAAGCCGCAGTTATGGCATGTTTTTTCGTCTTTTTTTAGTTTGTCCGTGGAACTAGTCAGAGGCCGTTAGGGCTAGAAAGATGAAATTTGGATATGATAAACTTCAGTATATCTAGTTGATCCTCCTATATTTTTTAAATTCGCTTAATTTTTCAATTAAAAACGACAAAACAAATTTACGAAACAGGCGGAGAGAAGCTGAGAGCAGTATTTTAAACTGGTCTGATACCAGCCTCGGTGTATCGATCGTCCAACTCTCAATGAAAGCCATCACAGCATGCGTGTGTAAGTTTAAGTTGGCTGCACCGTTTGGGTTTTCCCAAATAAAAAGTTATGAAATTTGGCTCACCGATAGATGGTGATTAGACGCCGTGAAAGCCACATTTTTAACCATAACCTTAGAGAACGACTGACATCCTCGACCATGGCCAATGTCAAAACCGCAAGTGGGCCACTATCTCGAAAACGGTTATAGAGCGATTTCGAGCTTACTTTCGACTCTTTGGGCCTAAAAGACGATATGTAAGAGGTACCTCGGTGACCTTGACTTCCTCGGACGTGGTCAAAGTCAAAAACCGGAAGTTGACCATTATCTCGAAAACGGTTAGAGATAGACCGATTTTGAACTTATTTTTAACCCTTTGGGCCTAAAAGGCGATATGTAAGAGGTACCTCGGTGACCTTGACCTCCTCAGACATGGTTAAAGTAAAATTAACCATTATCTCGAAAACGGTTAGAGATTTTGTGCCTTGAAGATGATATGTAAGAGATACCTCGGTGACCTTGACCTTCTCGGCCATGGTCAAAACCACAAACCGGAAGTTGACCATTATCTCGAAAACGGTTAGAGGGAGAACGATTTTGAGCTTATTTTTGACCGTTTGTGACTAAAAGACGATATGTAAGGGGTCAAGAGTCCAGAATCGTATTTTTTGTACCCCCAAGTGTAATTGTCGTTACTCGGTAGCGAAAACGGTCTAGTTGAAGCTGAAATTGACTGTCAACTGAAAGAAATGTAAATTCGAAGAAAGGTCAAATACAGTTGTTTCTGTTATATTTTAGCTCAGTACATCCATGTTGTTCCTGTGGTATATCGGTTGCCATTGGAGCTAATATAATTGACCAAAACGTATTAGTGCTATTTTAAGGGTTTCTATGTTTATGTGATTGTAGCTTAATTTGCTGTTGCAATGATAAGATTAAAAGCTTTATGCACGTTGATCTATAATCCAGGTAGCGAGTGAAACTGGACTGCAGGTCTAGCCGTCGCTTATTTTCCTTACCAAGACTCACTCCTACTTAACCTCGTACTATAGAAAATACGTAAATGTAAGTTGTACTGAACATTTCAAACTAAAGAAAACAAACATAAAATAATGTATTCGGGTGCTGCGACACCTAGAGAACTGTTAACTGTGCATCTGCAAACGGGAATGAATGTTAGGTGAGGCCGTGGTGTGTTGATGGCATGAACTAAAAAAGTAATAAAAATGCAAAAAAAACAAACAAAAAAAAACAAAAAAACAAAACAAAACAACAAAGGAGAGTTACAGTTGCGCCCTTTTCCAATGAAAAGTAAAGAAAATCAAGTATACTTACTCTTTATTAGCAACTTATTAACAGCTTAGAGTTCCAGTGTTCACATTTTATTAAAAAATGTAAATGTTTGATATTGCTTTTGTTAATCTATTACTATGCTTTTACTTTGCAAAAGTTCCGAATTCGCATATCCACACTTTCAGATGGGTTTCCTCATAACACAAGGAACCACACAACATGTAGAACAAACCTTTCTCACTGCAGCACATTTTGTCCAAGCCTAGATATTAGCCAGTCAGGAACGACTGAAACTGCGGACCCAAACTCAATCATGTTCTGCTTTCAAAGTCAAAGGTCACGTGAACTATGTCATTTCGTCAACCGTTAGAGATTTTGATCTCAGTTTCACACTGCACCCTCAAATAACGTTAGGAGTAATTTCGTGTTCTGAACTTGACCCTAAGTTTTCAAGGTTATGTGACTTGTGTTATCTCGGAAACTGTTTGAGATCAATTTCGGACTCCACGTCACAGTACAGAGTTACATTATGGGTAAACTAGCGATCTGAACTTTGATCTTGACATCCAAGGTCACGTAACAATGTGATCTCGAGATGGTAGTTTCGTATGTGAACTTTGACCTACATTTTCTAGGTCAAAGGTAACCTCTGTTATCGCGAAAGGCTTTAAAGATTTTAAGGACAACTGCAAAAGTTAACTGCAAAGCGAAAATTGTTTTATATCGCTGTATCAAGCAAACAATTGTAGGTGAATTTTTGTTTGTTAAAGAGGTTAAATTTATTTATTTGCTTTCGGATATTCTGATCGCGAAGACAGCAGTTAATGGAATCGGTTAACTGTACAGTCAACCTTTGTGAATACGAACACCTGTGCCTTAACAATTCCTGCAGTTGGTTCTTTGTGTCGTGCAGGGTTGGATTGGCATGTGAGTGAGCGACACAGGCATCTGGCGTTGTCCCTGACTGACTCCCGTCTATGCATGTCCAACCAGTTCGGTCCCATCTTCTGTGTCACAATCCATATTTGTAGCCCGGACGGTAAATTCGGACGATGCAACATAACTACACATATGTGGCACACTGTTAGAATGACAATAACAATAAGCTGCATGTTTACATTGGTTGCTGAAGATCCTTTCTGAATTAGACATAGATTTAAACATCAAACTCACTTCCACCTCCCATTTACTGGCACTTTTAACACTTGGGGATTTTCAATCACCTTGTTTATTGAATTCGTACGATTCGGTAAAGTGTTTCCGTAAGATTCCTTTTTTCTGTCAAAACGTTGTCACTCAGACTCCTCTGACACGGCCAGGGCTAGGACAACCAAATTTGCAAGGTGTTTAGTTGGTCCAATTTATTTTTTTAGAATTTCATTAACATTTTATATGCAGAAATGGGCATTCACATTTTGCCATTAAAGCCCATTATAAGACACAAACGCTTTGATTTGACAGAAAAGCACATGGTATGATATCAGTATGGACAAATTTATCGCCAAATTGTCCACAATCAGAGCGATTATAGCACGTGTGTGCATGTTGACTACGGCGTTTCAGTTTTTCCCGTTTAATAAAGAGTATATATATAGAGTAAATATAGAGCGATTTTGAGCTTATTTTCGACTGTTTGGGTCTAAAGAACATTGTGCAAGAGGTACCTTGGTGACCTTGACCTTTTCGTTCATGGCCAGTTCTGAATTTCAAGAGTTCAGATTGGTATTTTTGTGACCCCCCAAGTGTAATATTTTTGCGTAGTGAAAACGACCTAGCGATTGCTTTTCGTGGAATCATACTGCGCCCGAAATCTACAAAAGCGCATTATTGAAACAAAAGTTATAAATTGAAGTTTGAGCTGAATCTCACACAAGGCCAAGTACCAAAACTCTGGAATCAACAGAGATAAGATGTATTTAATAAATGCTTTTAAGTAAATTATGAAGAATAATTTCAGATCAGGAAGTCTTCAATCATGACTCGTAGTTTGAATGGGGATACGAACATTAATTTTCATGTCGGGCATTAACCCACGTCGTACATAGAATTTTGACCATTTTATATCGCGATTTTCCGGGTTAAAGATGCAGCTTGCTTCAGAACATGGCTAAGAGAGGCAGCTGTTTCAAAGACAGGGCAAAGCCACAATATGAATAGTATAGACACACTTAAAAGTGACACTTGGTTATATTTACTTAAGCTTCATATTTTAATATTTAACTAAACCGTGCATTAATTTTAGGTATGTCATATAGGAATCCTTACTCCCAAAAGTACAATATATCTTTGTTCCATGTTATTCAAAATAACGTGATAGTTTCATCATAACATCCGATCGATCGATCGATCGATAATTGCAATAACGTAATCATTGCAATTTAGGTAAGAGTAGTTCTAATAATTTTATTATTATTATTATTATTATTATTATTATTATTATTATTATTATTATTATTACTATTAAGAGATCAGTTATATAGTCCTTAATCAAATTTACTGTAAGGGCTTTACAAAGGTTAAAAAACAACAGAAACCTCCAGGTAAATGGATAACATTGTGACTAGAATAAACAATATAACAAAATAACATGACCAGATTACACATCATCAAACGCACGTTTAAACATTTAAGTTTATTAACCTTTCTTAAACTGAAGCAATGATGATAACGTTATTAGACTATCGGGTAATAATTAAACAATTTTGGGCGACAATTTGCAAAAGCATGACCACCGTATTTATTATTTACCTTGCTTTCTGCAAGAAGAAATCGCGACTGAATTCTTAAGCTACGCGATGGTGTATACATTGTTAAAATATCTTTAATGTAGGTTGGGCTTTTACCCCTTAAAGCATTAATACATGTACTAAATTCAATTCGGTATGCACCTGGCAAACAATTTAATTGTTTCAAAAGAGGAGCTACATGAGAATATTTAAAAGATTTTAAAACCAGTTTAGTTGCGATTTTGATCTTTAAAACCAGTTTAGTTGCGATTTTGATCTCTTTGTAATCTATTAATATTATGTTTAGTTATACTATATAACAGTGCATTACAATAGTCTAGACGAGACACAACAAAGGCCTGTATGAGAGATTGGGTGGCTTCTAATGTTAAAAGCCGTCTTCTCTTAGATATTGCTTTTGAGTAAAACATACATTTTAAACATCATTTGACACTGACATTTCAGAATCGAAAATAACGCTAGGTTACACGCTTTTTCAGAAGAGGTAACAGCTTGGTTATCCACATGTACTCTTGAACCAGACATTTTCTTAAGATTATATTTTGAACCAATTGCCACAACCTCTGTTTTATCTTCATTGATTTTTAAATTGTTAGCAACCATCGATTCCCTACAGTCTGATATGCACTCCTCTAAATTTGATATTGATTGAGCATTTTTAATGCCGCTAGAGCTGTGAATCATCAGCGTAGAAATGATTTACTAATTGATGTTGTCTGGCAATGTCTCCCGGGGGGGGGGGGGGGGGGCAGTGTACAAAGAAAAAAGAATAGGCCCGAGAACACTCCACTAGAGTAAACCAAATGGGAGATCTTTAGGACTAAATGAGTCAGATATCTTAACAAATTGACACCTATTTAACAAGCAGGATTCACACCATCGTAAGGCTGACCCAGCAATACTATATCGATTTTCTAGTCTACTGAGCAAATTTTGTGAGACACGATATCAAAAGCAGCTGATAGGTCTAAAAGAACTAAAACGTTAACATTTTTGCTGTACAAAGAACACAGGAGATCATTATGAATTTTCAAAAGGACTGTCTCAGTAGAATGGGAGCGGCGATATGCAGACTGCATGGGTTCACAAAGAGTGTTCCTATCAATATGTTCAAGATGAATTTTACCGCTATAACTTTTTCGGTGACCTATGACAAAAAATGGCAAATTAGGAACTAATTTTTGAACTCTTCGGCATTTAACATTTTTTAACAGATCTTAGTTTGTTTAGCATGCGCATTTTTGCGCATTTTTGAAACCTGAGGGGTAAACAGGCTTATTTCTCCCATTGAGAATTTCTTTTGAGGTCTGAAACAGTTTACGCTTATCTGAACTATTTTCAATTACTCTTTTTTGACAAGAGTTCTGTTTTTTGTTTTATTTATTAGGTTATTATGGTGAATGCACTGATCTTCATATGCTTTAGGGTCACCTTTTAGTCCAGTCGTGTTACTGCGTCCCTTCAAGAAGCGGCGATTTTCTTTTGTTCCTTCAAAAGTTTATCAAACCATTGCGTGTTTGGTGTAACTGTTTTTTTTTCTTTTTCTGGAACGTTTTCATCTCAAGTGTTGTTATAAACCGACACTAGACCATCAACTTGTGTAAAATTGGTGGTTTTGAATTTCGAATCAATTTGCTGTTTGAGAATAGTAACGGCTAGGGTTTTCCGATCGCGAAAGGTTGTAATTTGCTGCTCAAACACTGCTTTTTGCGCATGAACTTTGAATTTGTTGCATTTATGGTCAGACATGCAAGGGTCAAAAACAGTCATTTCGACAGACTGAATATCCAAGTTGTTGGCAGTAACTAGATCAAGGGTATATTCATGTAGCTTGCTCCACGTGTTGTTGAAAACCAAAACCTTTTAGAATATTTCTAAACTTTTGTGTGATGCTGTTATGAGAGTCATCTACGTGTATACTGAAATCACCTGGGATAATATTGTTTTCTAAAATAGTAACATTAAAAAAGTCCCTGCATTCCTCTAAAACTCGATTGTCGGTGGTATTATTGGTAGCGCTAAGAGGGGGAGGGGGGGGGGGGGGTGATAAACATTAAAAAAACGAAAAGTTTGTTTTTTAGACTCAACCAAACTTTTCGTTTTTTTAACGTTTATCACCCCCCCCCCCCCTCCTCATAGCGCTACCAATAATACCACCGACAATCGAGTTTTAGAGGAATGCAGGGAACTTTTTAAGAAGTACCCATAATTTCAAACGCTTGCAAAGTATGAGGAACTGGGATGGATTTGGTAATAATGATGATTTCTTAATCATACCCACACCTGCACCCCGTCCACTGGACCTAGGTTTGCTTTCAAAGGCATAACCATTTGGTGTTTAAAGACCTGCTTCTGTTCAAGAATCCTGTAATAGCAACGTGTCATTTGAACAAACTATATAGCAAAATTCTGGTCCACAACCATTTGGCTGATGATAAAATCTTTAGAACATACTGATCTACAGTTTAAAATGAGAAATTTTAACACCTCTTCTTGTGGATTAGCCCACTTGATTGATGGATGCTGCTGACACAGTTCAATAAAGTAGATGTCGGCTGGTGTAAACCTTCTTATACACAAGAAAAGAAAGTTTAGCGTTTTAACTTTATTCTTGAAAATACATTGTTAAAATTTGAGCAACGGTGCCAATACGTACACCTGGCAAACAGTTAATAGTATCTCAAAACGACTTTTGTAGCGTTTAAAGGCTTCCTGTCGTCCAAACGAACATATAGGTGTGCAATATGCACAGTCAATTGATTTATTCAGTAAACACGTTTTCATATAGTTCATGGCAAATATGAACCTTTTCTAAAGCAACAATAACCAGCAACTGAAACAGTTCAGCTAATTATGAGAAACATTTTTTTAAGCAAAGCTATCAACTTTTCGCAGCACTTTTCGTTTCATATTTATTTCTTTTAAAACAAGAAACTGATAATCAGAAGAAACCATCACCGTGAAGCAAGCCAAAGTTAAACGTTTTTCAAAACAGCCTTGGGAAAGATAGCGTACATAAAATGTCGATTTTGCAACAACACACCTATTGCTGTAAACAAATAAGAGGCTGATAAATTAATAATTGATTGTTCTTGGCATCTGAAAGCAATTTCTTACATCTTAAATTTAAAACTGGACTGTATACTTTCGGTTGGCTTGGAAGTCAAGCCTACCAATATGAACAACATATCTGCGAACAAAGCTTTATCTTTTCATTAATTTTCTAAATTAATTAGACAGAGTAATCTCCAGTTATTGCCTGATGTGTCAAGATATATTCCCGCTTGGAAAATGGGCATCCGCAGAGGGATTATGATACCCCTACCCCTAAAATACGAAAGAAGCTATTTTACTTCAAGTAAAGAAATACTGATGGGTAACGGGATCAAATAATGCATTAGAACGATTAATTGTAGTTAATGATTTGGGTCCCGATACCATTTGCACTGATACTCAAAACTTGGACACTAACAATAACACTGATCAACAACCTGGCCATCAGACCAGCAATTTCTTGGGTCTCCAGCCATTCTTAAAATCTAGCACCTTCTTTCGTTCTAACGCATTTAACTCCGGGAAGCCTTCGATTAGAAGGTTCTCGTCTATATCTAGCAGTTGTTGTCCATCTATCTGCTGGTCGCTAAACAAATCCACACTATCTTGCTTCAGTCCTATATATAGCAAGGATAAGGCTACTTCCTCAACTGACATGCTATATACATCTTCTGAAGGTTTCCATGACATTTCACTCATAGCCCGATAGACGTTCCGAGACGAGCCTCGTTCCGATGACGATGTGTACCGAGGATATACGAAAATACCCGAGTCTGTACGAGGATAAGGATAATCAACATGAGAACCAGACTGGTGGCATTGTGGGTATTTCATTTGCCTATAGATATCCGACACGGACCTCGAGCTGGAGCTACTATCGTTGTTATTGTCTCTCTCGTTACTGACGTCAATATCAACCACCCGACGCCGTAAATGACCTCCTTGTTCCGAATGAGTTGAGGGCACATATAATCCCAAATTATTACCGTTTTGCAGGTGCACGTCGGAATGTGAACGAAGTAATGATGGTTTAGTATCACTGTCTGAATGCTTTATGCTTAAATTGGGCGTGCTTTGTTTCTCTGGCGGAGAAGCTACTATCCGCGGTGCCAACTGGCCTCTTTCTAGGCTGTCGCAGTCAAAAATTTCGTCTAAGAAAGCATCTAATTTGGCTTTCATTTCCGGTGCCGGCTTGGGTGTTTCCACAGACTGTGGCATTAGGTTTTTCATCGGGTCAGGCACTTCTCCACTCAAACGAATTCTATTCAATTCTTCAAGCGAATCTTGAAGGAAACGATCCATTCGCTCTTTGCCTACAGGTGGCAGACGTTTCAGTACTGTGTGATCCTTATTTATAAGAGCACTATCTAGGAAAAAGTCATCAGCACCGTTTATGATTGAGTTTGCAGGACAAACAACGCCGGGTTTTTCTTCAGACGAGACATTAGAGCGATGCCTGCGTCGACGCTTACTTGCCCGGTTCACATTTGTGTATATGGCCTGATTATGCGCAACCGGGACCAAATACGGGTCCTCAAGTGTGGAGCCTCCATCTTCAGAGCCCTGCATATGGTCTGTATGACTTCTATATTTATTGTTTCCCACCCTGTCAAAGGGTATAGTTTCGTAGTGTGCTTCCTGGGACCTCACAGTTGCATCATCCGTAAATTCATCAGAAAAGTCATCTTGATTAAGAGGTTGGATCTCGGAGTCCGAATCTTCTGGTCCAAGTACTGGGAGAGGTGGAGGGACGGGCTCTTTCGGGGCATTTTTAGGAGGATCGGGGAGGCCTTGCTTACCAGAAAAGAAATTTTGTATAACTTTCAGACTAACGATATACGGTAATACTTCCTCCAGGCAATGTTCATTTGCCAGCTCAAGGAATCGAGATTCTAAAAGTTGCTCATTATTTTTGGATGGGATAAATTCTATTTCCGAATCTAGAGGAAATTCAAGCAGAGTGAATTGGTTGGATCCCAGTGAGCAAGCTATTACTGTGTCCTCGTTGTATGCTTCTTCTAGGCGTAATATTCCAGTAAAATTTCGAGCGATCGATGGGGATTTTCCATAGACTAATTCTACATGACATGGTAATTGGATGACTTCGAGTAAGTCCGTCATTTTATACACGGCTTCCGCTTCAATGCGCCCATCAGTCAGCACCCGTCCCACCTTACAGAATACACCTTTGGTCGCCATGGGCAACAATAGGTCAACATTGGCCGAATCTCTAGCCAGAACATAATCCACTTCTTTCACATTTTCTCGTTTTGTTTTGCCGTTTGATAACCAGCTGAAACAACAGCCTGGTTTTCTACGCGTCGTCCTCTCAACGTAGCGGTCACCAAGGGTGAACACCTCTCCGGCCGGACACTCTTTCTTAGCATAGACACGCTCCCCGTTTGCATGAAGTCCAGACTGTACGTAACAGACGACAGGCTCACATGATACAACGCTCTTTGTGTGGTGAAATGCTATGTCTCTGACGCAGCTCCATGGTTTGAATTTACTGTTCTCTGCTTTTCTGTAGGAAAACCACCCTGAAAAATATAAATAAAGCATAATAATACAACGCACAGAGACGGCATAATATGTGACAAAGAGATTTCTTTCCGACGTCAGTGTGTCTGAAAACATCTACTGTCAATTAAAAATATCATTCGGACGTCGGACATGCGAAGTTATTAATCCATCCTAAAGCCAGAGTCGGGCATCCACTAAAAAACGACAATGTAAAAAAAAAAAAAAAACATGGCGGGAAGACATTAATGTGATGTCAGAAATTTGTCTGAAAATTTTACTAACTGGCCTGAACTCGTAAGAAAAAAATTCTGACGTTGTACCAAACTTTGAGCAATTCTCAGGTTATTATTTTACCCTGACATAAAAAAACCGATGTCGATATACCCTGAAATGTTGAATTTAGATGATTTCTGATATCAGTCACCGAAAAAAGAAGTCATGTTAGAAAGATGAAGCAGGTAATTTTTGTCAGAATTCCAGAATTCCACTGGTACGTTGCATTTGTCCACCTGTCCGTCGTATATTTCAAGTTGAAAGTATAGAGTTGATTGACTTGAAGTCAGCAACCGAATTGTAATTATAAACTAATCACTTTCACTTCGGTATTAAGCTTGGTTGTTAGAATTTTTTCTTACGGGTGCGATTAAAATCGACGAATTTATGATGTCATTCGACGTCCTTCAAACGCCGCTATTTCACTTGGGTCCTAGGTCATTTAGTTAGTATAAAATTAAATTGTGGCACAAGTACATTCTTTCTGTGGCCGTGTTACAGCACCATAGAAACAAAATATCAACAAACCTAAACCAGTCAGAAAATAAAAACAGCGAATTTTAAGAACTTGCATTTTACAACAGTTTACTGAACTCACACAACAGAAAGTATTTTAACAAATAAAACAAGATTTCAATGTTACATTCTATTTTGAAGGGAGAAATTAGAAGATAGAGGTTGTGGTAAAATCGATTTCAATGTACCCCAGAGGCAAAATATTACCCCAAAACAAACCCTGTTAAAACGGAACCGCCTCTGCTCGCATTTAACTCCACTGAGGAAATCTTGGATCACTGTTGTACAACAACTCATTTTCTTGTCGCCCCAAAACTCTGACTCCGCCAGCAATAACGATCGTCAGTAAAGAGTGCCAAAAGTTAAGAGAAATGTCTGTGTGAAATCAATTTCCAACGGTTCTAATTCTCAAAGCAGCAAATATTTACATAATGTGAAGTCATCGATGTTAAGCGACAGTCACATGATTGCACCTGTGACAGTCATAACTCACATTCTCTCACGCACCACACTGTCAGGTACATCAGAAAAAAGTCTGCGTTTTAAGCGTGTTTCATGCACAATGTGCCTTTCTGTAAAATAACAAACTATAATTGCAAAACTTGAACGACATACATTTGATGTGCCAAGTAGCACCGCTGACTTTTTTGTGGAAATGCGCAAGACATTAAGGAGAATGGAAGCATGGAGTTGGTGCTGGACGCCGGGAGCGGGCAGGGGAGAGGATGGGGGGAGTTTCCCAGTGCTGTGAAGGTTTACAAATAAAAGAGTTGTGATACCGAAGCACGAAAAAAACCTATATTTAGTTTAACACATTTTGCTTTGACACCGAGCCTGGTATTTTGAGCCTTTGAAGAAATCTTTGCTGCAATACTAATTCCAGCCTTCTTCTTTATGAAAATATTGAAGGGTTTATCAAACACTGCTTATTTACAGAATACGCCGAAGCCACGTGTTGCGGCATCGCCATTAACGTATTATGTATACGCACGGCTACTTGGTGTTGCGGGCAGGGCTATACGTACGCTAATATTATAAGAGATAATAAAAACATATTTTTTTATAGATCAACGATTTATTTCAAAGAATTAATGCAGTCATAACGTATAGCAAAAGAAAAAATTAAAAATAAAAACAAAAAATAACGCAGTCTCTGAAGAAATCTGCCACCGGATATTATTGAACTGGGATGTGAAAAAAAAAAAAAAAAAAAAAAAACAAAAAAAAAAAAAAAACTCTTCAACGTCACGAACATTTGTTCACACAGTACGGGTGCCAGTTTTCACATAATCTGAGATGTTTCATCTTTTCAGTTTCCTTTTTTTCTGCATCGATATTTGTGTCATGATTCAGACACTCAATATATGCTTGGCATATAACAGGACCAAAGGTTATTTTTTATATTGAAGAAACGTCGCTGAAACCTGTGACATTTTCAATTCCCAAGTCACGATCAATCGAGCAAAACAAAAAAAGAAGACACGCCTACATGCCAAAAGGTCTAAAAGAACATCTTATGGCATTTCCTAAAAATCTCGGAAATGTTTCGCTGCCTCTGAATCTTTACAGCTGACCTTTCCTCCTCTTACAATAATGCTTTGTATACTTCAGTATCGTTCTATCCATGGGGAGATAGATCACAGACGAACTGTGATTAACGTAAAATAGTCATTCCCATTTCTAGACAGAGCAGCTAGCAGTTGGTATGTTTCAGCTGATTAAAGCTGGTTTTACAGTTTATATTGTGTGATGAACCTAACTTTTTATCTGAACGTAATTTATCAAACAAGAACTCATATTAAAAAAAATGAAAACAAAAATCTTTTAAAAAGCAAGTCGGTGTGTGAAGAATGGGGTTAGATATACAATAGTTAACCCAAAACAGCAGGAGGAAACCAGGAGAAGAAATTAGAAGCATCACTCTAATTGTAATCTCACAAAAAAAATAAGTTCGTCGATATTAGCCCCACCATAAGTAACATATTACTGCAAACACAGATATTTTTATGATTTGCGCAAAAACATGTAGGTTATTAAAGAGCAAACCGGGGACAAGCCGTTCAAAACTGTGAAAAAAGATCGGACTAGAACTGCAGAAAATTACATGTAATTTCTGTTCACAAATTTTCCAAATTTTTAGAATGATCAACATTTGGCTAGATCGCCAAAACATATTCAGGCTTGGCGGAGGATCCGCAGCTCATTCCTGCCAAATTTGAAAGCACTAGAACCCACTTTGTAGACACAAGCAGTATTTTGTTTGCTTAGAGCAAAATTATTTACAAAAACCGTCAATGATTGGACAAACTATGGTCAGGTCACATAAAAGATACATGTGAGGTTGAAGAAGGCCTGAAAACATTTCTGCCAAATTTTTATTTGATCGGAAAAAGAGCTGCAAGAGGAGCATTTTGGTACTAAACTGTCAAAAAGTAGTCACTCGTCGGCTAAGTTTGGTCGGCTCGACAAATTTATACAGACATGGAAAAGGGCTGCTGGAAAATATTCCTGTTAAGTGAAGCCAAAATATATACCTGATTGGTGAACAGCTTTTGAAAAACCATCGTGCAAATATTAAAGCAATTGGTCAATCTATTTATCTATTTATGTATACGGGTTTTATAGAAGTAGAAAAACATTTTTAAATGATTCAAAGCACTAACAATCAACAAGTTTTGACCATATTTTAAGGAATATTAGCAATATAGTAAACGTAAATATAACAGAGATTAGAGACTACTTCGGGAACGTTTCTGCCAACTCCGAAATCGCTCGCAAAGCTGTTATAAGATAAGTCTGAGCAAAACTTCAAAGTAGCAAAAATGGACTTTTATCTGAATCAGCTAATACCCAGTTGCAAAATATAGAGCTCTAAAAATGCCGACACGACTTCAGGCCCGGGTTCAGTTCACCAATTTGTTTGCACGAGAAATATCGTTAAGGTCTGGCTAATTCTAATCTCTATACCTTTCACGGTATTTGATTTCATAAATCAAACTTTATTTTAAAATGATAAATTAAAATTATAATTTAGTATTCCTAGGATTGTTAAAAGATTAATGCGAAAAAATAAGGACAAAATGACTACTGTCACATTACTATTTTCGATTCAGAGTTGAAAAAGCAGAACAAACGTAATGCATTGAATATTCATAAATAAAGCTACAAATTCAGTTTAGTTATGATCTCAGTATGCAGTGTCTAAACGCCACAGTGAGCTATTTTCTTGATTGCTAGTCCCCTTGACTAAAATTAAGGATTTTTTTCCAGAACACAAACAAAAATGTGTAATTGTTTGGAAGCGTGTGATATCTTCGTTAGTTAACAAGTAGTTTTCATGGCACAGTACTACAAGTGTTGACACTAAAATGTAAAGTGTCTCGAGTAAACATGATATTAAATGTGTATCATCATGGTTTCACCGCCTAGTCATTATGGGCGTATTAGACGGTTTGTTATACAATTAAGTGTTATAATGTTTTCCTGGCATGTTTGCAATATTCAAAGAGGTTGTAGGCCAATTTATGCTAGGAAAATTAAAGCTTGTATTTTGCTACATAGTTTCTCTATGAAGTCCTGCATTATATAGAATTCTATTAAGTACGAAATAGTAAAGCATCGAAAAAAGAAAAGTCACAACTATGACTATAATTTTTATGCTATTTCAACAACGTATAAGGTAGCTCTTCCCAAGGTCTCTAACTAAATATAATTTTAAGATGGTTGTGGATTGTAAAACCCGCACACTCAAATTCCACCAATAGATGCATTTACCTCTGTATTTCGCAGAGCCAAAACAGTTTGGAAAAAAAACTATTTCATCCGCTCCATTGTGACAATACAGGTCTACATAGATTCGTCTCGCCTTTCATTTTTTAACAATAACATTTTATAGACTCATAATGATGAAACTTTGAAAATGTTTTGTCAATTGACCTCGGGGCACTGGTGCTGTAATTACGCTGATAGAGATCTTTTACCGTCACGCAAATACCACAAAACTGGTTGTGCAGAACACTACATAAGCATATCCTATTATTATTTTTAAAGACTTCGATAAGTCTCATATCGGGTCAGGACCACAAAGGACTTGCTTGACTTGAGAACTATAAAAGTGTCAACACAAAGAGTTTTCTGGCTTTGGCTTTAACCATGAGCGAGACAAAATTTTGCTTACTTTTACATTTACTACACGGAAGATAATGATTGATCGGTTGTGTTACAAAATGCATTAATATATTGTGAATGATATGAAAGCATTCCACACTATGCAATATTTTATTTTTGTCTAACATTTTACAGTAATTTTTCGTGTTAAGTAAAACGGGCGCAAAACATACAGCACTTTCTCCTTAAAATACAAATGTCCGAATATTGTCTATAGTTTATACCTGTTTCTAAGCAGTTTGTAATTCTACAACTGTTGTATTTATTTATCTTCTGGAAATGACATCTTTACTGATCATTACAGCCATATGTAAACAGCGTCCCATTTAGTTTCCTTTTCAATTGAAGACTTCGTGTTTTTCTTTACCTTTTTGTCAAAGTAATGTATTGTTTCAGATTAATTTCCATTTCATTTTTCCGTAAGTGCTTTTTAATAAATAATACCATTTTTTGAGATGTAATAGAATAATAATCTTTTGATTGATCTGCTGGTTAATTGGCTTTGTTGTCGACGCGTTTGGCTTTGTTTACTTTTGAAGAGTTCAAAAGAAATGTTTCACAGTTTTGCCTTTGTTCTTTATAATTATGGATTCATTTTAAGAATATTAATTCAAAACAAAGCATTACAGTTATATATTGATTATACCAAAATAAAAACAAAAGAAGTAAAGGACAGTCGATATTATCTGCGTTAATTATGGTTCATTAACAGGTCAAAACTATAGGACTATAAGTGTGCTAGGTGTTCGTTTGTATATGAGATGCATAGTTGTTGTTTTATTGATTGGACATATTGTTCGATTCATATACAACCGAATAATTAACTGATGTTTATATGTTGCAGGGCATCTCGACATCCTTGTCATTTAATTACTTCAGACATGTCGCGTTTTATTTTACGATTTGCAAAAGCGTTTTTTCTGAAACTCTGTAATTTCTCACCACTTTTTAAAAAACAAGTTATCAGTCACGGCTTAGTTACGGCATAATCCCAATTACAGAAATTTCATATTTTTACTCATTTGGAGAAGGATCATATGCCTACTCATTTGTATGAATAGTGATAAGTGATGGTGAAAGTTAATATACAGTAAAACTTTTGAGACATTATTTTCAAATTGGATAGTGTCAACAGCGACTTACTAACAAAATCTTTATATTACTGCAACTGCTTATTAGCAAATTATAAAAGGTATCAAAGACATTAAAACTTCTTTTCAATATGGCTATAGATACACCGCTTGAATTAAGATTTCAACAGCAACTTTTAACACCTCATGGAATCCATAGATAGTGACATCTAAAGTTACACTGCAACACATAAATTTCATCTCAATGCATCTACTGGATGTTTCGGGACTAACTCATAATGAGTGTAAATAGCCTTTGATATATTTTTTATTTATATTTACCTTAAGAAACCTTGCTGTTCCTAAAATGTTGTTCATGTTTTAGTTGGAAATTATACTAAACGTGTCCTCATACCTCCTTATGAATTCTAGATACCAAGATAAATACCTGTGTCAATCCGATGATTTCAATTTTTAAGGTATTTTAAATAAGTCATGTAACGTGTGAATGTCTCCGTGAGTGTTGTACCTGCCTTACTGACTTTGTTATATCTTCCAGCTGACAGACGCTTCACCCTCAAATGTTCAACGACATAACAAAAAAGTGAAAGCTCTTGCAACTATAGTTTTTTGGCGGATTTCTGTCAAACATGGTCCACAATTCACAGAAAGCCAATTATGTATTATAAGGGAAGGCGGGGTCGTTTTTAAAGTTTGTTGATTTTCTATTCAGTGCGAGAACATATGGTGCTACTTTTGATGGTTAGCAATTACGCATGCCAGACTACTGCGTCGTTTAACATTTGCTGTGGACTGAGTGTATCCGTCGCCTTCAGTACCCTACTTGCATACCTGAGACTTAAAAAGTGAACATTTTGTCAAAAAAAATACAACACCTGAATTCCAGAACAATAGCTGTAATTGGGGTCTCATTTTGTTTGATCAAATTTATCATGTCAAAAAGTCATGAATGTTTGACTAGCATTTAGTGAAGTAATAAAAACATGCTAAAATTAAAGAAGAATATAACACATACATTCTTTTTTAATTAATTATTCATTTCTTATTTGAAATGCTCAAAAGAGACTAAAATATATATGTCAGCTTAAGCGCGCAATTCGGTTAACAAAAGCCATTGTTGACCGAAACGATAAAAAATTCCCGAATTCCCGAGTACTTGGTAGTTATTTTAGGACTGAAAGAGCCACAAGAAACGGGTACTTATCTACAGCGTGAAATACTCATGCTCTTGTTAGATCGAAAAAGGAATTTATACATAACGTTGAGTAGTTTTCAGGACCCCACGATTTTAAGTAATTGCAGTTATGACGTCATACCTCTTGTGTCTATAAGCGGCACGAATGAGAATAAGTGTGCTGTGATGTACTGTTTCCCTTTGAAAGTCTTCTTTTTTATGGATTACTTTGTGTAACCGATTGCAGTGGCGTGTGCAAAAGCTACACTTTGCATGAAAATATCCAAAATTTGAAAACAAGTCTTTCTTTAACTGGTTGTAGATTGGAATTAACCTAAAAATTTATAACGTCCGGGGTTTGGAAACATTTCAGGCCTATTCTCGATAAAAGCACAGTGTCTACAGCATTTTAGTTGACACAAGAAGGTTCAGAATAGATTTAAACAGTTTCACAGACCTGATACAAGCCCACAATAACTCACTACCCACAATAATATCTTACACAAACCTCTCACAAACCCACATTACCTCACGCATACCCCAAATACCTCACACATACCTCTCACAAGCCCACAGTATCTCACATATGCCCGCAATACCTTAGAAATACCTCTCATCAGCCCACAATATCTCACGCATACCTCATACAAGCACAGAATTTCGACAAATTGGTTGTTGGTGAATGAAAAAAAAACGTGGTTGATATTTCCGACACGATGGGAGGAATTACGAATATAACTCAAAGGAAGCCTCGCAGAAGGACCCACCTGGGTAATTTGTCGGGATAACTATCTGATTGCCCGTGTCCACATATTTGTCTCTATTTTTGTCCCAAATGACACTTTCTGAAATAACCTGAAACATAGAATAAGATAAAAATATTAAGCATAATATACATTGTGATGCATTATGTATTTCAACGGCATTGCCGATAAAATAAATATATAAAATAAATATAAATACGAGAGATAAACAGCTACAGTACAAATATAAAATCAAAATGAGAAAATAAAAAGTGCACTCAGTTGTACCAGCCCATTGCTTCCTTGTCCAACTGGGACTATCTGAAAATAAATTACAATTCGACCGTTCTTTCAAAAAATGGGACCACTCGAAAGGGAAATTGCAATTTGCCTATTCATTTGAAATAATAAATATATTACTAGCCTACCCCATGTCTAGAAATGGGACGATTATCTGGCAAAAGGACTACGCTCAAAAGGACTAAACTTCATTGAACTTGGGATTTGATGTTCCAATTAGGACATCCCAAATTCAATTGCAGTCTTCGGTTTTCTAAATAACCGACGATTGTTTTAATTACAAACTATACGGATTACGTTAGTCCTTTAAGTTTACTCCGCGTAGACATTCTGAAGTTTAGTCCTTTTGAAGCGTAGTCCTTTTGAAGTTAAGCCCTTTTGCCATGTTACCAAATGGGACAACCAGGAAAAGTAATTTGTAATTCGACTGCTGATTGGCAAGTTGGTGTCCCGGTTAAAATTTTGATTTAGAGCACACACATTTCTATGGGTACGTGTGCCGTCTCATTTTGAACTGGACTCAAGCAGTTATAATTGTTAAAATCAAATCATGGATAAGATAGGGAGGTATCGAACAACAGTAGAAGTACCTGGATGCAATTTGGGAAAATTTTGGGACAAAAGATATAACCTGTATACAGAGGGACAACAGATAAACCTTAATTATAAAGCGATGAAACAAACTTATGACAAGACGCATTACGTATTGTGTTTTCCACAGAAAAAGTCATAAACGCAAATAGATCCTTTAACTTCCTACCTTTGTGCAATGCCTGGCGGTGTGAAGTAAAAATGGCTGCGATACATTGACCTCCGTGCCACATCCAAAGTTACCATAATTGCCACTGTTTAATTTCGCAACCTGGGGTAGCTCAAATTGCTTCAGGAACCTAGCAGCTGGGATAGATTCGTCCCGCCACTCTATTGTTTTTGGATCCAGTTTGATTTTTTGATTAATTTTCTTCTTTCCCATTTTTTATTAGAGCGACAACTTGTTAATCAAGCCAGTCTTTATCGATTCTTATAGCTTGTACATTTCTTTGTCTAAAAACTTGCACAACTCATTGATATGTATATCCATATAGCACAGGAAGTGGATTGACTTAAGATTGAACTTTGAGATCAATTACATTTAAAATGGTAGAATTACACAGTTATGAAAGACGTAACAGATTCCTGGATGCGATTAGTTTCACAAGTAGACAATGTGCTTTCAACTCAAACAATCAGCGACACAAAACATGCAGGCAGAAATATATAAAATAACTCAATATCTGCTGAAGAATGACTGCTTTTATTTAATAATCCATTCCTTTATACAACTTTGCCACCGGTTGGTTTATTTTGGACGTATGAATATTATAGCAGGAACATTTGTTTTTACTTAAACCCTTTTGTCAGAGCTTGTTTTCGAATGTGAACGGCACATGTTTTCTTTTTGACCCTCGTACCTATAGATCCATAATCGCGTGATCCGGCCCCTTAGAAATTTACTCCACTGTGTATTTAAATCACTAACCATGATAATATGTACCGTCAGATGTAAATAAATCCGCGACAGTATCCGCTAAAACCGGTACATATATATATTGATATAATACCCTCTATCGTGTGTGTTTGCAGAATGACAATACCACTCGGGTTCAACGACACCAGAATGGCGAACTGACACTCGCCTGCACAGTTGTGCGACTTCCACACCTCACCGACTGCCTTCGCCACGCTGATAAAGCGTTGAGACGTGCTAAATATAGGCTTCACGTCTAGGGATGTTATTCAGTGATATATATAACAACGATATTTGTATATAATCTTTGGTCTGTAGTGCCTGTCATTCCGGTTATGTCTTGTGCGGGTACAGAGACAGAGACAACTTCTGAAACTGTTCAACGGTCTAGTATTTCACTTTATGAGATAAGGGCCAGCAATTTAAACTTCAGGGTATGGGATGGAGATGTAATTATACCTTTTAAATTAAATAACATAATTAATAATTGGAAGGGACTTTCAGTGACACTCCATACCAATTAATGTTACGTCGTTAAAATTAGGAAAAGCTTTTCACAGCCGTATAGATTAAATGCACCCTCATTCCAAATAGACAATACACCCTACTGCAAGCTCACTGGCCCGTCTTCGCACTATGCTGTATGAATGCACTGTTTCGTTGAACTGAACACTTGGTTGAAATACAAAAACGTTCTTTTGTCACTTGTGGTTGTCATCCGAGACCTGTGAGCCCCCAGGGGTTGACGTTTGCTAGATCGAATAGACATGTGAATACCCCCCCCACCCCCCCATTGACGTGCATCCAAGCGATTATATCTTGTTTGGTATAGATAAGTACACCTAACTGTATCTTCTGTGTAGCGGCATTGTGTCTGAGCGGGAACAATGATGATCCTTTTTAACAATGTTTGTTGGAATAAGTAAATACATGGCATGACAAAAAGGAAAGTAATCAGCTACATTTCCCTTAATATTTATAAGTTATATTTATCTTTACAATTATAGGGCCCGCGATCCCTAGGTTTGGTTCCATTGTTTCTAAACTTTTCAATGTTTTCTCTCACCTGTTTATCGAGAGGAATGGATTTTTTATGGATTGAAAGGTATTTAAGTGAAGGTTTTATTTTTTCTTAAATGTTCGGAAAAAATTGAAAGAAATCAGAATGTCCAACTGGGCCTCACAGAATTGTGATAAAAGACGAAGCTAAGATAAAACACCTTAAATTAATTTACTGAGATAGATTTTAAAGAATTTTGTTGATGTTTTTATACCAAGGATAAAAAACGATCACTTGTTTCTCATCGTGGGCCAGTTCATTACGAATCCGCGACAAAACGCCTCGCGACATAACGTCTCGCAATAAAACGCCTCGCGACATAAGGCCTCGCCTTACAATTCAATTAAGTTATCCGTAAACGAGATCTGTATGAAGTTACTCGTATCAAAGCCCAGTCACAACTCTTCGAGTTAAGGTGCATACATTGAAAGAGTTAAAAACACATTGAAAGAAGAGAAGAAGAAGAAGAAGAAGAAGAAGAAGAAGAAGAAGAAGAAGAAGAAGAAGAAGAAGAAGAAGAAAAAGAGCGAGAATATGCTTCAGTTCATTGACAGATATGACTGATATGTTGTCTAATGACAAACTGATGACAAAGATTTAAAAAACATATTGACAGCCAAGAAACACGCCGATCCTGTATGCCACCCCCCCCCCCCCCCCACCTCCCAACCTCAGAGGGGTGAGGAGAGATTCATGACGGTAAGGAAGGAGAGGCCCAGTAAGCACCGACATTCGCGTCATTGGAAAAAAAACTCTAAGTAGAAGAGGGTAAGGGATTAGGTAAAGAGGGTAACCAGAAACTTCGGAGCCGTAAGTGTTACAAAAGGCAGTTTCCTCAGTTACCAGACTGGAATCATGTGTTCGTTCCCGCTCTGGCAAGCGTGGAACGGTTTAACTAGGAACAGAGAAGGGCAAGCTGCATGTCAAAAGATGTATGTGTGATGGAAGCTGGGAGCGGGGGGGGGGGGGGTTCGGTGGGGCATAGAATCAAACTAGAATCAAATAATTAAATTGAAACTTGATTCTGTCATTAGTTTTCAACAATAGCATGCTTGTAGAATTGGTGAAAAAAGTCCACTTCTACAAGAAAATAAAAGAATCTGCGTGATGCATTTCGAATCCATCCCAGACACATTACACTTTCGTGAAGAGATGCTTTTAATTGATATTCATGCACAAGAAAACAGATAAAATTCCCAAACATGTTCAATTTCGTGAGAATTTAATTCTATTGTGGATTTTTTTCACAAGACAGCGATTTTTTTTTCAGTTCTTTTATTTCGCAATACGCCCACAATAGCTATTTCCCATTGCAGTTTTTAAAAAACACCACCAGAATTTCGACTTGAAATCATTAGACATAATTATCGCTAATAATGCTTCTGCCCCATATTCATTCATTGATTTAAAACTCGAATGCATCACATATTCGATATCAGGTGAAACAGATATATACAGGTTTAAAGGTTTGGTTTATCAAACAGGTATGTTTACGCATGTAAAATGTAGGTACCTCGGGTGGAGAGAAAACACTTGCGGTTGGGTTGGGGGTTAAGCCAGTTTGGGGTTTGTTTTTCTCTGGTGCAACAGAAACCGCAAATGGAGCTTTATGAATACGAGTCCAAACTGAGGCCAGTTTTAAAACCTGCAGGCAGTGTAATGTGCAAATTAGTGAACGCCATTATGCGAGTCGTAAATTGTCAACTATTTTAGTAAAACACGGACTCACAAAGTGATCTGTTTGGGCAACAGCCAATAACATGCATTCCTATTTTTAACACTTTGCAAGCTGAAGACTTGCAAAGAGTAGATTGAAGTTGTACGGGGCCAATGTTTTGAACCTTCTCTTCACTGGTCCGTTATTTTGTCTTTACTACTCCTCTGACCATACTGGCTTCAGAACTCCAAAATTTCGCACATTTGTAGTACTTGATTAGAAGTTGTGCACCTCTCTTTTTCGTTTGCGCCTTTGTTTTCATGATCAAAACCGAAACAAAAAACTGCTTTTTGATCAAGAAATGCAAGGGCTGCAGCAGCATTTCCACAAGCCTCTCGCATCTGCCAACAGGCACACTGTGCATTACACAAGCGATGTGTGCTTTATTTGCATACGCCAAATACGCTGAGCATAGTGAAATACTGGTGTTCCTTTTTATAAAAACGAAGGTGAATGCAAAATCTTACTAGGTTATTTTAAATACACTGGATATTCATTAAAATTATCAGCTTCTGTTACGCACTACTCTCAGTGGGGGTCGGGGGTGGGTGCCGTTTCAGAGAGCAAGTAGCAAAGCCCTGTTTTTTCTAGAACGGTTTAGAACTGGCAAAAAGTTTCTTAGAAAGGTTTCAGAATCTGAAAAAAGAAAAAAAATCGTCTTGTCTGTTAAGGAAAAGCCATCCAAAACCAGGCTGGAAAGTTTTTAAAATTCTACTCGAAGGGAGAAAGTGATTTTTTTGGCCGACTATTTAATATTTCGCCTTTGAGGAACAAGTTTTCGTTTCAAAATGAATCCGGACAGAAGGACTTCTGACTTTAGAGCTGTGGACCACGTGGTATCATATGTGTTACCATGCCAAACAAACAAACAACAACAAAAACAACATCAAAGAAAGGGAGAGAAAGGGGGGGGGGGTGTTGAGGCCAGATAAGGGCGGAATGCCATTTTCGTTTTCATTCAGTACTCCGCATTTCCTTTAAGAACTGCGTTTGGTTAAAAGGGGGTATCATTTCAAAAGTAGAACTCTGTGCTAAGGGGTCATTTTATAAAGTTACGGACACACATGGTAGCCACTTGGCACGCGAGTGCCCCCCCCCCTCCATCGGAACATAAGGGCCACAGCCAAAAGGGCCCTGGAATAAAGGCCTGTGATATAACGGTCTGAAATAAAAAATCGGATAAAAGGTCATACTATCATATTTTTTGGTATTTATTCGATTGTATTTTTGTGTATTCTTAGACAGCAAGCAATAAACCTCAGGCACAACATGATTGACCTTCATTTTGTGGGTGTGTGCGTGTGGGGGGGGGGGTTTCCTCGATGGGGACTAAGCGGGTAAATATTATATCCTCGTTTGAAGAACGAACAGAATGTGAGTGATGAATTAGAGGATATAATAGTTTATGTGAAAAGAAAGGCTGGCGAGTTGTAACGATGCAGCAAGATATGATGAAGATTTTCTAACAGCCTCGAAAATATGGAGAACGAAGCTTGTGGACAATTGAGTGAATGACCCCAGTCATTCCAACGAAAAAGCTGCTATTTTACCTTAGTATTTCAGTAGCTGGTCACTTGAAAAATTACTGCTTTGGATATAAATTTTGAAAAATGTTCTCATGACAGTTCCATTAAGGCAGTTAAATGGAGAATCAGAATTTATACTTTCAAACTGATCGATCATTCCATGAATTCCTTGGGAATTTCATAAAATCCCCAAATTACAGATTCCTTGTAGCCTATGTAATTCAACCGAATACACGGAATTTAAAACTTTTGTATGGGTGCATAATCTGACACATCCTCTTCGTTCAGATTATCCGGATTATCTTGGGTGTTTAGGCAACAAAGAGATTATTGTCGGCAACACTAGATATAGAAAAACTGGTGGGTATTAACTGGAAATTCTTTTGATTGCTCTCCAAACGGGGTTGTAATTTATTTCCCCCTGCTTTGATACGTAGAAATTTTAAATCGTATTTATGTTGTTTTTTATTAATAGCAAAAGTTAATCGTCTATCAAAGAAGGTCATAAAAATCAACAAAAATTGATTAATTAATTTCTGCTGGAAAAGATAAAAAACTGAATGTAATTCACTAAAAGTATTGCCGGTACTCCGGTACAATATATAAGGCCTCCTAAACAATAAGGTTGTATATTCCCCAAGGGAAAAGAAACTCTAATATGGATCTATAGTTAAAAAAAACTCACCAATAAAGGAAAGGAGTGTATCTCACTTCATGGTTACTCCTTTCACACCGAAAGCACATTGATATGTGGCGAAATTTCTTAGCGTTATAAAATGGAAAATGCAAAGGTCGCCTGAGGACGAATTTGGACATTAGTGCGATATTATCGGGTCATTTTGAACACAATAATGAACCGATTACCGAAAAAAATATGGAGTGAAAAATTCTGAAAAACAATGTGAAACGAAAGGCGGATAACGATATCGATGAGAGGCCGTCTAAAGTGATACGCTCAGAACTTGAGAAACTCGATGAAAGTCATTGACAAAAAGGGGATGTAAGATGCATCCGACAAGCCTTGTACTGAACAAAACGCGAACAGTATCCACCCTTCCAAAGTCGCGTGAGGAAACGCTAAAAACTTCAGTTTCTCCGGAGACAACACGCAAAGATGACAAATCAGAAAATCACACCCAAAGATTTTGTAAGGTGTATCGGACATAAATTTCGCGCTGTCGTTCTGTAAACATTGAAGTAATTGGCTGAATCAGTTGAGACAATAGTTTTTTTTTTAACATGTTTCATGACTGTGGGTTTTATTACGGTTCAGTGAAATGGGCTAGGGACATTGAAATATTTTGTTTGAAATATCAGTTTATGCATTAATCTCCCGTTTGACCTAAAACAGTGTCACCGCTGCACTAGCTGTGTACTAAACTAGACCATTTTCGCTACCGAGCGGCGAAAGTTGAATTTGGGTCCCGTTTCCTCTGAGTACGTTACGTTCCAGACCGTTATGTCTGATGCCCTTTTGGCCCGGGCCGTTATGTCCGGGTCCCTAATGTCCCTGTAGTTATGGGTCTATGTCTTTACAGATGTATCGATGTCTTTTTTGCTCTGCGGTTCATTTTACATCGTCTCTCCACCCAATTCTTTCTGTAAATACGCTGTAGCCAAGCATTTCGCTTATGATAACTTACTCTGTAATCTTCACAAATGTTCCTTTACAAATTAGTCTTGAAAAATGTCGGCCTATACCTTGATAAATATCGGTTCATGCCATATACAATTATGATCAGTCCAAGCCTAGTTCTAATAAATGCTGGTTGGTAATTAGTCTTGACAAATGTCAGCCTTCATTTAGTCCCATAAATAAAGGCCTGTACGTGGTTCAATAATATAGGTTCATATTTGGTCTGTATACATACAAGTCTATACTTAATCCTTATAATTTTCGTTTCCCTTTAGGGCAAAAACAAGTGGTTGTGACGTCACACCTTACAAATAACTTGTAAGAAAATAAAGAGAAAAGTCGTTTCTTTCTCCTCACCCTTTGTATTTCCGTAGTTTCATACAAAATTTAATATCCCAATACAGGTAATAAAATAGTCTATCTTTGCAGAATAATCATCAATAAAACAGATATAAAAACAACGAAATACACTGACATTTACGTTAAAAGACACGCACATAAATCATTCACTTCACAATGGCAGCATTTTCGCGCTTTTTAAGTTGCAGTTTTATTGATAAAAATGGCGCTGCACAAATAATAATAATAATAAATAAACAGTGCCAACTAGATATATTATCCATAAATATGTCGCATGGAAAATAATACAATCTAATTACCTCATCAGATTACGATTAAAAAAATTAATTGGTGATAGTGAGATCAGCGACGGCGCCTCTTTTATTTTATTCCCCTTGCATGGACACTGCCTGTTATGGAACTTTACATATGATTTATAAGATAACAGATAAGTCTTTTGCCTGAAATTAACTGGGATATTGTAATGTAATTTACTAAAAGGCGTGGTTTTGATAAATATATCACTCATAGAAAACTAACACCATAAAATTGCATAAAATATTACGGGAAGGACCATGCTAGGGGGCAGTTTTTTCTGCAGCACGTCGCAAACACCACGATAGAGAAATAAATCTTTATCAGTTAAATTCACATCATTCATAAACAAATAAATACAAAACACAACATCATTAGAACACGTAAATAACTGCAGCTAGTATTTGAATCCTGATACCATTTCAAAATCATTTGAAAAATCCATGTCGTACTACACTGCATTTTTCGCGGTCACCAATGGTCTAGCTTTTCCTCAAAGCTCTGACTAGACTGGCGGACAGACTGGTCCCTGAGATCATGGTTCATCTGTTCGTAGAAGCGTAATACTGTCGGGTCGGCCTTCACGCAGTTCCGGTCAAAATCCAACACCCTCAGCCCTGGCAAAAAAGAAAAGTGCAAGAAAAGATGAGAATAATACAATCAGATGCTTAAACCAGGGCTGGTATGAAATATTTCGAATGAAATATTTCTTGAAATATTTCATGAAATATTTCACTGTAAAAATTTCCAAAATTTCACATTTTTGAAATTTTTAAATAAGAAATAAGTTGGGCATCAAGAATACCAAATACTGACGAATACCTATCCACGGATATTCATCTTAATTTGTCAGTTAACACACTGCGTTGTCACAACTCTACCAGTAAACAATGCAGCCACAGAAATTCTACGTAGTCTATGATTTTTGAGTAACAAAGCTAGCAGTTGCTGGCCTGTAGCACCGTTGACATATCTACTCCGGGTATCTGAGCGGGTGTTTCTAAGGGGTGGGGAGAGAGGCAGGAGGGTTTATAGTAACTGCAGAAAGGGTGCTCACTGTTAACGGCACAGGGGAAAGAGGTCGGATATGTACACAATAGGTCAAAAATATAGCAGACAATATGTCAGCTAAACAAACAGGGAACAACTCACTCCCGAGTTTGCTTCAAGTTTAGCATTGTTCGACTAGTCATCCTTAATTCTGCAATTAAGCAGTATTTCCCATTTAAACGAGAACAAACTTTGCCTTTATCCGGTTTTACAATAAAGCGGTATGCAATTATCCAGTTAAAACTACACAATTTTATGCAATGAACCGATTTATGCGTTTAACCACTATGCGATTCTGTCATTTTATCTGTCTATGCATTTTTGACGGTTGTATTTGTTAAATTAAACAAACAGATATTACGCATAGCCTGGAAATGTGTGTTTTTTCTAATGTGCTTTGAAAGATTTCAAAAATTTCAATATTTCTGAAATATTTCAAAAATTTCAAATTTCATGAAATTTTTAAAAATTTCGAAATTTTTACCAGCCCTGGCTTAAACCATTCAAATCAATCATTTATATGGGAACATGTACGGTTCAAGGATTATCCAGCGAGGGGCGAGGGGCGGGAGGGGGGGGGGGGTGGGGCGGAAAAGAGGGACACTTTTAATGCGGATTTGTTGTCCTTTCGCTTCAGTCAAAGCAATTTCGGGTGTAGGCAGACAGAGGAGGTGCTGTAGCAACCAGTTGGATCTGCGAACTGAATTGTGCAGTCCTCTCATGATTAGCGACAGAATTCGACGCTACTGAAAGTTGCTGTGCCAGTTAAAAAAAAAAAACATGGCACACACGCCAACAAATAGTGCCCTTGCACAATCGAACACAATCAGTAATATAATTATATACGGCCTATAAAATAACCATCCTTGCCAGCCTAGCGCATGAAATTCCTAGTAAAGAAAAAAAAGTTACGAGTCATCAAAATAAAGACCACCTGTCAATCAATCTCATGCGTTACTAAGGAAACAACCTCCTGAGTCACCTTGGAAACTACATTTCTTGGCCATCGTAAAAAGAATGTGTCTGGCAAATTACAGCAGTTGGCAAACAACACATTCATGAAGGTTTCGCCACTTGTCTCGTTCCATTCACTTGTTTGACCATTTTGATATTTGGGAAAATCTTTACATTACCTGTCATCGTGAACTCGTTTACAACGACATCGGATATAACGGCATCTCGATTACAATGACGCAACTTTCAAGCCCCGTCATTTTTTACCTATATAAGCGTTAAAAACGACACATTTCGAGCTATTCATTTTGGGAAAAAAAGGGCTTTTGAGCAGCTTTACAGCGCCTTAGCGCGTCGCAATCATTTGCTTAATTTTTAGTGGCTGCTTCCAATTTTCAGAGGCTGTCTACTTGAAAGCGACCAAGACACATAGATAAGTAAAAAAGTGAAGTGAAAAAATGTGCCCCTCGAAGCACGATACAATTATGGACATTGAAAACGGAGCTCAAAAGTCAAAAGTAGCAATGTTGTTTTAATGAAGACATTTTAGACATAAAGGCAATAAAGCTTTCTTTCTCTTGTTGCCGTTTTATCTGTTAACTCTGATAATCTGAAGAAAATGTGCAAAATACATAACTAAATGTCATATGTTTCAAATACCGAGCGTAATTAAAGTTAGGTTAGGGAAACTCGTCCCAAAACTGGGATCTCGGACATAACGTCATATACTTGACCCTACGAACCTCGGATATAATGACATATATTTGACCCTACGGACCTCGGATATAATGATATATATTTGACCCTACGGACCTAGGATATAACGATATATATTTGACCCTCCGGTCCCAGGATATAACGATATATATTTGACCCTACGGACCTCGGATATAACAACTTATATTTAACCCTACGGACTTCGGATATAACGACATATATTTGACCCTACGGACCTCGGATATAACAACACCTCTGATACAACGACACAGTTTTGCCTTTATAAACGACTTCCACTGTATTTACTGTACATTCGCTTGTTTTTCTGGCATAAGGACAGAAACTGTTGCACATGTATGTCTGTCTCATATACATTTGAAAACGTTCATCACTCATAAATTTGCGATTGACTGCATTGAAAGCAAACGGTTAAGCGAAAGAAGAAAGAATGCACAAAGCAAGCAGCGATACATGCAGTGATAGGTGGTGCTTAGTGGTGTTTTAAATAGCGGAATAAATATCAGCACGTGCCTCTCACAAAATGTCCTCCTCTTCAGATCATACGTAGCACTGGCTGCTCCTCTGAATATGATGCATTATTAACACTTCAAACACTTATAAGCGCTCGTCCAATAAAAAAAGCAGGATTCAGGTCAACCTACCTTCAAATAATTTGACGTGTTACATCGTGCAATCTTGCACCCTATAAGTTATTTCAGCCGGAGACACAACATTTACATGACGCGCAATAACAGACGACATGCAAATGAGCTTCTTGAATATTTTGGCGGAGACAGGATTTCAGATGCGGGGGGGGGGGGGGGGGCGGCGAGGAGTATGGAGGCTTTCATTTAAACACGTTCACACTGAGACGCTCAACGCAAAGTCTGGATGATACATCCTCATTTCTGGAAAAGTCAGCTTTGTTAAAAAGTTAATATAGCAGTTTCATTTTCCAGCAGTTTTCTCCTTTAAAGGTAAAACGTTTTATATTAAAATTTTATATATTTACGAATGAAGGTTATTTTCCCCCCATCTTAAAAACAAACTAAAGATTAATACAGAATATCCTTAATTTGCGCTAGCCGTTACTAAAAATAAAAGGTTTACCTGACAATAAATTTTTAAGAAGAGTTTTCAAAACTTTCGTACTATTGTGGAGTGGAAACCGAACGTTAGAATGTAGAAAGAGTGCTTATAGTTACCCTTTAGACTGCATGCTTATAATTACCCTATACAGTGAGTGCTTATAATTACCTTGTAGACTGCGAGCCCTTGACAGCGCCACGTAGGCCTGCCCGCACTCAAAGACTTTTGACAGCGACATCTCGACGCAATCTAGCGACATGCCCTGTACATAACACACAGACACAAAGCCTTCATTATCGCTCACATTCGTGGAAATTTCCCACTGTGAAATTTCGTGGAAACTGACGCTGATACCGGTAGCATAACAGGAAGCTGGTAGAGAATAATGTTGTCGGTTTGTCATTGTGACATGAATAAATTTATACACAGGCACTGGAAAACGTCAAAATCTAGTCTTCAAATCTAATTTCAATTTCCTTTTAGTTTGTTATTTATTGTTTGTTTCTGCATCAATATTTTTATATATTGTACATTTATATTCCCAGAAAATCTGCTCTGGCACTCATAGGACTTCATTCATGTTTACAATAGAATCGTCCCTGAATATTGAATCTTGAAATTAACACCATGCTTTGGTATGTCAGCACTTCTTCTCCAAAACTAAATGGAAAATTCAACGACTTTTGAGTTTTGCAGAAAAGGTTTAGCACATACCCCGACCGCACAAAACACAAAGCAGTAAAGCACAACGAAGGGGACCAGCTCAATAAGACCTGTGCGAAAATAGGACGTTTCCTCACCTGGCTCTTGTGTATTGAGATGGCCCAAGCGAGCTTGAGAGGGAGCTGTCTCCTCGACAGGAATGTCCCGCCTGACATTTTAAAGACCCACTTTTCCGCACGTAAAGGAACTTCTTCTCCGCAGAGGAACTTCACTATCGGGTAACCTGTATGTGGCAAACCATTGACTTAACCACATCTGTTTGCTTTTTAAAGTCTCCATATTTGTATTTAAAGTAAGAATGCACCCCTTTCATAATTTACGTTTTATTTTACTTTTATCCTCCATGACGTCACTGAAGTGTTGCAAAATCTACGGGTATAAAAAGATTGGCCAAAATTTAGTCACTACTTTAAATACGCATCGACCCTTTTTTTTTTCTTTTTAGAAGTAGAAGCCAATGTATAGATAATTCATAATGAAAAGGAGTAGATTTTGTAGCTTTTTGTACACGTAAACATGTAAGCAGTTTCTCAGCTTCGCCAATTCTTTTAAAACATTTCGATATCACTTGTTATACAGCCCTTAGGTGTGTGAAAAAATCCCGAGTTTTTTAATGCTTGTTTCAGTATTATTGCTACATAGATTGAAAACCAAAGCACCGCATAAACGCGATAAATGGTATTTCCACCAACCTCTGACGTCGCCCTCGAATCCCGTGACGACACCCCTAGCGCCGTTGACGAGACCCCGCTGTACGTCCAGGTTCTTGGTTAGCATCACCTGAGCGCCGGTCTTGAGCTGTAGCTTGGAGCGCGCTGGGCACATGGCATCAATGGTCTTCGCCAGGCTCTCGTCGCTGTCACAGGCTTCAAACACGCGACTTGTGCCTGTCACACAAATACACACGTGTCACGTGACTATCGTTGTCACAGGCCTCGAATATGAGACTCGTGGCTGGTATACAAACACACACGCGTCACGTGACTATCACTGCCACTGGCCACGAACACGTGGCTTGTGGCCGTTGTACACACACACACACGTGTCACGTGACTATCACTGCCACAGGTCTCTCACGCGCGCCTCGTGTCTGGCACACAAATACACACGTGTCATGTGATCACTGTCACAGACCAAGAACACGTGGTCGTGCCATACAAACACACGTGTCACTATCACTGTCACAGGGCTTGAACACGCGGATCGAACCTGCCACACTCACACACACGTGTCACGTGACTACAGGCGTCACCATTCTTTGAAAATCTATTTCTCCATATTTCATTAAACTGGTCTAAAGGGACGGTTATTAAATAAGCAGTCCAGGAGTGGATTGTTATGGGAACTGCAAACCATAAAACCCAGCCCAGACAGAAGAAAATGACACATATCTTTCAATAAAATTAGTATTTATTATTTCATTTAAAAATTAAAATATTTAATAACAAATAACCAAACAAAAGAAATGCACGGGGAAATGCTTTCCTAAAGCAATCACTACTTACTCGTCTCTAAACGCAGCAAATAAGGGTCTTTTTGGTCCAAAATGTAGTTTACGAGGTCGTAATTATTTAATTATGTTGTTAGGTTTATCGCAACGCCCTACCCTGACCCTTTGAACGAGCGAAAGTAGGCCAAGTCGTACCTTCGTAACAATAACAATAATTACATAACAATTACACGCAAAATAAAACAACATCCTGTTTCTCAAACTTGTTATTACAACTAAACAATAACTGAAGATCGCTGATAATAAATAGACAACTAAGAACAAGAAGAGCAATAGACTGTCTGCTGGGAAAGGGGGGGGGGATCTTTGGATGGCGGGGAGAGGGGCATCTTTGGATGGCGGGGAGGGGGGATCTTTGGATGGCGGGGAGGGGGGATCTTTGGATGGCGGGGGGGGGATCTTTGGATGGCAGGGGGGGGGGATCTTTGGATGGCGGGGAGAGGGGGATCTTTGGATGGCGGGGAGGGGGGATCTTTGGATGGCGGGGAGGGGGGATCTTTGGATGGCGGGGGGGGGGGATCTTTGGATGGCAGGGGGGGGGGGGATCTTTGGATGGCGGGGTAGGGGATCTTTGGATGGGGGGAGGGGGGATCTTTGGATGGCGGGTATTCCAAAAAACGAATAAAATCCTAAATCAAACTTAAACTCCGTTACGCTACCAGGTAGTTTATTGAGTCGATAATCGTTGATTTGGTCCACGTCCTCTTTGTGTGTGCAGAGTCTCGTTGCCAGGATACCATCTCTGTCAATCTTATTGTAGGCAGTGTTTGTCAACGTGTCAGTGACCTCCTGTGGGCACCTGTAAATACGTAATGTAAATTACAGCGTTACTCAGGGAGTTTTTTTCTTCTCACAAACAACGAGGCATACACTTATAAGCAAGCAATCCAGCTAATTTCAGGCTCAGGACAGCGCTGATTGAGTGGCCATTCGATACCTAAACCACCAGCCAACTGGCAGCCAAAAATTAAGAAAATTTCTTTTATTCTCAATTTCCTCATGACGATTGTAAGCATGGAGAAACCACAAAACGTTGCCACAGAAACCACACTTAAAATGGCAGTGCACTGCGAGGGACTGCTTTAAATTTACCCCCCCCCCCCCCCACCCCTCCTCGGGCAATACTACCTGCCCATCCGGATGTGATTGAGAATACTGATGAACTTGGGATCGGACTGCCTGCGCACGCTCTTCAGTTCCATGCTTCTCTCCACACAGCGTCGCCACGCAGAAGTCTGCACAATCATTCAAAACTTTCTCGATACACACAAACAGAAACACAATCATCAATATGAATTGGATGACGAGGTATAATATTAAGAACTGGATCCTTGTCCTTTTCATATTTTCCTATGTGTGTATTCTTACTCAAAGTAAGGGATTTATAAACACTGTAAACACAGTAACTTCGTAATGAACGCTCAAATTTGCAACTGGGCCCAGGCAAGTTACGTACTTGTTTCACTTCCTACCTGAAAGGCAAATTTTCGTTTCTTGGTGTTTCCTTTGATGACAGGCGGCAGCTGCAGAAAGTCGCCACACAGGATGAGCTGTATGCCGCCGAATGGTTCGTTGTTCTGCCGTACCATTCTACAACACATTCAAGCTCTGCAGTCCATAAACAACGCAATAAAGAAGCTAACGCATTAAAAGGTCCGTTGTATGTTGATACTGAAATTTACAGAAATGAAAGAGGCTATAATTGTTTTCTGATAACAAGAAAATATCTTTACCCAAAGGCTATTAAAATCTCGAAAAAAATAAACATTTAAAAACAAAATTATGGTTTTTACCTATAAATCTTTCGACATTCGCTATGAAACTTTAAGCAATATCTGTTCCAACCATTTTATGTTTTTTCTCTATCAGTCAAATAATAATCGGCAAAATGTTGAAAATGGATTGAAATCAGATACTGCAAAGCTTAAAGGTTAAAAGAAAACCACACATCTAACAGTTTTCAAGATATACAGACTTTTATGACAATCCCCGTATAGATTCAAATTTTCCATGCTTGAGAACACTTTTAATTTATAGAAAACAAACAATGCTGAGTAAGACTACCTGGCAACGACCTCTAGCTTTTCAAACAATTCTCCATCGACCATAGAGACCTCATCAATAATGAGATGCCTGCACTTCTTCCACGTCTGGGCCACCTGGCTCCGCATAGCAAGCTCCACGCACTGCTCTAGGCTAGCCTTTCCCGAGCCAATGCCTGGCAAGTAACGCAAAAAAATGTTGTCATGTTCTGTGTGCTTGTATGAGCTGTTACCAAGAACTCACGGCCTCAAAACCGACTCGGCCACAGTACAAACTGGACCTCAGTACATGTGATACCAAGTCGGCTTCATATATATCATCGTGTTTGCGTTCTGCACAGGATGTTTCGCATTTTTTATTTAGAAAGAATATTTTGTCAAATCTTTTCATAGCTGCTCGTCACCGCAGTCACAAAAATACTTTCATACGCGTACAAAAAAAGAAAAAATACCATTTCCTTTCGCTTCGCAGTGATGTTTAAAAACCTCAATTCTCTAAAAGAAGAGGAGGAAAAACGACAGCTACTGCCAAACCCACCGGCAAAAGCATGCAGTGTGGTGCCCCCTATGTGGCACGCCGCTACACCCGTGCTGGCCGTGGCAAATGTGTGCTGTGGTGCCAACGCTCCTGAAACGTCAAACAAAACACTACTCGTTCCTTTTCACGCGCTTCTCCACACATACTGCCAGACATGCCACAAAAGGTAAAAAAAAAATGACGAAATATTGACTGAATCTGAGTAATCTGAGAAGAGAAGGTAAGGACAGAAAGAATTATAAACATTGCCTGAAAGACCGATAAAGGGAGAAAATGCAAAAAATCACTTTTAGTGGGGTGAATCAAAGATCTCGTGATTATAAGTTCAACGCCTCACCACTTGAGATATTCTAGAAAATGGTCAGGCGACCGACCGGTGAAGAAGCATCAAGTACGAGCATAATGTGATTTTTCTGCAATTTGACTGTTTTTTTTTTTTTTTTTTTTTGCCATATTTTGCCACATTTTGATCAAATCTCCGAACAAAATACATTGTTGATGCAGGAAATTGAGATGAGCACTCTTGTCAAATTCAACATAATTGGACGCGATCTTTAAGAAGGGTAGATTTTTTTTTTTTTTGGTTTTCTTAAACTTTTCAAATATTTTGGCCGACTTTTTGCAAAATCGTCAAATGCAGCGAATCTGCAAATTACAGCGAATCTGTAAAACCAGCGAATCTATAGATTCGCTGAACATTTCAGCGAATTTGTAGATTCGCTGACTCACTTAGCGAATCTGTAGATTCGCTGAAAATTTTCAGCAAATCTACAGATTCGCTGGTTTTTCACCTAAAAAATTATACAGATTCGCTGAAATTGACTGACTGGCCATCTTTACCGACATGATCACTTGTTTTTGCTAATAGATGAAATTTAATTGCTTTTGTGTGATTACGTTGCTCCAGAGGTATTTTACACATCTTTTTCTTGCTTTGTGTGAAGGGAATATATTAAAATCGGGCTTCATTCTCTGTTACCATTGCTATTAACTAATTTCATGTAGCTGAGGTTTTTTGGTCATTTGATAAAAACGCAGCAATTTACGTGCTTTCACACTGGAATAAAGTTTCTATTCGTTGAAATGCTTGTCCTACCAGTTTCTGTTAAAGTAAACTATTAGTGTGCGGAGCATCGAAAATTAACACTGACTGGGTAAGCGTACTGTAATTCAATTGCAATTTATATCAAAGAGATTTTTGTGTTGCACTCACGGAAAAATAATTGCAATTTGGCTAATAGCAATTTGAATGATACTCAGAAGGGGAGTAATGATTGCAATTTATTTAGAAACAATAGTATTAACATTTGCTGTGATCACTTTTATGAAAGACCACAACACAAAGAGAGAAACTTAATTTAAGCCTTTAAGAATATTGAAAGCAAATATTTTCGAACGCTTTCCAATAATGTTTTTCATTTGAGACTAGAAATTCGCATTTCAACAATGCATTTTAAAGCTAGTTAAATAAAAATATGTGTAATTTTAAAAATTCCGAATGCAATATAACCTGTTCCCCAAAAACTAATAACTTAATTTAGGCATTTGTGAATATTGATAGCAAATATTTTCGAACGCTTTCCAATATTGTTTTTCATTTGAGACTCGAAATTCCCTCAAAAAAAAAAAACAAAAAAAAAAAAACAAGAAAAAGGTGTGTAAAACACCTCTGGAGTAAAGAAGTCACAAAAAAGCAATTAAATTTCAAATATCACCCAAAACAAGTAATCTTGTCGGTAAAGATGACTGATCAGGCAATTTCAGCGAATCTGTATAATTTTAAAGGTGAAAAACCAGCGAATCTGTAGATTCGCTGAAAATTTTCAGCGAATCTGCAGATTCGCTAAGTGAGTCAGCGAATCTACAGATTCGCTGAAATTTTCAGCGAATCTATAGATTCGCTGGTTTTACAGATTCGCTGTAACATATAAGCTATGTGGATTGCCAAGGAAACATTCCTGCCAAAATAAAAAAATAATCGGAGCAAAACTTTAGAAGCAGTAGAATTTTGAAAAATTGTTTCCACAAACGCACCAAATGAACGATAGATACACCACTGAAGTGAGGTGGGCTAAAAACCTACCTATGATTCTCTTAAGCAGAAATGATTTTCCCGTCCCTGCACTTCCGGTGAAAAACACACTGCTTCCGCTAAGCACAACGTCCAAGACTCTTTGCTGTTCTTTTGATAATATCACGGGATTGACGACTTTTGGAATGCCACCGAGTCCCAAGCCCGACAGGCATTTTCCATTACGCTGAATTTTAGTCCCCTGAATTTCGGTAGGAAAAAACTTCTATGTTAGTTTTGTTATACTGAAACTTCATTTGTGTATGGTGATGTAAATGTTTTCTCATATTAAGTACCATGTACTTCCCACTGGTTGAAATTGTGATTTATTCACAACTTTTCTTGCAAACAGCTTAATTTTATAGTATTCTTCATTTTATTTTCTATACCTTTAAATACACAATTCTTAACTTAAATAGTCCCCCCCCCCCCAAAAAAAAAAAAAAATAAATAAATAAATAATAAAAATAAATAAATAAAAAAACACCTATGAATCCAAAACAGCGCGTGAAAATGAAAATTACACCACAGGAAACAGCTATTAGTAAAATGCATTCTGTGTGGAAAATCAAGATTAAATTAATGTCTTGTACACCATTTTGATATGACATATCCAGATGCCAACTGTAGTTTCAACAGAACATATCTAGAAGTACTCAGATATATCCTCAGGAAAGCAGCTAGTTTAAAAACGTATATAACCAACCTTTGGGCCGACATTTTCTTTTTCCTCACTGCTGTTCGGTCGTTTTCTCTTCATAGATTTTCCTTTAGGGGTAAATATTTCCGACTTTTCCACCTTCTCCGCCCTGGCATTATGCACCGTCTGTAGCTCTTTCACCGTGAGTGGGCTGATTTCCGTAAACTCCCTCTGTGCGTTGGAAAACAGTCTCTTCCTTTCGCTCACAATCCCCTTCATTCTGAGACACTCCACCTTTGTGGTCATTGTTTTCAAAAACATAATCAGCTTGTCCGGCGGGCAGTTAGAAAGCAAAAGTTGAATGTTTTGTTTTAAAAGTTTTATAGTGGCTTTGCCCTCCTTAGCAAACTTCTTAAAAACGTTTAAATCCTGTACTCTGTACGACAGTGGTTTCTTGGCTAGTTCCATTCGAAGCATGACGTCTCTGAACTCGTTTCGGCCTAATACTAGTGTTGTGTTCCTGTGCACACTCTTCTTCCTCACTTCACCGGAGTCTGTCAGCTGCTCCATGCAGACAGTGCACACAAGCTGCCCTAAGTCGTTATGCGCCATGCTCAGATAAAAAATGGGCTGAAACAGTAAAATATAAACATTGAGCCGTGTAGCGTTTGTAGAGTCACTGCAGCTAGAAATTGGGACGTATATATGTTACAGCGGATCTGTCAAATCAGCGCTGGTTCACTTAGCGGCTTTGTAAAACCGCTGGAATTTTCAGCGGCTTTGCAAAGCCGCTGGTTTTAGAGCTCGAAAATGTGACAATTCCGCTGAAATGATAAAGTAGAAAGAGCAAGGCAATATTTCTCTTATTGTGGCTGGAATTGTTGAATTAGATGGTAGTTTTAAAAGTACAACTAAAGGGCTTTATTTTCAAATTTATTATTGAACGCAGTGCATAAACTTGACAGTTGATTCATACCGTATCATTCAGTACTTGTAATTTATCATTAAAATGTGACCATACCCCCCCCCCTCCTCCTCACCATCATTTTTTTTCAAATTTTCATTTTAAAGATTTTCATTAACGAACAACAAACTAACACAGTTCTGTTATCTGTTGCTAAGCCATTTCGTTATGATCTAGTTGAAAGGGGTATAATTGCAGTTCCACAACGCTTACAGCCATCTCATGTGATCTGCTGGTAAAACCTATTACATAAAAAATATCCTCTATCATGTAGTTAAGAGGTTTATAAATGCAATTTAATGGGCTTCTAGACGTTTCGGCCCAAAACCATTTCGGCCCATAGACGTTTCGGCCTAGTCCGAAATGGCAGAGCTTTTCGGCCCAAGACGTTTCGGCCCACATTTGAACTGCCAAGACATTTCGGCCCACTTTTTCCCCCCAAGACTTTTCGGCCCAAGTCATTTCGGTCCACTAAAATAGTTATTACTTAGAAAGGGTTGAAGATTGAGGCGCATGTGTTCGTAAGTTATTTCAAAACGGCTGTGAAATTTTATTCTTCTAACCAATTCAAGCGTCTGATGGCTTTCAACAATTATTTGCTGATCATCTCTGGTGTGTGTTGGATTATTTTTCTATTGCAATTCCAAGCGCATTTCATACATCTACTCTGGTATTTGATGGGTTAACAGTTAATTAACTGACGCTAAATCATCTCATAATCCTCTGCACTTAATCTGCAGAGGATTATGAGCTGATTTACCGACTTCATACGGCGTGTGCTGATTTTTTTGTTGATTGCACTTCGTAAATTCAAATCCTCACACAATCAATTAGATGATTCTCGACTTGATGTGCCGGTTAAATATAGGTTTTTTCCGTTGAAACGGAATTCTTGTGCGATTTTGGACAGCTATACCAAAAATGGGAAAAATAATAAATATTACCATTGTTAAGAGAGGGGGCTGTGTGTCCCAAAAAGGTCAAAAAGAGAGATTTCAATCCAGATATAACCAGCAGTTTCCCAAGTGATTCGAACCAGAATATACGAAACAAAGTATACTGCTCCTTTCCCAAGCAATATCTTTTCAGCCTTTTAGCCATCCCTACCCTATCAACCTGGTAAATACCTCATTCCACCAAATTATTGCCGATTTATCAACTTAGTTGTTCAAACAGAATTACAGTTGATACAGACTCATATATAACATTTTATAATTTGTAATAACACGGATAGTTCATCGAAGTCAGAACGCAATTGATCAAATCTTCCGGAGGCTGCCTATTGCATTTCAGGTTAATTGCAATTACATATCATTAATCTAATTGCTGTATGCGTATGTATTTCTTTCAGGTTTTCATAAGTTGAAAATTTCAATTGTTAAAGAAATAGCAGTATAAGCAATCTGAGATAATACATACCATACAATTTAAATTCAAATAGGAATAGCTACATTTTCGATTTTTAACAAACTGCTCTTGCAATGGCTTTGGAATTATCCATTAACTAAATGTCTAACACAGAATCAGAACATCTGTATAATGATAGTTTAGTGGGCCGAAACGTCTTGGGCCGAAAAGTCTTGGGAAAAGTGGGCCGAAACGTCTTGGGCCGAAAAGTCTTGGGGCGCAAGTTTAGTTAAAAAATGAGTGGGCCGAAACGTCTTGGGCCGAAACGTCTTGGGCCGAAAAGTCTTGGGCCGAATCGTCTATGGGAGTGGGCCGAAATGGTTTTGGGCCGAAACGTCTTGCTTCCATTTAATGCATACCTTCCATAATTGCAATTATCAACTCACGAATTAGAAACATTGTTGGCGACTTCGAAAACCGCAACATACTGGACTACCTTCGTGGAATAGCTCACAATATTCAGTTTTGAAAGATGTGGACTACGAGCTTGCAGGTTCGAATGTGAATAACACACAGACTCGATATATCGATGTAAAGATTAAACATAGTGTTGGAGAGAAATAAAACGTGTCGCTGTACTTTCTCTTTTCATTTTGTTGTAACTTTGAAAATGGAAATATTCTGGTTGACTGGCAAAACAAAAGCTAATGAAATGTTGGTTTCCATAACACAACAATAAGACCAAAATAACAGATCCATTCTTTGTGATGAGTTTCTTTGCAGACTTACTGGAACAACAAAATTGCAAATACTTATTTCATGTCAGGCAATTCAGTTTGTTTAAAACATAACTACAATCTGTATTACGGTAAAATTGCAATGATGATTTCGCTGATATCCTATGATTGTGAAAGAAAGACATCCCTGGCTTTAATTGACTTCAAATTATATGTACTGTATCTTGGAAGAATGAATAATTTAATACAAATACAAACAGATTCTAATCTTGTCGAAATAACCATAAAATGGCGTATGAATGACGTGTATTAATATGTGTCATATATTAAAAGAATGAATAATAATTTCTTTCATACTTACATCTATTATTGATCTTGGTAAAACGACTAAACATGGTGTGTAAATAGCCTATTTCATAGACATATTCCTATGCCCTTTATACTTTATCATTTCAGCGGAAATGTCAAATTTTCGAGCTCTAAAACCAGCGGCTTTGCAAAGCCGCTGAAAATTCCAGCGGTTTTACAAAGCCGCTAAGTGAACCAGCGACTTTACAAAGCCGCTGAAAATTCCAGCGGCTTTGTAAAGTCGCTGATTTGACAGATCCGCTGTAACATATATAGAAGAAGTCCGTGAATATTACAAAGGTGAAAGGTGAAGAAGACCAATTTTGACAAAAATCACACTGGGTCGAAGGTCTCATATGTGCAACACTGCTGTAATAATATTTGGACACAGTCTTCGGGATGAACAGCATTTTCTTGTATTTATCTTAAAGCTTTCCATTCATTTTCCAGTTTTTGCGGAACCGACTACGAAAATACCACATTAATACTAAAGTAATATTACGTTCCCTAAGCAAAGACATAGAAGAAGGAAAACACGCACACAAAAATAAAAAAATTCCTGACTCGAGACGGCAATGCAGATCAGTTACTATGGGAGGCAGAACTATAAATATTGCCTATAAAACCGATAAAAGGGAGACAATGAAAAATTTGCCCATACCGGTGCTTGAACCAACGACCCCGTGACCCCGTTATAGAGGCAAGTGGTCAGCCGACTGGTGAAGGCGCATTACATTAAGAAGCAGCACATTGGGGTTTTTTTTGCAATTTTACCGTTTTTGGCCAATTTTCGTCAAATCGCCAAGCAAACTACAGGTCTGATGCAGGAGCCTGAGAAGAATATTCCTGTCAAATTTCAATGCAATATTTTGAGGATATAAATTTGAATCGTATTAGCTGCATACTGCAAAATTTTAAAATAAATTTTGCGCGTATACCCTTATAGTTCTGAGTTGAGTGTGCAAAATGCACAACTTTTGCGGATATACAAAGGGTACATTTACAGTAGATTCAATTTATTAAATGTAAGAGAACATCTTTGACGGAAAACAATTTTCATTTGAGTATTGCAAATAGAAGTATTTGAATTGAAACGATTCTTTGCTTTTAGAAGTTACTTTTAGAACTTTTTATAATTGCCTAAGAACTGAAAAATATAGCGTTAAAACATGACTTAAATGTTACAGTTAACAGCAGCCATGTCGCTGGTCTATTTGTCGCGTGCCTATTAGTCGCGATACCTGTCTGTACAGCAGGCACTAAGAATATGATCAGTTGAAAAAAAATCCTCAGATACGGAGTCCAAGCGTACCAAAATGCGCAGGTCGTGAGCAACTTTCGTACTTACACGTATTTTAGTATAGGGGGTGTTGACCATGTAGTCAGCCTCTGTTGGATGAAAAGAAATGGGCATGAGGGAGGGAAGGGGTGGTAACAGTTGATCCAAATTGGTGAAAACCAATTCTCAGTTTCGTCTACTGTATTTACGAAAAACAGGACTCCAGTTTTGGGAGGATAAGCATGTAAAGGAGTCAATGGCAAAAATACACAACCATTTTAAAGTGGATATAGAGCTCCTTGGGTGTTAGAAACCCATTTCAATACTTTCATGAATGAATTTTCCCAAATCCCACTAAGTTTTGACACATTTTAGATATGTCCATTTATGGATACGGCAGAGAAAATTAATTTTTAATGTAATTTTCTTTGATTTTTTTTCATGTTTTATCTCCACTGGAATCCTGCGAATTTCTTCTGCTGGCTGTGGGCACTCAAAACCGCGAACTGGCTTACTGGAGCCAGAATTTAACACTTTGTTGTGACTAGTTATGATCTACTATAACCAATTCTATCCCCATCCCCTCGTATTTTGTGAAAAGTTGTGCCGCTTTTCCAAAAAAAAAAAAGAAAAAAAAAAAACAAGCCAAAAAAATACAAACAAACAAAAAAACCCACAAATACCACAAAAATACCAACTTCCGCTATGTACAGACCTTCTTCCGTTAATGTAAGAACACAGGTTTCATCCCTAAAAACGAAATTAGCTGACTCCTACTGGTACCTCTGATATAACATGACGTGTTGCAACTGAAAACAGAAATATTTTACTAGGAAAGGGTTGTGGAAATGGCACAATGATATGGAAAATGAACAAGTCTGAACCTTAATAACTTTGTCATAATACCAGTAACCTAGGACCGTTCGCCACTTTTCAATGGTTTTTACGCAATAACTCTTATGTTTTGGACGAGATCCGATATGCTTTTGTATGTAGCAAATACAGAATTTTACACAAGTTTTCTGTTATGCGCGAAGTAAAATGTCATGATTTACGAAAATGCCAAGCCGACGTATTTTTTTCGGGCAGGATTTTCCCGCTGTAACTCGCCACTTTCTTCTATCATCCCGAAATATAAATTTTAAGAGCAAACAGGAAGACTATCAACTCGCTTTTCAAAATGACTGCTAAGAGCTATAAGGATTACATATGAGCACAACCTGACTTCATATGTGTATACTGACAGTTTTCGTATAGCAGCTCAGTATTTTGCATTCGAGAACCAGTGGCAATTGCCGGGAGGTTCGGCAAAAAAATATCATTTCCGGGATAATTGTTGTTTTCGAGAGGTGGCGACGGTACAAGTACAGGCGGATTTGACCTAGGTTACTGGTACATTTCCAGACTTTCTTCATAAAAATCAAGGTATAATAATTGTCCACTATAATCAATTATAAGACTGTCTCCCTTGGAGAAGGTGTTGCGTGCAAATGAGCCTTTAAAGAAGAATCTCATTTTCACACAGCTGAGAACCAAACGCGTAAATCGCTCCCCTTACAGCTGCTTGCAACTACCGCAGGGTTAGCTCCAAGAAGCGGCGCGCTAAAAAGTCTGACAGAGATATGTACGATGTTATATAAGTCAGAGCTACTCGGAGCTACCGCAGGGTATGGGCGATATTTAATATTTTGCACAATTATTTGTTTCCTTGCACGTTTTAGTCTTTAAAGATGGTCAAGAAATTATAGATGTTAGTATGCGATGTTTAATGCGATTTAGCTTACGCAGTTCTTGGATTAACACATTTATAATTTGTTTTAACGTAAAAGTCGTACATTTTTAAAAATCCCGGAAATTTGACCATTTAAAAATTTAACCAATCAAATCTAAGACAAGTGAGAGGCTATTCACTGCATGGGATACACTTTCTTTGATGCGCTTGCCACTCAGGCTCAACTGAATTTTAATTCTGATACATTATATGCTGTGAAAACGAAGCATAGAATTGGTCAAGTACTGTTGAGTCGTAGCATTTAAGCACGATGGTTGTTCAATAAGTTGGCAATCTAAGTAAGTTACAGGTTCAATTATCAATACTGTTTAAGAAATTAGAATGTATTGCCTGCTTTTTATTGGGCAAAGGTTAATGTTTCGAAAATGTTTCGAGACATTAAAAAGAAGAAACATTTTTTTTTTATTTTCGAAACATTTTCGAGTGTATCGAGCTTTACATTCAGATAATCTTCCCATAATCCTTTTCTGCGCACCTGCGCGCAATCTTCGCCAAAAAGTGATACAGTTTTGCTTTACTTACGTCGATTCAGAACTGACATACGACAACTTACATTAATGCCAGTGGAATTACAACTACTCACAACAGCAATTCGCAATTTGGATTGCTATCTACTAGAGAGAAAAGCACCGAAGCTCCCGGCAGCCATTTTTATTCTCGAAACATTATCTGAAGTGTTTTATTCTGACATTTTCGAAACATTATCTGGATTTATTATTTTTTTCAGATACGTCCAATAAAACGCGGTCATTGTGAGACAGCAGCAATATAAAGATGAGCATACTCACACTGGAGAAGAAGTTTCCTCACCGAGTAAATATACCCGATCTCTTTACACTACACTGGGTATCTATAGGTATAAAGCATAGAAATAACACAGGGCAATTTTAGAAGCGTATGGTTAGCTTTGTTCATGCGTGCATTGTCGGCAAGGTAATCTCATTATCAATGAGTATTTCATAATTTTAACCAATTTATTGGAAATAATTGCTATCATTACTAAGTGTCAGGAGCAAAATGCGTCGAAAAGTTTTCAGTACTATTACCTATGAACATTTCATGGTAGTGGAGATGTTATCGTTAGTTTTTTACTATCATATAAATTTTTGGAGCAAGAACTTTATCATACACTTAAAATTCAACAAGATATGTATCTAATTCGAATTTATTCAACTATTTTAATCTCACAATATACACTTATCATTCACTTGGATATATCTTTATTTTTATAACTCGTACATCTGATTAATTTGGAGCAATCTCAAATTAAAGCTCAGCGAGAGAGATAAAATTGTGTATTAGATAAAAATCAGAGATATGCTGAAATATTTTAGATACTTAATTATAGTAAAATGCATCTAATTTAATGAGAGATATCTTTAGATGACTTTATGGTAGCTTGAGATATCTTTGCACAGTGTAACCCTGTAAATAGGACCACCAAAGTTTATGAACTAAAGTGGAAAGGTTTCTGAGTTAGTTTATATGAAATGTATTCAAAATGGAAGGTGTATAAAACGTTCTACCAACAAGTAGTCCTATTTGTGAGATATTCCGATCCCAGAATTCTTATTTGTACTAAATGCACATGAAAACAATATTTCACATGATTTCAAAATTTAGTTTTTTTGGACACATTAGGTAACGTTTGGCAAATAACATAATTGCGTCTTTAACGCCATTTTGGCGTTTCATATTGAAATTAATATTTTGTTTGCATAACATCCCTCACCCTCAACATATGTATTCTCCCTTCCGAACTTTTAAAGTTCGAAACTTGTTTGGTTCTGCGTTCCTGGTTTGAAAAAGATGGTACCTCAATTGGCACCTTTCCCTTTTGACCCGTAACATAGGGATCAAGATCAGTTACGAAACTGATGTCTAAAAAAATCGTGTCGTTATCAAAAACCTCGTAAAAATGAACGCACAAGGCACGCACAAAAATGTAACGGATAATCTGTTTTTCATACACAGTGTTTAAAAAGTAGACAGCTAGATTAAGCGAGATAAGAGGAACAAAGAAGATTACCCACGCATAAGATTTCCAAGACTTCTAACACTGCAGGAAATTTTTGAATCTGTTTACCCCGTGCTGATACACAAGTATCTTTTTGACATATAGCAGAGACATCAGGCTTTAGTATATGATCAGAAAGCAAATTTGCGCATATGAGTACCTATAATGAGCATAAAGCAACCACGCTTGAATGTCCTTTGCTGATATAGCAAGCCTTTACTTCAGGAAGCTCTTACCACGTCCCAGAATACACCAAGATTGAATGTCATTTTGGTATGAAGCAAAACTGGAAATGAAAACCTACTACAAGAAATCAATTTGCAACATTCACGCATTAAGATCTCTAAGCCGCAATCGAAAACCTTCAACAGCAATCAGTTGATTTGAAGTTAAATCAAAATTTTACAAGTATCTGGGCAATCCGCCTCTCCCTTAATAAAAAACCCCACCCGCACTGTATTCCTTTAATGCCAATTTGGATGACTATTGAACGAAAATGTTATCCAATAAATATTGTAACTGGTACTTTTAACGCTGAAATATTGATTTCTGAAAGCTTGAGCGGATTAGCTGAACATAATTTTATTTTTTTTGTGTTTAAAGTCATATTTATTTTAATAAGTATGAAATGTTAACCTCTAAATCAATGATAATTTCTGAATTTTACACTAATTTCAAACTGGGGCAATGTTGTGCACTCAATTTCTGATGCAATCATAAGATAGTGATAAGAGTTACTATAACCTTACCTTTGTTAACACTTGACAAGCCTTTGGCTTGCAAGGGCTATATGAATTTGTGCGAGTAGCCGTTAGTATCTTTTTTCTTGACAGTGATCGGATTTTCTGTGTCATCTCCTCCACTGGCACTACACGCCCTAGGGCCACGAAACTTGGGACTTAGGTAGAACTTGATATGAACGTGTGCATGACACTTTTTTCGTCTTCGATTTCGTTTTCTTGTTTAAAACGCCATGTAAAAAGAGTGTATTTTTGCAAGTAAATGCGGAGCATTTAACGTACAGCGCAGAACACACAGTTGCTCAGCTTTCTGTGAACTCTCACTGCGTCAATAGATAACACGGCGTATGCCTGATCAGTCAATAAAACCTTAAGTCAACAAAAACAAAACACTACTCGGCTTATAAGACGTATTCAAGCTGTGTTGATTGCAATATATTATTCAAGAAATAATATTGAAGGAAGTATTTTTGCGTTTTAATTTTTGTCAAGTGTTTAACATTTCGCTAGCGAAATGAGGTTCTAGTTTATTTGTTTAACTGAAGTATATCTTAAACTTGGTTTTTAAATATGTTATTGGGGCTGTCATAACCGGCAATCCTCTATTTCATAATTGATACTCCGCCTGGCATTAAATGGTTTCATTTACCATTCGTATATAAAATTTATGTAACAACGAATGTGTAAGGAATCTGCAAAGAGAACTGAAAGAAGTAGGGAACCGGCATGAATTCTGCATTCGGTTAACCAAAATAACACAGAGTGTAAGCACACGCCATAAGTGATATTCAGAAGATAACTGCGCAAATTATAATAAATAAACAAATAAACGAAACAAATAAGTTAGCGCGGAAGCAAACAAAGTTTTGTTTTCTACATAGATTTAAGCAGAGTCTGACAACAATTCAGACATGCCTCGTGACTATTCTTTTTAGTAAGTTTATATGTGACTTTGTAGTTTTCAGTTTCTGAGTAGCGAATTTATTTTTGCAACATTACTGTCTTGTTTGATAAAAAAAGTCTCAAACATTTACATGCAATGACTATTTGTTATCATGTAATGAATAAATAGTACTCCAGTGAAAGTGTACTAAGCGTAACACCACCAAGTTTAACAAAGCATAAGACTGAGTAAGCACTGATGCTTTAGTTAAATGGGGTATGAATTGTCAAATGAATATTGATATTCAGGAAGCGCATCCTTTTCAAGAATTGTCTTTACGACCAATGTTTAGTTTCAATCAAGCTTAACCAACTGAAATCGCTTCTATTTCATGAAACACAGATAACAAATGTGGAATGCGTTCTCTTAAAAATAATACTCATACTTCTGTCAAACATTTTCAAATTAGAACAATTGATGTACATCGTAATCATTTGTGATCTGCTCGTTATTGCCTATCTGACGTGCTTTGCAGCATTGAAGCAGGGTATTTCTGAAGAAATTCGCACGATTTCTGCCAAGGCTTAAAGAGAACAGAGGCTTCAATTGACTGTGGATGACGCATCCAAGCTAGAGTTTGTTGATATGTCAACAAGTACACATCCTTCATCTTTGAAACTAATTGAACAAAATTATTGAGTTCGTCAAAAGTGTATGGCACTTCAAACCAAACTGCATGTATATTTAATGTAATTGGTGAGCGATTTCCATAATAATGGCGATTAAAATTGTGCAACAAATAATTGAATGACTGGTTTTTAGTTTCTGCTTGTTTGCAGTAGTCTACAAGTGAACAGTGCTTGCCGTCTATGCCGACCCAAGTGTTGAGAGGTATCTCCCAAATTCCTTTGTGACTTTTTTGAGGGCAGTTTACATTTGTGCAGTACTGATGGATTGGAGGAAAATCTAGAGTGTATGGCCACACGCCACCTTCTTCACTGTAAGCAACCATTATTGAGGTGTCATATTCAAAGTGATTTTGTTTCATCATACTAAATTGCTCATCACCTCCAAGGGCGAGAAAAGGAGCTCTCATCCCCGAAACCGACTCATTTGAAATACCTGTCTTTTGTATTATGTTATATCTTTGCGTTGCCATTTCAGCTTCTAGCTCACCGGAACTTGCAAACCTCCAAAATGTCTTATTATACTTATGAGTAACACTGTGACTGGCTATTTCATGGCCTCTCTTATGCAATGTCTTTACCGCCGAATAATCTGTATTTTCGTGACTCACAAAAAAAGTCGCTGTTACCGGGCATCCATTTGGATTGCGTCTCTCCATTGGAAAGAGTTTTGCATAAAATTTCGCCTGCTGTTAAATACAAAACAATACGTCCTTTATTCCCTGCTGAAAGTGTTAAGACATGGCATATCAGGAATGCTTAAATATTGTACAAACAAAACATATATTATAGATAGAGTAGACCAACAGAAAAAGAACAAGGAAAATTCATTTTTATAAGTACGTGCTCTGGTTATATGATGTTAGTGAAAACATGTGCAATTATGGTGTTCATGTTTTATATATTAATGTTTGCATAAATATACAAAACAACGAGAAAAACAAAAGAAAAGCTAAGTTTACAGTTTAAAGTAAAAAGATATGCAACGTACTTAAATATTCTGACTGCAGCTAAACTGCATCTATTGCGTAATTTATAAGTGATTCTTACTTGCTCATTTAACGCATCATCAAAGCTTAGCATGATGATTTGAGGTACGATACGTCTGTCCATATTTAAAGGAGCAATAATTCCTGCACAAAAGCAATTTGGCAGTCTACAAGAATCGTTGTTGCAAACTCTTGGATAAAACGTTGGACGACTTTGAGCACTAACCCAATCAATACGGTCCATGCGGTTGATCAAAAATACAGTCCATATTACACAAAGTAGAACAATCATTACTGCATTGTCTACGTCTTTCATCCTGTTTCTCCAGATTCCCAGACTACTCTTTATGTGTTAACAATGCAACACTCTTGACTGGAATAGAAATAAAACATTTAAAAGTGATTTTACTTGTAAATTTATTTAAAAATATTTCATAAAGACGTATTAGTTGTCTGCATGAAATTTTAAAAGCTTTTAATTTTAACCTTTTCACAGTTTCCTCCAAATTTTTATCTTTAATATTTTCATTACAATATTATTTATATATTATAATATGTAATTAAAGCAATTACAAAACCTTTTTTTTAAGTTATTTAAATGAAGTTCCTTTATGTTATGGAAGGAGACCTCCAGATATATACGTCTCATTTATAATAAGTTTAATAATATGCAATTTCGTGCTGTATTTGGATGTTATGTGCCAAGCAATAGATAATGGGCTATTGTATTTATAAACGCAAATACCATCACTGCTCTAACACAACTCAGGCAACAGCAATATAACAACGACGTTTTATTTTTGCGACGGGCAAAACATTTGTGACTATTTGCTTTCATAAATAAAACAACCATTTACTTTCTAACGTAACTTTTCACTCAGCAATATTTTACCAAGACAATATCGAGGACAACTGTAGGGCTATTGATAGAAAATCGGTCATAATGCCATCAACATCTTGCAAATTGAAGCAAAATGAAGCGGTGTTTCAACTCCGGTGAGTCATTCCAAAGACATCTTTTCCATAAATTTCTTTAAAAAATTATAAAATCGAAAAAAAAAAACGATGATCCCAGTTTGGTGAGACTAAAACAGAGCTAAAAGTAAGCCAAAATATTTGTAAGCCATGTAAGAAATTTTCTTTCTAATATTATAGTATAGCAGCAATATTTATATCGTTAGGTTATTAATGTCGGAAGTCTGTAGCTAAAATTGCACAAAAGTGTCTTATTTAATGCAGTGGTTTCAGCTTAGTGCATAAAAGTAATATTTATCTGTCTTAAAACTTACATGAAAGAAACGAGAGCGAAACAAGTTATATGAATTTCACATTAATGTTCTAAAATAACACAGATAAATTCAAATGTATTTACATTCATCTTACGAAGCTGCTCAGTCAATATTTTCTTTCCATTTATATTGAAATAAAGCTTTAAATCTGTGACAAAAATGTTCTTCTTGCAAAAAGAACTAGACCGTTTTCTCTACCGGGTAGCAAAAATTACACTTGCGGCCACAAAAATACGATTCTTAACTCTTAATATTCAAAACTAAGCATGAACTAGGAGGTCAAGGCCACTGAGGATACGTCTTGCAGATCGCCTTATAGGCCCAAAAGGTCTCAAATAAGCTCAAAATTGCTCTCTAACCGCTTTCGAGATAATGGCCAACTTCCGGTTTTTCAGCTTGACCATGACCGAAGAAGTCAAGGTCACCGAGGTACCTCTCACATATGGTCTTTTAGGCCCAAAGGGTCGAAAAAAAGCTCAGAATTGCTCTCTCTCTCTCTCTCTCTCTCTAACCATTTTCGAGATAATGCCCCTTCCCGGCTTTTGACATTGACAATGGTCAATGAGGTCAAGGTCACCGATGTACCTCTAACATATCCTCTTTTATGCCCATAGAGTCGAAAATAGGTTCAAAATGGCTCTGTCTCTAACCATTTTCGAGATGATGGTCAACTTCCGGTTTTTAACCTTGACCATGGCCAAGTAGGTCAAGGTCATCGAAGTACCTTTTACATATCGCTTTTTTAGGCCCAAGAGGTCGAAAATAAGCTGAAAATGGCTTTATCTCTGACTGTTTTGGAGATAATAGCAAATGGGAAACACTGAAACGCTGCATGCCCACTCAAACTGTAATCGCTCTCATTGTGCATAGTTGAATAATTAATATGCCTATGCTGATTCATACCAGACCACTTAACTGTGCAATCAAAGCTTTTGCTACCCTTATAATGGGCTTGAATGGCAAAATTTCAATGTCCATTTTTGTATAGTAAGTGTTAATGAATTTTATGAAAATTCGGTTGAACCAACTACACATGGTACCTTATATCTGTGCCAAATTTGGTCGCTCTAGTGCTAGCCGTCTCAGAGGAGTTCGCGTGACAAGGTTTGGCGGTAAAAAAGGAAACATACGGAAACACCTTACCGAGTGTAATTATGGTGGAAATTCGTTCAAACGTGTAGCATGTAGCATTATTCAGGACGTTTACTTATGAAACCGGCCAGTTTCTTCCACAAACCTTCACAGTAAAAGGAACAATTTTAAGTCAGCACCAGCGAAGAGAACTTTCCTACCTTTTTGTTGAATTTTGAAAAAAAAACACAAAAACTAAAAAAACGTGACGGACGCATGACCATGGGAGCCCGATGTGCGTATTCAGTAACGGGTTATTTTGTTTATAACACAGGCTTTCATGAATGGATGAACTTTTTTGGTATGGCTATCTGATATTTACGTTATATTTAATCCATAACTGGGTATCTGGAGAAGAGAAGAAATAACTTAATGTATTATAAAGCTAAAAGAATTCTGTTGAAAATGTATGTTGCTAAAACAAAGAAACGTCATAAGCTGTATGTTGGTCATTTGACTGATTGAACAATATTTGGATCTGTAATTTGTGCTTCGCAGGCAGGACAATAAAAGTGTTTGAAACATGTCGAAATTCATTGAAACCACCGTGTTAAAGGTGTGTACAGGTGTGTGGGTGGGGAGGGGAGGGGTGATTGTCCAGTGGAAAAAATAAAAGAAAAGATTTTCAATTGTTTCATAAATTATATTATTTGATTAAAATTTATTATCTTACTGTTTTTCTGCGGTTGAGACCTAATATTTATATGCACAGCAAGCACTTGCTATAGATTATTGCTTTGTGCTCACGTAACGTGTCTTAAATTGATAATCTTGAAGAAATATGTTTTTTTAATTTAAGCTTTCAAAAGAATCTCAAATGAATCATACCTTTCAGTAAAATTATTGACAGGTCAATGTTGTCAATAAATTTCAAAGATTGGCTAATATCCGTGACAGCATTTGGGAGCACGCTTTCTTCGCAATTATGTCTTTTACCATTAGTAATATTAACTTTAAAAATGAGATTGTGATGAACTTACAAAAGAATTAAAATAAATTCATTATATGGAAATTTCACTAATAACAACATATATATTTCAACATATTAAAGTCATATTTTTTCAGTTTTTAGTAGATATTTACCAAATATAAATTCAATTATAGTTGCATGATGCCTTTTCTGTTAAATGAAGCAGGTTTCCCACAAGCTGTTATAAATTTCATACATTAGTAGCCATTAATAAATCCAGTTCAATAGTATTTTAACAAATTTTGAATTTGTATTACACAAATAACGAAACAAACGTTGATTATATTGATTATATGGCTATGATACGTTATTTTAACTAATGTGATTTATTGTCTATAACTTAATGCCTAAAGCAAAAATGTGCTCTTTTATAAAGAAATAGTTTTATGAAAAAATAGTCGACTTCAATTCCATTTATATTAAATTGATTTGTCTTTCCCACACAAACAATTAATTGATATAAAATAACAGCTTACCTGATACTAAATAAAGATCAGTATCTCTCTATTTCAAGTTTTGTTTCAATTAAATCACACATTTAAATGTTGAAAGAAAAATATTATAGATTCAGCAATAATAAGAATAAACAATATTTCATTTGAAGTGTATTTGAGTAAAGAAGAACAATTTGTAAACTTAAAAACATAGCTGCTCCTCTTACTACTGATCAACAGCTGTACATTGCTTTTTTACATTTAGTGGTGCTCACAGTTTAAATATTTATTCTTTCAGTATTTTGTTAAATAGTGTATTCTTTAAAACGATGCATTCTCCACAGTCAAACAATACTATCTGCTACGGTAAGGGTAACGGGAGTGGCAGTCTCCTTCCGTGCCTATTACTTCTAATCATGGAACCAAACAACCGATAGTTCAATGAGTTGACAAGTACAGGGTGCTTAGGGAGAAATTGCTAAAATGGCGCAGAAGTATACAAATGTCGACCAATATGTGGTGGGCAGGATATAAAGAAAGCAATGAAATTGGCCTTTAAAATGATAATTGTGTGTGACTGAAACACAAAATGACAATCATCCTGAACAAACAGAATTTTCCTTATGATGCTACCGACGCCTTTTTTCGCAATGAAACTAAGAACAACTGGAAAATTATCTGGTCGAAACAGATCACATGAGTTCCATTGTGGCTAAAATATTCTACAGCTCATACTGTCGTTAACAAGCCAGTTTCATCGATTACTAAATATGTTGATTCTTAACACTTGAGAAACATACAAGAGTAGGTGTGTTGCAAATAGCGATCAACATGTGTTCTGACGAACAAAGAAAAAGAAAAACTAGACTGTTTTCGCTACGAGATTCTGAACTTTTAACTTCTTAACCTCTTACATTCGGTCGAAAATAAGCTCTAACCGTTTTCGAGATAATGGCCCACTTTCGGTTTTTGACTTTGACCATGGTCAAGGATTTCAAGGTCACCAAGGACCCCTAACATATCGTCTTTTAAACCAAAAGGGTCGAAAATAAGCTCAAAATTGTTCTATCTCTAACCGTTTTCGAGATGATGGCCCACTTCCGGACTTTGACCATGTCCGATGAGGTCAAGATCATCGAAGTACCTCTCAAATATCGTTTTTTAGGCCAAAATGTCGAAAATAAGCTCCAAATCGCTCTATCTTTAACTGTTTTCCCGAAAATGGCCCATTTTCGGTTTTTGATTTTGACCATGGCCGAGGAGATCAAGGTCACCGAAGTACCTCTTATATATAGTCTTTTAGGCCCAAAGGGTCGGAAATAAGATCAAAATCGCTCTATCTCTAACCGTTTTCGAGATGATGGCCCACTTCCGGACTTTGACCATGTCCGATGAGGTCAAGATCATCGAAGTACCTCTCAAATATCGTTTTTTAGGCCAAAATGTCGAAAATAAGCTCCAAATCGCTCTATCTTTAACTGTTTTCCCGAAAATGGCCCATTTTCGGTTTTTGATTTTGACCATGGCCGAGGAGATCAAGGTCACCGAAGTACCTCTTATATATAGTCTTTTAGGCCCAAAGGGTCGGAAATAAGATCAAAATCGCTCTATCTCTAACCGTTTTCGCGATCATGGTCAACTTCCGTTTTTGAATTTGACCATGTCCGGAGAGGTCAATTGTTCTCTAAAGTCATGGTTAAAATGCGGATTTTACGGCATCTAATCACCCTCTATCAGTGAGCCAAATTGCATGACTCTTTTGCATTTGGTAAAAGCCCAAACGCTGCAGGTAACTTAAACTTTAATACGCATGCTGCGATGGCTTTCATTGAGAGTCGGGCGATCAATACACCGAGGCTGATATCATGCCAGTTTAAACTACTGCTCTCAGCTCCTTGCCGCTTTAAAAAAATACAAGAGGATCAACTAGACATACTGAAGTTTATCATATCCAAATTTCACCTTTCTAATCCTAACGGAATATGACTAGTTCCACGGACAAACTCCAAAAACGAAAAAAAACATGCCACAACTGCGGCTAAAATTTTTGTACAAATTCAATACACTAGGGGATTTTGGGAAATCCCAAGTGTAAAAATAGACAAAAATTAATATAGGTATTTATTTAACAAAACCAATGAATAAAACATTTATAATAAGACACCACTGACACTAAATCAAACCAACATAATGGCTTACAAAATATTTCATTTCCTGGTGGATTAAAATCCAATAACATATAAACTGAAAAATACTATAAATTATACAATTCACTAGAGCATTGTGCACCACACAGCGCTCTATGCTGCACCATCCCAAGAATGCATCGTTCCGAGTTCTCACACCAACATTTTATCTTTCAAGATTAATGTCACTACAGTACACCCTTTCACTGCACCGTTCAAACATCGACCACGACATTGAAGTGTTCCTCGGTCGTGTTCGACGGTTTTTACCCTTCAATGGATCTTTCATGCAATGACGTTTTACCCTTTACTGTAACGCCATGCAATGACACACTCCATTTAACCGAACTCTTTGAACATCAACACTGCGCTCTCAACTGCATTGCCTATACATCAACATCACAAAATTCACTGCAGTGTCTCCGTAGACATGCAAAAAGACACATAGTCAAACGATTCTTTTGTTCATTATTACATGTAAAACTCTGCACTTCACACTGGGGGTATTAATGTACTCTTTTTTCATCATTCTGAGCGTTATTCAGTCAGAGACTTTCATCAGTTGTACTTAGTAGATAGTTGTACTTCTATTTTTTATATTTAATGTAAATTAAAAAAACTTATCACAAAGTTCAATCACGCGTACGGTTCTCATCTCTTAAACGGAAAAAAGTAAAGGTTTATAACAAACGTAATTTCAGAGTAAATGAGAAACCCAGATTTATAGCAATCATAATAAAATGAATTGATAGATAGATCATTTAATACTTTACACGTATATATTAATGAACATTCGGTTATTTATATATATGTCCGATTACAATAAATAGTGTACATCCTTACCACTTTCTTATAATGATTCGTTCATACTTAGGTAAATTCTTTATTAACTGTAATAGAAAGAAAACACTTTGGTTACGACAAAGATTAATATTCAAGATTTTAAGGAAAATCAGTGAGCCACTCGGAAAATTTAACATGCTATCACCAAATAGGTGTTATTCACTACGCGTTAAGTAAGGTTTTCCTAAACAATATCGTCATAGTTCGAAAGGAGAATTTGCTTTAATTTCGACTTAAAGTGACACATTCAATATTTTTTAAATCTCTTCGTAAGGAGTTCCACAACTGAACACCTGCAATACTTATGCTTTGTTTCTTAACAGTTGATCTCGAAAAATTACATTGAAAATTACCATGCTGCTTTGTTTTCCTTTCTTCACCAACAGTTTGAACTCTGTAATTTACTTGGAAGTACATTTGTTTAACCTTGAACATAATTAATAAAGTTTTTAATTTAACTAAGTCATAAAAATTTAATAAGCGCAAATTACTGAAAATACCTTTAGTATGTGTTAATCTATCCGCATCGTATATTAATCACACAGCTCTTTTTTGCATTACAAGAAGTAATTTAGTGTTGCTTTTATAGGAGCTACCCTATACTTCTGAACAATATAACATGTATAGCAAGAACAGTGTGGAATACATTAATAACAATGCTTTGCCCTCTAAGATGAAACTTGCTTTATACAATATTGAACTACATTTTGTTAATTTAGTTCTTACTTTAGATACGTGATTTTTCCAATTTAACTTGTCATCAATAATTACTCCAAGAAATTTAGTCGACTGTACTCTTGAAAGCGCTTCATTACCAAATGAAATGTCGGGTTGATACCTGCTTTTTAGTTTTCCAAACACCATGAAGTTGATTTTCGAAACATTCAAAGACAGCTTATTCAATTTGAACCACCTGTTTAATTTTGTTAATTCTTCGCTTATTATTTCACATATGTTAACCAGGTCTCTATCTGTATAGAAAATATTGGTATCATCAGCAAATAAAATAAATTTGAGGAAAAACGAAACATTCACAATATCATTTATATATAATATAAAGAGCTTAAGTGCAAAAATTGATCCTTGTGGGACACCACAGGAAATATTTAAGGTATCAGAGACACAATTATCGATCTGTACATACTGCTGCCGATTACATAAATAACTATTTAGCCAACTGTTTGAGACACTCCTAATGCCATATAAATTTAGCTTTTGCAAAAGTAACTTGTGGTCAATCGTATCAAATTCTTTCTTTAAGTCTATGATCACTCCATGGGTAATAAGTTTTTTTATCTATAGATGAGGTTATTTCCTCCACGAGTTCTAATAAAGCTGTTGAGGTAGATCTCCCACTACGAAAATAAAAGAAACATACAACAGGTGACGTATGGGTGGCCAAAAGTACTTTCACATGGAACAAAGGGTTAATTCGAGCGCTTAAACGCAAACATTTTTATTTATACGGGTTGTTCTCTGCAATTGACTGAGTCTAACTTAATATTTATCGTATTTATCGTTTTATTTCTAGGCTGTGCGGGGGACTGAGGTGCGCAGAGAAAGAAGGAATATAAAAACTAACGCCTACTCATCTTTTGTGTTCTGACTTGTTAAGACCTTAAAATCATATAAATGCGCCACTTTGTCTATATGGATGTATCTGTGAAAACGTTCGTGGCACACATACCCTTGGGAGGAATTTCAGATTTAGCAAAAGTTGTTCAAAGTGTTCCCCAATAAAAAAAATTCCGTTTGACTGCCTCACCAAAATAGTTTATATTAACTATTTTAAAACGACACCGGGTCGCAGAATACCGGTTCCATCATCATGATGCGTCTTTCTTCAACGGCCGTTTCGGCCCTTGCATCAACGACATCCAGAGGTAGGCCAGTGGAGTTGATCAGACCCCATTCGGAGCCAGTAAGCTTTTCTGCCTTTCTCTCTTGCTCCAAATCCTCAGAGAGGCCTTTTCTGTTCGCTTGCTCAACTCTTTTACGATCTTTCGTCTCTCATTCCCCATTACGCCGAGCATACCAAGTGCCCTCCACAGCGATTGAGCCGAGAAACAGCGACTACCAACATCCCCTGGGAAACACCACGTCTTCCAGCCTTTCTCTCAGCACTGGTCTACCAGTTCTTGATACTTAAGTAGCGTCCACTAGTGTGCCTTGTCTACTCTATCCTCGTACGGCACGCCAGCTCCACTTGCAGACTGTTCTGCTTGCCTGCTTGCCGACAGGACTATATCCGGTCGCAGGTTTATTGCAACTATGTGCTGGGGAAAGCTCAGCTGCCTCATCACATCCGCTCGCATTTCCCAAACCGAGACAATGGCGAAGCGGATCCGTCTTGTTTCCATTTTCCAAAATTGAGTTCCATGGTAGCTTTCTTGCTCGGATCGACTCCCATTTTAACCAGCTGCCTTGCTTCTTTTGGTCGACTGCTTTTAACTGGCGCGATTCCTCCTCGCCTTGCCTCACCTCTTCCTCGACCAGTTCTCTACGGCGTCTAGGGGTTGCTGTGTTGAAATGGCTTCTGGTCATGCCTCCGAACCCCATGGACCCGTGAGTCACTGTTCACAGACTATGTCGCTATGCCTCAATCTCTCCTCCGCTGTTTTTACTGCCTTTTCTGTGTGCCACTTCGAGCGAAGTCTTGCTCCGGCCCCGCTTTCGTACTCATGGGCACTGTCTCTTATCAGAAGGGACTGTCTGACCTTCGCTACCTTGTACTCTTCCACGAGCGACACAGCGGTAGTTGTAGCTTTCACCAGAGCCAATACTACTCAGGCTGCTAGGCACGTTCAGCCACCTAGTTAGGTATCTGCTTATTGCTTTCTCCAGCTTCTCTACCGTTCTTACACTCACGTCGTAGATTGATAGAAGCCATACCAGGCGCGGTAGTATGCCGTGTTGGTAGCACCATGCTTGTGATTTCCGGGCAGTCCACTTTTGCCCACAGCTTCAAGTCATATTCCAGTTTGCGAGCACATCTCCGCCACGCCTTCTGTATCGTACAGCCGTTCGTGGAACCTTATGCCTAGGCATTTGATTGTTTTTTTCTGGATTGTTGGAATAACTTGGTCCCTATCCGGAAAGCTATCTCCTAAAAACGTTCCTTTTCTGATCACCAGGTTCCTTGATTTTGCAGGTTTGAACTTCATCCTAGCCCACAAAAATAGCTTCTCCAAGTCTTGAAGCATCCAACGGCCTTGCACAACAGTCTTTGTCGTTAATGTCATGTCATCCATGAGAACCCTGGTTGGAGGCTGCTTAATACCTGTCGCCATAACTGGACCCCTTCTTTTATTCTCGGCAGCTTTAACCAACAAGATTGCAGCAACGGCAAACACTATCACAGAGATGATACAGCCTGTAACTATCCCGATCTCTAAAGGCTGCCAGGATGTCGTATACTCTCCCACGGTGAAGTGCGTCTTGAAATTACTGCTGTTCTTTCCTAGGGCTGCGCCTTTTATTGGGTTTGTTTTAGATATTCTTCGACATCCTCTTTAGGCCTTTTTAGTGTCTCCGAACGCTTTTCTCCCAACAGCCTAGATACCACGCCAAAGGGGTTCGCCGTGAACCTTGCCCTTCTTTTCTGACGTTTCCGTCGCTTTCTTTTACAGCTCCCTGCTCTCCTTAGGCTTTTCAGCTTTCCTCGAGCAACGTTCCTGAAATCTGTCAGGACTCTTCTCTTAGTCTCAGCCGCGGTCCTGAAGCGTTTCATAAGGTTTCGCAGATCGGTTCTAACTGCCGTAATTTCCCTCTGCCTGCGACTTGGTTCGGACTTAGTGTTACCTTCTTTTGCCCTGTCTCGATGCAACGCCTCTCCGAATCTTTCACACCCGATTTTGTAAATGAGCGTGGACATGGCGTTGAGCTTGTTGTCTGCACTTTCTGACAGCGTTATGTCGAGAATTTTGTCTACATCTTCCTAAAAAGCTGCCCACTTTGCTAACTCATTGCCCATCGGCCGCTTAACCCCCCCCCCTATGCTCTACCGTTGTGCTTGTCTGTGCACCACCTCTCGCCGCGCCCTCCTCTCTTTCTTCCGGTTCTTGGGGGTCGCTGCCGCTTGGGGTTTATCCTGGACTGTCCACCCCCCTCCGTGTCATCAAGTTGCCTTGCGCGTTGAACAGATTCATGATTGGTGGGCAACCCATTTTGCCTCTGTGCATCTTAAGTAGGCGTTCTCCCGGAAATACAGACCCTGCCGATGCTCTTTCCATAATTCCTTGGGCGGCTCCCATCGTCATGTTAAGGCTGTCCGGGTCTTGTCGCTCATCCACCCCGCTCTCGCACGACTAAGGGGGTATCTGTCATGTTCTTGATCGAAAGCAGGTTAAGCTTGACTAAGTTTTTATGCTTTGAATAGTTAAAAAATAATGCTCCTTGCACATTATTGACCCATCCCATTCAGAAATGAATTTAAAAATTGCACGAACAATACTTAATTACACATTGATGTTTCAACAAAATATTGACAAAAATGACAAAATTTACCCTTTAGCTGCTATTAGTATCCAATAATTGCTATAATTATATAGATACTAGATTGGTCTTAAATTTGTCAGGAACATTTTCCAAGAGTTGTTTTTTTTGTGAAATGACTGCCACTTTAATTAAAACGCATCAAAAGCTTCTTATGTAACAATCGTTAAAAAATTGACATTCTTAGTTCGATCACTGTTAGATTTTTAAATAAATTTTCATTAGTGTAATATCCAAAACGTTAAGTAACTGAACAGTGGCATGTTCTAAATAAATTATGTAATGGTATCAAACAAATCCTGAATAAGTATATGTATATAAATAATAAATATATGTGTTTAGCTATAATCTTATGTGTCTGATATAATCAAGCACACTTTTGCTTATCCTGTTTAATTTGTCCTTTACTCTGTGAAGAAGGTATAAAGGATGCACTTTCAGTTCTGATCATTTTAACAATATCTAAATTATTCTGCAAATTTGGTTAAAAAAAACCGAGTTCATTACAAATGGAAAAAACACTGAAAGACAATAAATGCGATTTTAGCATGCTATCAATATCGCTTACCGATGGCTCAGCAAAAGTATAGTTATTCCAATGAGGGACTAGCTCTGAATGAGAGAGTATAAGCAAAGACCCCAACGTACCGAAACATTTCTAAGATGTATGAGAAATACAGCAAAAGTTTACTTATCTACTGAAGACATCAAAAGTTCAATGTCGTTTCTCCAGTATAAAAATGACCTTTGGTACTATCGTATGGGAGGCATATTGCGAGTGCTTAACTCAAGCCACAAATATCGATGCAAAATGAAATGAAAGACGAAACATTTCAGACTATCGGAAGACTGGCCACTGCATAGTGTGAACAAATGTCTGTGAAATGAAAAGGTGTTTCGCATCCCAGTTCAAGTAATTGGCAGACATATATTTATTTTCCTTGAGATGCTGCATACTCTTATTTTCGTTAATTAGTTAAAGAAAATCATCCTTCTAAAATGTGTTGTGATATTTATAATGTTACAGATGATGTTAGTATTCTCTAATGATGGCCGACTTAATTACCGTGTTAATGTTTTCATTCCGAACATCTTTGTTTCAATTTTATTTCTTATGTATTCCTACAATTCAGACACGTTGCATTTTTTTTACAAAATGACAACTGCTCGTTGTTAAAAAAACTCTTAAAAACTGTATTAAACACAAGATCAATTCTCTCAGCGCAGTTATGTAAGTGAGTTCAGGTGAATCACCAAAATAACAAAATAAATAACACTTTTTAGGAATCGATAGCAAAAAAGTGTCAACGCCTTAGTGAAAAAGTATTAGTCCCTAATAAAATAGTACGACACCTTAAGCCTATAATGTGATTTGGTTTATTATTATACCCTAATTGACTCATAATCTGTCGTTTTATTGAATAAAAACAAGAAATTGTTTTCTTTAGAAACACAAAAATGTAGAAGAATATAATTACATAGCAAATGGTGGTGATCAAGGTGATCGATATGATGATGATAATGCTGATGATGATACGATGGTTGATTTATGGTAGGTAGGGGCAAAGGATGCTGTCATGATGTGCAAATTAGGAAATATTGATGAATATATATATATGTTTATATATATATATATATATATATATATATATATATATATATATATATATATATATATATATATATATATATATATAAATTCCAAAGTAAGTTATGGTTTCCTCTGACAGAATACCAATTGACTACCAACGATGATGATAAAGATGAAATATTACACAGTTCTACAGTTGTTTATGCCCCTTTGGAAAGTATTTGCACCTTCATTATTTTTGTTGTTGAATGTAGAAAGATGAGCGCTGTTGATTTATCAGAGTTAAATACAGAAGTTCTTAGAGTTAAATAGCAAATTTACACAAGTATAATGGAGTGATCATTTTATAGTAGTTATTTACATACAAAAAGCTTTTTCTTTTCAAAATAAAAAAGACAAGTGTAAAAATGAAGCATAAAAACCTTACACTGGATTGCAACAAAAATAACATAGCGTTATTGAACACGTAGTTGAATAAAATCTGAAATGGTTAATATGATTGCTTATTAAAATAAACAGAAGTAACATTGTCAGACTTTAAAAAAGCAATGTCATAAAATGCCTCTATAGAGTAAGCGCATCTAATTTAAGAACAATATTTAATGACCAACTGTGATTTACCTCAAAGTTAATTAACTCCTTAAAGTAAAAGTTGTGTCAGTAGTTAATTAGAACTTCAACACAGATTACAATTTAGAGACTATGTTACAAAATGAATTCTAGAAAAATAGCATATATGCTATTCGCTGCTCTACCTTGGAAACATAACCTAAATTTGAATTTATTTTCTTGATTTCTTATTTGGCGTGTTTTTCTGCATTAACAGGATGCCTCTTAAGAAATTCGCACGATTTCTGCCATGGCTTAAAGTGAACAGCTGTTTCAATTGACTGTGGCTGACGCATCCAAGCTAGAGTTTGTTGATATGTCAAAATGTACACATCTTTCATCTTTGAAACCAATTTTACAAAATCGTTTAGAGCGTCAAAAGTATGAGGTGCCCTAAAATAAAATGCATGTATATTTAACGTTACTGGTGAGCGGTTTCCATAATAATGGCGATTAAAATTGTGCAACAAGTAACTGAGTGACTGATTTCTAGTTTCTGCTTGTTTGCAGTAGTCTACAAGTGAACAGTGCCTCCCATCTATGCCGACCCAGGTGTTCAGGGGTATCTCCCAAATTCCTTTGTGAGTCTTTTTGGGACAGTTTACATTTGTGCAGAAATAGTGATTTGGTGTGAAATCTAGAGTGTGTGGCCAAACGCCACCTTCAGCATTGAATCCAGCCATCATTGAAGAATCATATTCAAAGTTGTTTTGCTTCAGCATGTTAAACTGTTCATCACCACCAAGAGCGAGAAATGGTGATCTCACGCCAGAAACCGAAACATTTGGAATGCCCGCCTTTTGTATTATGTTATCTCTCTGCTTTGCAAATTCAGCACCTAGCTCCTCTGAAGTTCCAAACCTCCAAAACAGGGGATTGTCCATATGAGTAAAGCTGTGACTAGCTATTTCATGCCCTCTGTTATACATTGCCCTTACTGCTGCATAATCTGTATTTTCGTCATTTACAAAAAAAGTCACCGTTACAGGACATCCATTCGGATTGAGTCTCTCTAGTGGAAACAGTTCTGTAAAATTTTTCACCCGCTGTTTAATGAAAAAGAAATACGTCACATGTTGTTGTTTATAATTAAACCGGAAATATCTGTGCAAATGATGCATGAAATCATAGCATGAGAAAATCATGACTGGAATTAAGAATGCGCTTTATTCAGATATCACTGCATGCTTAAGATTCAAGCTCTAGCTTTGCATAGCGATTTGAAGCATTACCTGTTTGTACAAATGTATTTAACACAAATTTATATACACATATCAAAACTAATTGATGCAAAGTTTTCCACCAGCCCATTCGTCCTTATAATTCTTTTGAGAAGGGACAGATGGAAGATATAACCCTCTCTGAAATATTATTTCAATACACAAGCTCAATGGAACCCATTCCTATGCAACATTTTGGTTACCATTTGAATGATATGTTAGTTTTTATGTTTAATAGCTATCGTTTATAAATTTACACATTTACCCTTAATACGATTTTTTGAGCCCTGACATAATTTTTTAAGTAGTCACCTGGCTACTAGATAATCACTTTTTAGTTTGCTTTGTAATGGCCCTGTTTAGGGTCACAGTTCGTACGTAAAACAAAACACAATGAAATGTTATGGTAACGACATTCTGGTCAGTTAGCATTTTGTATTTCAGCGTATACCTTAAGCTGCCTAGGAGCTGCAAACATGATACCTTTTGGCCGTTTGAATTTAATAACGCGAATCATTTGGAAATGACACGTTTATCAAAGAATATCTTCTTCTTGGAAATCTTAGTGAAAATGCCATAGTTTTCTATCTTTTTAGTACTTTGGAACACCCACTTTCGAAATAAATCTACCAAAATCCCAGTAGTTCAGGCTTCGGCGTTTGAAACTAAAATCATAGATTACACGTTGGAGCGATAAATTTAACCGGAAGAATAGTCATTGCAAGTTCAAATGCTGTGAGACAGAAAGACCAAGGTATGAACAACAAAGCACTACATAATGTGAATTATGGACAACAAAAGCAGTAGCATAAATTTCAACGTTTTATGTCTTACATAATAATGTTCATGTGGAAATATAAAAAAAGTAAAACGATTCTTAGATTTAAAAATATTTACTGCAATTTGACGAAATATGTTTAATAATTAAGAATGAGTCTTACTTCATCGTTCACTGCATCATCGAAACTTATCAAAATAATCTGAGGCATGACACGTCTGTCCATATTTAATGGTGCATTTTTTCCAGCACAAAAGCAATCTGGCGGTCGGCAAGATTCCTTGCTGCAAACTCTCGAATAAGACTTTTGACCACTTCTGTGGTTTTCCCAGTCAGTACGGTCCAGATGAATAATCAAAAACACAGTCCAAATTACACATAATAGGATTATCATTACTGAGTTGTCCACCACTCTCATTCTGCAGAATCCGATTCCAAAACTACACAGAAAGAATTCAAGCAAGACGTCACTAAAATGTAATGAAACAATACCTGATTGTAATAAAAGTCGTAGAATCTCTTCAGAATACATAACTGACGGGGCTAGAATATATGCACATATATGCACAATAAAATACGTAATTAATTGAAACAAAGGTTAATCAATCACAACACCTTACATCGTTGACTGGAATAAACTTGTACACTCGCAGTGCGTGAAAAGAGTACAGATTAAGCAGTTTATTCTTCATTATTTTAAGTCGAGCTGGTGGACAGAATAGTTGCTTAAACAAAACATCGAGTTCCGAGTGTCTTGTTTTTGCTCTTGCATAGGAATTGTTGTTGCTTGGATATTTTAACTTAAATTTTAACGCCAAAAATGTACCATTCCTTGCAGAACTTAACAGCTCATTTTGATTTTTGAATTATAACAGAATAGATAATGAAAGTTTTATAAAAAATGTTCTTGCAACTGTCTATCCAACTGTTCAAAATAATGTCAAGAAAGAATAAAATAAAACTGAAGGTATTCCCTTTAATTTAACATGTTTTCTGTTAATATGTGTTATTTACTATAATGTATTGCAAAGTGTTTGTAAATAAATGCAAACTATCGTACTAAAATATAAATTACATTTGGAAACATACCTTCTGTTTGTTTTTATCATATAACGAAAAAAGTAAAAATTTTATCAAATAAAATCTATGTTTTAATAGAGTGCGACAAAAAATTTAAATTGACAATATTTTGAAAGATTTTACGGTAGCACACAAAGACATGAGAAAGAAAATGTTAATTTACATAAACAAATAGCTGAGATTATGTTGTCGCAAATACAACACATTGCAATAGAAAGATTTTTAGCTCCAACAACAGTTTTCTGGAAGGTGTTTGGATCTATGATTTCAATTTCGGAAGGTAAAAACGATGTATGAAAATTTATAATTTCTTTAAAACTATTTCTCCTAAAATGTTTTAATTTTGTGTTTCTGTAACTCACATATCATGCATTTGAGATGATGCGCAGACATGTACAATCGACTACTGCTTTGTTCTCATGTAAGACTTAGACAGTTGATAAGCGTGATAGATTATGTTTTGCTGTGTGCAATCGATCAGATTTCCCTCATGTAAAGCACAGACAATTGATCGGCGTGATAAATTGTCCTTTTTTCGACTTAAAGAAAACCCATAAAAAAGACAGTAAGTCATAAATTTAAGTGAAACTATTGACTAATTTACGCCATCAATAAATCTTCAAAGCTTTGTTTAAGCGGAACAGAACATGTTACGTCATTTATGAAACATCTCACAGAATTATTGTTAGTAATAAGACACCAGGAAAACTTATTCGTAGTTTGTGAAACCAGAAAAGGTGTTGTGTTACTAAATACTGACATAAATAGAAATCTGCACATAGTAATATTAATTTGATGGCAATTATGCAATTATACATGATAGATCTGCAAACTGTCTGAATCAAACATTAAAGGAAAGAAAAATGTTTATATTTAATATATATTTATATATAATATACGTACGATCGGTTTTGTCGTCATAACATTTGACACCACTTTTTTATAATTTATGTATTTTGTGTAAGTGTTAGTCGATGTTATTCCCTTTGAAAACTTGCAAGTTGCTGTGCACCCGCCAAGCACAAATGCAGTTCTTTTCCTTACATGGAAATTTACTCGCATTACATTCAGAACATGTTATAAAATGTCAACATACATTTTTTAGCAAGACCGAAAACATGCTAAATGTCAAATAATGAACTTAAAAGTAGTTTCGCGATATCTATTCAGCTGGAATAAATCCAGTTTAATATTTATGGCATTTTAAGAGTCTTTATTATTGTAACACAAAAATGAATTTGGAAAAAAACATTGTAAGGCTTACACACTTTTAGTTCAATCAACAATGAATAATGTAAAGAGGTTTATAATTCTAAACTTTAAGTTTTTACACTTTGTTGAGATTAAATCACATGTTTAAATCTTGAAAAAAATCCAATTCAGATTCGAATAATACAAGATCAATTTCGCCATTGAGAACGACCTTAACCTTTGAGATAGGAAAAAATTAAAAGAATAAAACTAAATTATCATAAAGAAGTAAAGAAGGACTATATGGTTATAGTGTGAGATTTTAGCCATTAGATGGTTTGGAGTGTGCAGGTCATGTATGTGGTCTTGCGGCTTCTCACTTACATTCATGCTTGTTCATCAAACACAGATTAATCAGACACATCAGTAAAATACATTTTTGGCATGCTAAGGGAATTTCCATTTGATTGAAAAGTGCATAATCTATTCTACTGAAACTCTAAACAAAATCATCGAAAGTAAAAATAAATTTGTAGCAATCACTTGGTCAATAAATGAATACTAATCATGACTCAGTTGATATTGTTGTCAGGGTTACCAAACTATTTGCTTCCACTACGCATTTTGTTTCAGTACCATCTATTATATAGCTGGAAGACTATGATCATCTACCGACAAGCAAATATCGTAAACTTTGTAGCGAATTTGCTGGCCTTTTAACAAATTGATTGCCTTGATAATTTTTAAAAACTTTTACCTTACATTCTCCATTGCGTGATTTTTCAGTCTTAAGTGATCGATGACAGCAGATGTGTAAGGTCGACATTTAAATATTTGTTAGGTTGCCAAAAGTTTGATTTAGTTTAATTTAGTTTTATTTTGATTCTTTACAATTGGTGAAGATACTGCACCAATACATTTGTCATTCTAGACAAAACTGCATTTAGGCAAAAAAGAAATCCGAATCCAACATGCACCTTCTGTTCATTTTGGTAGTGACCACCGTAAGAATAATTACGTAGATGCCCATGTGTAAAGGTAGGAAGTCAATTTCTTGTTTTGTGAGGCATTCAATGTCATTCATTAGCGAACGCCTGTGTTAGTGTTGCTTAGTGATAATATTTGAGAAAAAGGACAACCATTATAAATCAATATTATAAGGACAACCATTATAAATCATAATTATACGTTTCTCTAGTCAATACGATAAACTTGTTTTTTTAATTTGTCCTCACAGATAACTTCTTTAACAGATGAATTAAAGGAATTTTAGATCAAATTTGCCAGTACAACAGGGAGAGTTATCCAGCATTGTAAATGCTGTTTATTTTCCCTTTCCAACACTAATAAAAAATAGTAAAAATTTGTTTTACTTCGGAGAAACCCTTACGAAATATAATTGTTACGAATAAATTGACTACAGGACCAAGATCATAAGTCGAACTTTGATACTAATAATACCTTTATTTCTGGCTTAATTTTAAACTTAGTGAAAGTATGGAATGCCATTTTAAAAATTCATTAGACAATTATTGACATCAGAAATTAATTTTTGATCTCAAAAATTACTTTTTTATAATGAATTAATTTCTGCTATCTTTAATTATGCATTTTGACATCTCTAAATTTAGAGCTTAGAAAACTCTTGGTATCAATAAATAATTAGAGATATAAAAATATTTATTGACATCAAAATGCTTTCATAATTTTGAAATCGATTTGTTGGAGATCAACTGTTTAATTCGTGATAGCAAAAATGAGATATTTGACAGCAAAATCTCAATTTTGAGCTCAATAATTTATTTTCTTTTTTACAGATATCAACAGTTTATTTGATAGTTTACAGAAACTGTGTTGTTGTTATTGATATCAATAATTCAAATTTTCATGTCTAAAATTTAATTGACGATTTTATATTCTTATGGAATTTTATACAACTGCTTTGCCATTACTTTTGACAACATTAAAGGCATCCGTAAAACAATAAAAAATTCGATCGCATTCAATATTGAAATACTTGAAAACTAACTCTTCAATGCCCTTATCTAATGTATATCACAAGGAATTTTTACTGTAATTTTTCATTGTGTATTCACGGTATCAGTAGATTGTGAAGGTACTACTTTTCACATTATCAATGAGGTATTCTCAGTTGATAATGGAGAAAGCTTAAGCATCCCCATTATATACATCTGAGAAGAAAGTTAAACAAAATAATAGCAGACGTGTGTCGCTGCTACCACAATATGTCGAACATTTACAATTTTTTATAATTTTTAGAGCCCTTTTGAATATTTTGAATGACATTCAATTTAGTTTCTACTATGGAGGGTCTACAACTTTGGCTCTGCTACATGCTTTTGAAGAAATCAGGAAAGCTTTTGATACTTTTAAACTAATGTTTTTTCTGTTTTTTCTTAATTTAGAGAAAGCCTTGGTACCGTAAATTCTATTTGTTCTTTTAATAACAATCAACTTCTGTCTCTTAATTAAAATTTTAACATCGGGATTTAAAATGCCATTAAACACCTATTTTTTTGTTATATGTAACACACACTGAGGTGATTTATGGTCGTTTTTTGAAGAAATCCCGGAATTCTTCACGCGGTATACACAGTGACGATTTGCCCACAGCGAGTACAGTACCTATCCCCACAGTGTTCGGGTAGTGCATGGGCCACGTTCCTGGTGGTCTTTACAACACAGTCGCGATCGTGATCTAGAATATAATTGACCAACAACAAGATGATGTTAAGTCAGCAACTGGAACGTGCATCGCACACTCAACGCCGTGCCTCCTTCTTCAAACAGCTTCGTCGACACCAGTGACGGCCTATAAATTGTTGAGTGATGGAAACTAAAATTGTGACGAGGGAAGTTGACATCTGAAATTACGCTTTCAAAACTGACCGAATCTAATGTGACGTTATCAGTTAAAATGCCATTTTCTGATTCTGACGAGGAGACTTGTACTCACTACCTCTCCATCGGAGATGTAACATACTATAAACGTTTGGAATGTCATTTTCAGGTCAGATCTCGAGACTTCTGACTTTGATGTATAATATTAATTTCATTTTAAAGACCCCTTTCGTTTTGCTTTGAGGATTCAGTTACAATACCTCGACAAGATCTCGTCGGATTATCGGCAGCCCCCTTGGTAACAAATAAGTTACACACCCACCTGGACAAGTTGTCAGCGCTTCAATCATCGAAAGCATGTATTTAGTCACGCCTTCTCACATTTCAACTTTTCAATATAAAGGCCTGAACTACCAGTGGTGTTTTGAAGGAGGCACAGCCCATGCTGCATCCTAGTAACAATGTCCAAATAGCAGTCGATATTAGTGCCATCAAATATAATTCGTGAGTCCGGTGTTCTGCTTTCCTCCAGAGACTGTATACATTGGAGAAAAAATGCGCAAAGGTGTTCGTTCGCACGCTCTCTTTTCAAGACGTGATCTTTCAAGCGTTGCGCGAATTTGTCAAACAAAACAAAAACTCTTCGAACGTGTATTCGCCTCCTTCGTGGCCGTATCCTCAGGGTTGTTAAGGTCTCACTAGGTATATACTTTCATCACTTGTGGTATTATGCTGTGATCTGTCGCTATCACATTCGAATATCAGCCTGGAAAGATATGCGGAAACGTATGGCGTGGATAGATGGACAATCTCAGTTCTTCCCTCTTTTGCTGATGAAAGACGTCATAGATACAACGAGTTTCAAGTTCGTGTGTTATAGAATTATAGAATCGTTTAACTTAACTAATATATGACCTTACTGCAACCCAAATAAAAACAGTTTACATGGTCTCACCCAGAGTCCTTTTCTGGCTCGATTCCTTTTCTGGCTCGACCCCTGGGATTGTGAAAACCACAAAGAAAACAAACATCTCATATTGTCCAGAAATAATAGTTTTCTTTAAGAAGCAACTAACGCACAAACCGTTGAAAAGTTACTAAGAGATAACTAGCATACATGCGAAATATGAGAATCAGATACGATCTTCTAAACTTCTAAACTCAAAATAATGTAGTATAGTTTAATTTACGACAAAAAGAGGGCCATGGAAAGAAGGGAAGAAGAACAATCGCTCAAATCGAAAATAGAAGTTTTAGACAAAAAGTACTTGACGACAAAATTGGTAACGACGATTTCATTGAATAAAAACTCTGCAAACAGCAGTTAGACACTCTCGTAGAACATAAAACTAAAGGGGAATAGGTCCAATCTAGACTTGAATTTGTAGAAAAAAATGATAAAAAAACACATCGTATTTTTAATATGGCAAAACAAATATAAAAAACAATTACAAAACTAAAAACAATCGATAAACCCATTATCGTATCAAGCAAAGAAATTCTGTCTCAAATTAAACAAATTGAAATGGAGATCTTGGTCCATCATATACAATTGAAAAAGCGGATCGTGTTTGCTTTTCTTGTCTTGTTAATGTATATCTACACTAGCCAAACTATGTGTACGTTTCAAAAAACCCTATGACACTCCTACGCATTTCTAGTATTCTATGTCTATTTTCTTTCTTCTAAATGTTTACTACGTCGTGGATGCAAGTGAATTTATAAATGATTGTTAAAACAACTGCATTTTTGTGTCGGTGCATGTCCGTGAAAGGGTGCTAAAAGGTGTTTAGTGTAAATATGTGAGTGTTTGATGTGACGTATAATATATTCTGTTTCAAGAAAAATAAAAAATTTCTTTTGTGTGTTCTCGCAACAACGGATTTGACATTTAAACTTTGAGCATGGCAGACAAATTGAATGCCCTGTTGCAGAGTAAGACAGATTGTCCACACAGAATCGGCCTTTGGAGTTCCTATTTTGTTGTGCTGTCTTCTTTGGGTCTCGCACAGGTGGACGTCTTTATGAGCCAACTGAGTGATAATCCTCTGGCGTTTGTGACGTTGTAAATAAAACTTCAGAAAATCTGACGCCAGAGACCGAAACATATGTTGCAAGCCTGTAAGAACTGTCTCTGTTCCTTTGTTAATGCTATTATCGTACGTCAGCAGTCTTATGGCTCTCCTGGAACATGGACAGCAAACACTTTTTCCAGAAAAGATTCCATAATCAAGGTTTATCTGTCACATTTGAGATTATTAGAATGCTGGTGTGCGAATAGAGATATTGACCCTAGGGCAGAGACAGCGGTGGCAGCAATCTGACATTTGTCTATCTCTTTCATTTCAGGGCAATTTAGTCAATTTGATAAAACATATCGATCAGCCTTGCCTTTTATTCGTAAGTGTTCTTCTGGCTACAGTTTACCTCCTTTCGACGTGCTGTCGCATCTGGTTAAGTCGTTTGAAATGAAGCGCCCCTTGTGAAGAGTGGTGCATTAAAATCTCTTGTGTTGCAATATCTCAACTTTTCATCACTGAAATATCTCAACTTCTTATCATTCATCAGTTTTTCATCATTCAATCATCACCGACAAACTTCTCATACTTAAATTCCTCGTGGCCTTGGTGTATGATCAACGCCGAGGAAGTGATTTACAACTTCTACTTTTGCTTTGAGTAAAACACAAATTGAGGCATCAAGCTTGGGTAGATTGAAGTATATCATTACCCATGCCTTACAGTGCATCATCAATGCCACGTAGCTGTGTTTTATCTCTCTATTAAGTGCATACTGTCACCCGTCACGCGTCATAACAGCATCTTTTCACATCATTCATGCGCAACCTCGAGTAATCCTTTCTCAAACATCTATATCCAGCCACAGAAAGAGACGATTTTATCAACAAAGGAAGAACTTTAGAAAGAATCTGACTGAGTAATGAAAAAAAAGTTTTGAGCAAAAGACCATCATCTCAGGCATGTAGACCATTATTTGTGGGTATCTGTTGCTGTTTCAAAAGTTGCTCTTTTGTGTGTCAGTGTCAGAAGAAGGCAGGAAATTTGTCTTTTGTGGCCGCTGTTGTGTGACTTTACTACTTCTGTCTCGAGCATGTGATTGATTCTTTGTCGACCAAACACAATCTCGTATCATGGTCATTGTTGGCATGGCCAAATACGACACGAAACGACACGCCACTGTACCAGGTCGGTATAGGCAGTTGGGCCTTCAGGCTCATCACGTTTGTTTTGTTTCTTTTTCTTAGTACAATATGGGGAATAACCTGGTACCTATTAGACAGTTTCTTTGATTTGTGAATTAAAGATAGCATGGTTATTAATAGATACTTCGCTTTGAAACCGCACTAGGCTCACTCTTGTTATGGATTGTGCACTTTCGTTGCTAGATTCGGTTAGAGTAAAAGCCTTTATTGTAATTACTTCTCTCATTTCCGTGTCTCCATCCACCACAACTTGTAGTGTGACGGAGAATTTTCAGTAAAAGTTTACATAAAAACCGAATAGAGCAAAAAATAAGCTAGCAGAAAATAAGAATACTGACGTACATGTGATAAAAGCAGTTCGACGACCCTTTCAGCTGAACTGTGGTAGCCCTGACAAAGAGATATACGGAGCAAAAGTAAGAAGGCGCTAACTCAGAACCACCGGTTAAATGCTTAAATCGGGCAGCATTTTCCAAGTAACAGCTTTGACCTCTGTGACATAGTAGATTATGAACTCAGTAAACAAAGACCCTATTGATATAGTTATCCATATTAAAAAAGCGGATTAACTGGTAATTTAAAACCGCAAAGTCGTAGGATTTTTTCGATACGGGCAATAATATAATATTTGTGCACTATTAAAGTCTTTCCAAAATGTCAGTACTTTTCAAAATTAGAGAGGCAAACAATAAATGTATAAATTTTCTATCTCTTTCGTTGACTTTGTATTCCATGACCTTGCATATTTTCTAGACCTGGTTTAGTTCCTCGGCCGTTTTAAAAACTTATCCGATACCAAAGCTACTTTAGAGTGACTGTGGGGACCAACTTAGCCTTCCTCATAGAATTTTCATAGCAGCTTCTTATCAAACTTCTTATCGGTCAGTCTTCTTTTATTTAAAAAAATTAATTATTGCAATGTGAACCGCAGTAGTGCAAATACGTTCTTCCGCTGGAGGTCTGCGTTTAAACGGAGAAAGTTCTTATTAGTTGTTGTTCAACAGCCAACCTCTACTTCATTTCGGGGTGTTACGAATAATTTTTGTTATGTAATTATTATATTATTAAAAATCATTATTATTATTATTATACAAATTATACAATTATTGTAAATTATTATACAATTATTGTTTTTGTGTGGTTTTGTATATGTATTGTGGGCGATAATGGGGGTTACTATATCCTGATCTTAAGAAAACGTATACCATATTTTACCAGTGAAAAAAGTGTTATTTGCCCATTAAAACTATACGCCATAGTTTATAATCGAGCTGTTTGTGTGAGGCACCCTTTGTAAAATAACGACATTTGCCAGAGTCGTGCATCGAGATTGGCAAAATTGATACAGTGTAAGTTCTATTTTAAGAACTACGACTCTTGTCATAGTCATAGAAAGAATGCGAGAGCCATCTAGAAATAATGCTTACCAATTCTTTGTAATTTCTTCACACCTTTATCTGTTTACACTTCAGACAAACAGAAAATATATGTGAGATTTAATTATTATGCGTCCACGACCAAGGGGAGACATAGTGATCTAGCATTCTGTGTGTGTTCATGTGTGTGTCAGTCTTGTGAATAAAATATGTACAGGATATCTCGAGAACGACTTCAAACTTATAATTTTTATTCCTGGGTATGTCGGACGATTCTGCTGACTTTTGACCAGTGCTGTGGTATTAGAGAGGTCATTAAAAATCTTGTATGCGAAATCGCTCAGCCGCTGGACATCGGAGACAGTTCAAACTAGGTGGGGTTGTTGCTTGGTTTGTCCGAAAGTTTAGATGTTGGAAAACCCCCCCCTCCTCTCTCTCTCTCTCTCTCTCTCTCTCTCTCTCTCTCTCTCTCTCTCTCTCTCTCTCTCTCTCTCTCTCTCTCCAGTATGTACTGTGCATCTGTGGTAGACACTTGATTCTGTTGACACGATAACTCTTGCACGAAACGTGGAACAGCTATAAACTTTGTGGGATTATGCATTTGGTAGGTCTGCTGGTTTGGGATTGTATTTGACATATATTGGACAACGTGTGGCGTCATAGCACGTCAAAACGACCCAATTACGTCATTATCGTAACTGCAGAATGAAACTACGGTTTAACTTCAAATTTGGTAGGATACCGCCTTGAGTGGGTCCGACGGTTCATATTGTATTTGACGTACACAAACTAACTCGTGACGTCATATAATGTCAAAATTGTTATGGAAACTTGACAGCAGCTCAAAAATATGCCCCCCCCCCCCACCGATGTGAGTCATGTACTGTACACTTATAAAGGATGCGTTTCTTGTGCTTTCTGACCTGTGAGAATGTACGAAAACAAGAAACCGGGAGTTTCCGAAAAGAAGCCCCACTGCTATCGGCAACCCGATACTGGCGTCTGTACTCCGCAGTATTACTCGACCCGTAACCAGCTTTATTCCTTGGTTTGCCCCGCGGTGTCGCGAATGAGACTTTCAAAAGTAAGGTAATGGAATTATTTTTTATTACGCAATAAGCAACTTATGTCTGTAAATAGGTTGGGATTTTTTTTTGTTTTTTGCTTTTGGCATCGTTATTTCAACGTTATTGAAACATCGAGCCACGTGGATATGACTGGAAGACCACGCTTCACTTCGCCGGGAATAAGAATGTGGATGCCGAGCACACTGGACATGACAAAACGCTCTTCACTATAGAATGATGGACTTCGTTCAGTGACCGTGTGCTCAAAAGATGTGTGATTCTGAAAGGTTTAAAACGAATTCCAACAGTCAGTCTGCCCGACAGTGTGAAATTGTCTGCGTCTCAGAAATTCACAAAATGGTGAATTTTTAACCATTTGGAAAGTGTGTTTTGGGAGTTAGCATATACTGGAGTCAGTCTCACGCGCCCAGAGCATTTATTATTCGATGGTTTCGTTTCAAATTTCGCCCTGAGGTGCTTCCAATCTTTGTAGTGCAGTGACCAGGAATTTTGGAAGTACGGCAGAAATTAACAAAATGGTAAATTATTAAAAAATTACTTTCAAATTTTTCATAAACCCGGCGGATTCTTGCTTCTCGAGCATCTAGTTGTAGTTATTCCTTGGGTAAGTCGCACGGTTTTTTATTAAACATTAAGCTCGTGTAGAAAAATTAAGAAAGGTGTGTGATATCTCTACCTCCTTCCCCCCCCCCCCCCTCCCTTCCCCTATTTATTGGTGTTTTTGTTAACTAAGCATACTTGTTAACTGCGCTCGCGATTTCAGCGTTTTCCAGAAGATTTTTGAGTGTCCCTGCATTCTTTAGAATGCTTGAAGACAGTAGCAGCATTACTTTTGATTCATGGCTGTTTGTTGTATTTCCTGCCTTCTTGTATGGCCTTTTGTGCGTTATTCATCTTCAGCTAGTACGTAACATGCCATTCAGTCAGTGTCAGTTGTGGTGCATTATGAAGTCGTTACTGAGGCCATGGAACGTTATTTTAGTACTTAAAGCAGTCAGCAGATCTAGCTGTTGTTTTTTTTCGCCGCAAACTTGTTTTCAATTGGTTGCCAAGCTGTCTCAAATATAGGAGTGATTTTGTAACAGTTAGCATTGTTTCCAGTACCTGGAAGTACTTTTCACTTTTAAACTGGGTCGTTTGATATCTTGTGGTATGACAAGCAGCTCACCATTTTGGCACCAAAATGTCCCCCAACTTCTCCCACCGAGATGATTCATTTGTTGCGCAGTTATGAAGAATATCTTGCTGGTGTTTTTTGGCCGGTAGGAATGCAAAAGACAAGATAGTATATAATGGGTATAATTTCACTTAGGGTCAAACCGTTACCGTAATCTTGGATAAAAGGGTTAGGGTTGAGTCATACCTACTTGAGATGGGCAGTGGTGAGAGGGTGGATGGGGTGATGATGGTTAGCAAAAACAAAATCACTAATGAATTATGGAATTGGTGATGTAGCGAGCACCTTCCAGACCTGCATAAAAAGGATGGGGTAAAAGATATTTGTAACGACCACCTTCAAGACCCAGATTAAAAGATGTGAAGTAACACCTGTTTGTCGTGACCCCTTCAAGACTCTGATAAAAAGACGCACGGCAAAACCTGCATGCCTTGATCAACTTCCAGACCCGGATAAAAAAGACCTGCAATGAAATCTGTTTTAGTGACTACCATCTACTTCTGTTTATTTTTGAAATTTTGACAAGAAATTATGGTTATATTTGCGGAAATGAATCTTTTATTTCAGTAACAAGAAAAAAGGAAAATAATTTTTGGAGAATTGTGGGTTTAGTTAGGGAGACAGTTGTTTTTGTTTACAAAAACAAGAAACTGAAAAGGTGTCAAATAAAAGTGTGTAATACAAGCCTGTGCTGCTGTTTTGTGTGCACAGGACCTGGCTCTATTTTGTTATCGGTTCGGCAAAAAACTGGCCAGAATGAACGGAGAGCTTAAAGAGAAACATAAAAATGCTGCCCCCCCCCCCACAGTTCATTTTCGATTACTTTTGATATCAGTGTTGCCCATGAGGCCTTCTACCGAATGTAAATTTTGCCAAAATTGGTCGGTCTGTCCTTTCCCCTTTGTAATGCTTTCGCCTTTTACGACTAGACTCAGTGTCCACGGACATTCTTGTTTTAATATGACGGACGTAATTGCGAGCCGATTTAAGTGGCCAAGCGATTTGCGGGACTTGTCAGTGTACGGATATTATATATCACAACGGCGCAAATAATGAAAATTGGAAGTGGTTGGATGGTACGACTTCAAATTTTCACTCACATTTTATTGCGTTTCGTGTTTTGAGGTAGGTGGACGCAATTTCATTTAAATGATTATTATTTTGCCATTCCGCTTTATTTCTATGTGGTACATCATTGAAAACATGTTTAAGTGGCCGTCAATTATCAGATCTACACTAATATATCTTGCGCTTTTAACAGACTGGACGTTGACCTGTTGACGGCTGATGATGACGTCGTTTGGTTGGAAGAGAAAAGCATGCGACAAAATATGTTCAGCCAAGAGCAGGTTGTTCGAATCAGATGCCAGAGATGAGGATGACGTGGAAGAAATTAAGTGAGTCGTACACGAGAAAAAGAATGTAGAAGAATGAAAAAAAAAGTGATTATTCAATGTCTTGGCTTTGTGGAGGTATGGGTGAAACCTGATTTTATATGTTGGTCATGCAGTAAAGTTAGCGAAATAGCAGACAAATCATTCTAACAAATTCTTTTTCACCTTATGGGTTTTTGGAGCAATGATTTTCATCTTACCTTGGTTATCTTCATTGCTTGTTTTGGAATGACAGAGCTTTAAAAGTTGGTCCATATGCGCTTGTGACGGTAGTGAGTCTGGTGGCCCTGTACAATCCGGGAAAACACCTTGGCTAATCTAACGTATTGCTGTACAACCTCAATTTTGCAAAAATATCGAAGTGTCCTAGTAAGAGTAAAGATAGTGTGTTTTTTTTTCATCAAATTTTATTATAATTTTAACTAGCGATCACTTCTTGTGCGAAACTGTTTAGAAATAGATGTTTAACCTCTCTGAAAAAATAATGGAAAGTCCTGTTTCATATACAGTATGTAGATTGCCACTGAACACATCGTAATGTTTATGGTTAACTCTGTAGCTCGGGAGAAATAGACTGGTTGACTCTTCACCCAAAACGCAAGTGTATACAGTTGGAGGACGGTCTGGCGAAGAGTAACAGGCTGAGAGAAGAGGGCGTCGTACTGGCCACCGCAGAAAGGCATGTTTATACTATTATGCCTTATTGGGAATCGAAAGTTGAAAAAAAACTTGTAGAACCGAAATCAACGCTTTATGACTATTGTCGTAACTTGTTACAATGGCAAAACAATTTAAAAGTTGAAAGGCATTGTAATGAAGAGCTAGTTTATGTTTCGTTTAGATACTGGGAGGCATTACAGAAGTGGGACGAAGCTTTGCAGTTCACGCCGGACGAATCGAAACTGTACGACATGAAGGCACAGGTAAACTAAAAAAATTAATAATAAATGAATGAATGAGTAAGAACCAAACCGATTTTCGCTATTTTGTTTCCTGAGGGGTCATCCATAAAGTACGTATGCACAGAGGGGGGAGGGGTCACGGTCCTTGCGTACGCACTGCGTACAGGGTGGAGGAGGGAGGGGGGGGGAGGTCAGAAATTGACAAATTTTTGCGTATGTACTTCATGGATGGCCCCTTAGCGGCGGCTTGACGGCGGAAGTTTGCGAAGCTCATGATATCAGTTTTTGTCGTTGAGGCGTTCCAAAGACCAAGATTGTATTGGAGGTCAATTGCCTTTCGGCCAATATTTTTAAAGGGAGTTTAAAACTCCAAAGCTATTCTTATGTATAAAATACAGCAAATAATTGCTCATGCCTGTCATATTCAAATGTTCTTCAGCATATGGACCATTTTACTCTTACTTGCTTTTGTTTTCTGCAGTATGACTCAGTTATACTTGCTGCTATAACGCCATCGTTCAGGTCATAATTACCGCAGACCCATTGCCCATGTGTGCTAATGACTCGTACAAAGAGCGTGCTCTTGTCCCCACTGCTGCGGTTATACACGAGGACACTGTGAGTCGATGCTCACCAGGGACGAATGACTACTCCGGGAGAAATAAGGGAAATATCGGGTCATGGGGCATGGGAAGGGACGGAACCAGACACCAAAACACTTTTTCTTTCAGTATTTTAATGAACCTAAGAAGTAAGAATTGAGGGCTGTTGAGTGTCCCACCTTTGCAACTGATCGCTCTTCATTGGTTGCCGATTGTACAACGTATCATGTTTAAAGTTGCCTTAATTACGTATAAAGCCCTTAACAATCAAGCACCAGCATACATTAGAGAGATACTTACGCCTTACGTTCCAGCTCGTCGTCTCAGGTCGTCTGACCAAAGTCTACTCGTTGAGAATAGGACTAACCAGCGCTATGGTGACAGGGCATTTCAAAATGCAGCCCCGAGATTGTGGAACTCGTTGCCTTTGGAAGTGCGAATCGAAAAGGATATTTTAGTGTTCAAGAAATTATTAAAAACTCATCTTTTTAGACTAGCATACTATAATTAGTTCCGTGATATGCCGATCTAGTCACTATAATTGTAAGGATTTGATGTGAGACATTTCAGTTTTAACAACTTTTGTGAAAGTTTTCAAAATTTCATTCAGTATACAAACACTTTTCTAGTCACTGATTCTTCTGTTATGCAATATTTTTAAGTTATGATTCTTTTATTCAGTAAGTATGTAATTACTGGTATTTTAGCTATTGTTGCGCTTAGGGTTAAATCCATTGTAAGCGCATTATAAATACGTATAATAATAATAATAATAATAATAATATGCTGTGCATAAGATCGTAGCTTTGTTGTATGACAGGCGTATTTATGTGTGGGTGAGGTGTACCCCGCAGTGAAAGCGGCCACGAAAGCTGTATCCCTTAGCCCCACATGGTGGGAGGCACACCAGATCCTGGGCCGGGCTCACCTGCAGATTGGCGAAGTCAGAATGGTTAGTGTGTAATCTTCGAAAGAATAAGTAACTGCCAGATGATACGCAGCTAGATTTGACTATGAGGGAACACAAGGTCGAAGAGTCCACAAACAGCTGGTACTTCTGTCAAGTAGACCTCTGCATTTTCCAACTTGTACCCCCCACGAAAGATATCTCGTAGCTCGTACCAGAGGCTTTTGAAGCCGTTGCTAATTGTTTCCAAAGTCTGATGTCTATAATAACTTTAAGTGTCCAGTTCACGCTTTAAAGAGAAAAGGCAACTTGCCAGGTAAATGCCATTGGTGGTCGTAGTGCTTCTGCTTGATTTCTGCGAGGTTTGCTGAACTCGTTTCTCATATCTCCGTAAAAGACAACTTGTGCCTTACCACAATATCATGCAAATGTGAGATCACAAAACGCTTCACATTTCACGATCTGTTTCACAAATAAATAGTTTGGACCATTTATTGGAGGCTTCAGTATTCTAGTCTTCAGGAGATCATTCCGAAAAATTATGACGCATCATAGCTGCTAATTGGCCAACATGTTTTTTTCACCACGGGCATTGGCGCCTGATATCCAGAATGGTCCTGAATTCATATTGTAAGCCGAGGCACGAGATGTCTTTCGCGAAGGTACAACTTGGAAAATGCAGAGGTCTGCTTGCAAGAGGTACGAGCTGCCACTTACTGATTGCTCTTTTTCTTCATTTATAGGCTTTGAAGAGTTTTCAAAGAGCCGTTCATTTGTACCCAGCCGACGAGGAACTATGGCGGGAAGATCTCAAGTGGGCTCAGTCACTATTACTGCAGAAACAAAGTCAAACCGAACAATTGTGCTCACAAGATGACAGTGAGGAAAACAGCAGAAGCCTAAAAATAGTTGAACTGAACGAAGATGGGACGGTGAAACCTGACCAGAGTGTGAAAGAATGTGAGCGCTTGAAGGGAAAACAAGGCCAAATGGGCACGGATTTGCTTCATATGAGTGCAGTGAAAAAGCAAGAGCTGTCTGGTGACGAGGGTGTGAAGGCCGTGCCTCACAATTATGTCTACATGCGGGATTAAAGCAGCGCCGCAGCAGCGCCTCAGCAGCGCCAGGAGTCCGCATTTGCTAGGTAGGTTGTGGTGGTTTTTCTGTCAGCCATGTTTTCGTTCAGTTGTATGATTCTGGCGCGCTTTCGCATGGGTGTGGCAAAAGGGAAGATTTCGCTCTTTTCTTTAATTATTTGGCAACAAAATGGCGGTGAGATCGGCATTGCGTGGACCAGATCGCTCATGTGTGAAAACTTCGCTGTCATCAATGCGTAATGTGTGTTGGTTTCAAAGAAGGAACGCTCACTGCACGTGTGAGAGGGACGATCTCCGCATGAAATCACATCACTCAAATATGCTCCTTGAAGTACTTCTAATTTTGTCCCGTTGACACCTGCCATGTTAGCCCTAAGGTAAACGTGTCGTAAAGCATATCCTATACCTTTTTGGCAATTTGCCAGATTTTGTAATGTTTTATGTAAACATTTACTTAATTTTTGGCGAAGGTCTGAAAAAAAGAGTCGCTGTAATTTATCCTGCAGACTTGAACAAACGGGTGGACTCCTCGAATATATTTGCTTTACTGCAAAGTTTCCTGATAACATTATGGAATGTTAAATAACTAGCAACATTAAAAAGAAAAAAGTGTCACCTTTTGAAATAAATAAACTTTTTCCCAGTCACATGGTGTTGATATGTGATGTGATGGTGTTAATATGTACAACGCACCCGAAAACCCGCAGTGGTGACGTTATGGCTGAGAAAACTGACCTGCGGTTATTACGACCCTGATGCATGACGTTATGTTTTGTCCTATTGTTCCCATGAAATCGATGAGTGCAGATAATACATGTCGCCTAACAAAACCCCTAAAAATTCTTTGTGGTGATTGAAAAATGTGAAAAATCACGTTAATTTCAAGAAAATATGGGGATGCAACTGCTCTGGTGCTGTGTAAAAGAAAACCAGAAAATCCAATGTCGAAAATTACTGGTTATTATCCCCCGTGTAACGGAGAGATATAGTTATGAGCTTGTCTATCTCTCCGCATGTGGTCCGAGCTGTATCTCTATAACTACACGTCCGATCGTTTTGAAATGGCACACACTTATGAAGGTTTGCAGCGTCGTATTTTGGTTCGGATTCATGAAAATTACAGTATTTTTTCGATTACTGGAACTACCATATTTTCGACTTCGTGTCTCCAAAACTTTTGAAATTTGATAAAACTAGCGTTAATACAATTTGTCCTCGTAATGAAATGCCGTGTCCCTGATATATCTCCAAAACTAAAGTAAGATCGTTTTGAAATTTTTCACGCGGATAGAGCACATATTGAAGGTGTACAAAGTGGGAGGTTGGGTGGGATTCACGAAAAATTGTCGAAATGACGGTATTTTTCGAAATGACGTCGTGGCTTCATCTCCAAAACTGTTAATCGGATTGTGTTGAAATCTCACAGAATAGAGCACATATTGAAGGTGTGCAATCTCGTATTTTTTCGGATTCATGAAAAATTGTCAGTATTGTGAAATTTGTTAACTCTTCGCGTTTTGATATAATTTTTTCCATGTATTGCAACGTATCACCGAGGCTGTGTCTCCTTAGCTATTCATCAGAATTTTTTAAAATTTCAGTGGGGATAAAACGAATATTGAAGATTGTCAAAATAAGTTTTTTTAATATAAAGCTTTTGTTGAAATATAAGGACGTAAAACTCTACGAACTGTGAAAAAACGTGATGAAAGTGGCCGTAGAATGACACTTTGCTAACCCACCTTAGCATCGATTTTACAGGTCATCCGCGCTACAAATCGTGTCTCTCTGAGGCTCTAGTTAAAAAAAATTATTCTATCAGAGGCACACGAGCAGTGTGTCCACTTATCCCGGGGTTTGCATGAAATGCAAACCTATGGTACAATAGACCAAAAGTTTACCTAAAGATATACCCTAAAATTGGCCGTACCCTGCATTATATCTCACGGACCAAGGCGAAACATATGGTATTTGACCTCATTACGTTTAAGTCTTGTGTACGAAATTTCTCAGCCGCTGAACATCAGAGAAAGTTCAAACTTGGTGGGATTGCTGCTAGGTAGGTCCGAAAGATTCTTTCTCATTTTGTCGAGAGTAGAACGAACGAGTGCGGCGTATGACGTCATCACGTAAAATATGTATTTATTTTGAACAAGATCTTGTGTGCAAAATATCTCGAAAACGGAAAGATGTATGGACTTCAAATTTTGTATGGATATTCCTCGGATCAGTCGGACGGTTCTGCCCGTCTTTGACGAGTGTAGCAAAATTATTAAAGCCTTGTGACGTCATTATGTTACAATCTTGTATGTAACATTTCTCAGTAGTTAAATATCAAACTTGTATAGAAAATTAAGAAACCAAAGAAAAACTAGACCGAATTTCCCTACACGTAGCGAAATAGTACCCACTTGCAAGGGCAGAGACACAACATATTTGGTCAAAGACACATTTTTCAGTGTTTCAAAATAATTGTCAGCTTAAAGGTCCAGGTTAGTGATGAAAGTTTACCCTTTACTGGGTACGTTTTATGCATTCACAGTGGGATTTGAGCACCTTTATGGCTACTTTTGGTGATTAATAGGTGTTTCCAAAAATATTTTGACCTCAATTTGTCCTTGACCTCTGAGGTGCAAGGTCAAAAAATTTTACGGATTTGACGACAACTCATTACCCTCTATGTCTCTGCGACATGCCGTCTTTTTACGACAAACCCTGTAGGAGGAGTTTTCTGGAAACCACTTTGAGGTCAGAAAAACTTTGACCTCAATTTGACCTTGACCTTGAAGGTCAAGGTAAAAAAATTTTGCGGATTTGACGACATCTCGTCACCCTCTATCACTGTGCCAAATTTCATCGTCCTACGTCAAATAGCGTAGGAGGAGTTTTCTGGAAACCTCCGTGACGGAAAAAAAAAAGAAAAAAAAAGGAAAAAAAAAGGGCAGAGATTTCGAGAAAAACTACAAACTTATTCCCATTTGCAAACGAAGTTTGCAAGTGGGAATTAAGGGTGGGGAATGACGGTTAGAAAGAGGGAAATTAACCAATGAAGTAGATAATCGGAGATGTGGCGAGCACTTTCCATACCTGGATGAAAAAGATTCTGGTAAAACCTATTTGTAACGATCACCTTCAACACCCGGATACAAAGAGTTTGTTGTGACCCCTTCCAGGGCTGGTTGAAAAGAGGTACGGTAAAACCTGTGTGTCTTGACCAACTCTAACCCGGACAAAAATATGACGTTCAGTAGCCAATAGTGACCAGTTGTAAACCCTGATACAAAGAATGTACAGTAAAACCCGTTTTAGCGACCACCTTTCAGGTTCAAATTAAAAGACATACAGTAAAATCTGTTTTAGTGACCACCATCAGGTTTTGTTTATTTTCGTGTGTCACAGTGTGTGTGATGTGTGTGTGTCAGTCTGTTGTGAACAAAATGTTGCGTGCAAGATATCTCGAGAACGAAAAGTTGGATCGACTTCACACTTGATCTGGTTTATTCCTTGTCTAGGTCGGTCGGTTCTGTCAACTTTTGACACATGCTGCTTTATTGAGGAAGGCGTATGACCTCATTACGTAAAAATTTGTGTGCGAAATCTCTCAGCCGCTGAATTTCGGAGAAAGTTCGAACTTGGTGGGATTGTTGCTTAGCAGGTCCGACAGATTCTGTCACATTTTGTCACGAGTACAACGAACGCAAAATATGGATACATTTAACACTCGACAAGCCTTTGGCTTGCAAGAGTTATATGAATTTGTGCGAGCAGCCGTTCATCCTTTTTTTTCTTCTTGACAGTTTTTCCGATTTTTTATGTCTTCTTCTCTGACACAGTGGGCCCTAGGACCATGAAACTTGGGACTTATGAAGAGCTTGATCTGAACGTGTGCATGCCACTTTTTATTTTCGTCTTCGATTTCGTTTTCTTTGTTAAAACGCCATGTGAAAAGAGTGTATTTTTGCAAGTAAATGCAGTGCATAACGTACATCACAGACACAGTTGCTGAGCTTTGTGCGAGCTATCACTGCGTAAATAGATAACACGGCGTATGCATGCTCAGTCAATAAAACCTTAAGCCAACAAAAACCAAACACTACTCGGCTTATAAGACGTATTCAAGCTGTGTTGTTTGCAATATATTATTCAAGAAATACCCCATTGAAGGAAGTATTTTTTTGCGTTTTAATTTTTGTCAAGTGTTTAACATTTCGGTAGCGAAATAAGGTTCTAGTTTGAACAAGATCTTGTGTGCAAAATATGTCGCTAACGGAAAGTCCTATCAAATTTCAAATTTTATATGGGTAGTCCTTGGGTCAGTCTGACGGTTCTTTCAACTTTTGACGGATGTGGCGAAATTAAGAAGGTGTATGGCGTCATTACGTTAAATCTTGTATATAAGATTTCTCAGCCACTGAACATCGAAGGAAGTTGAAACTTGTGGGACTGTTTGTTGGTAGGTCCGAAAGATTCTGTAATTTTTTTTTGCGAGTGCAACGAACGATGTCATCACGCAAAATATCCATATAATTGGACAAGATTTAGTGTGCAAAATATTTCGCTATGGGAAAGTCGTATCGACTTCAAATTGTATGTGGATATTCCTTGGGTTTGTCGGACAGTTCTGTCACTTTTGACGTATGTAACGAAATTAACAAAGACGTGTGCCGTCATTACGTTAAAGTCTTGTATGGAAGATATCTCAGCCGCGGAACATCGAAGGAAACTGAAACTTGTTGTACTGTTGCTTGGTAGGTCCGAAAGATTCTGTCAAATTTTGTCGAGAGTAGAACGAACAAACACTTCACATGATGTCATAACGTAAAATATGCATATAATTTGAACAAATTGGGTATTCCTTGGGTCAGTCGGACGGCTCTTTCAACTTTTGATACGTGTAGAGAAATTATGAAAGGGCTGATAACGTAAAAATTTATCTGTTGTTAAGCAAAATATCTCGATAGCAGAAAGACGGATCGACTTCAAACTTGGTGTAGCTACTCGCACGGTATTTATTTTTGTGCAAAACAGTAAATTGGTGTAGAAATTAAGAAAGATGTATGGTATCCCACCCGTTGTGTCGGCTCTTTTGTTAACGGAGCATAATTGTTAATTATGCTGGGGATTTCAGAGTTTTCCATATGATTCGCAAGTGTTCCTGCATTCTTTAGACCACTTGAAAACTTGAGCAGTTTACTATCCACCCACTATTGACCCATGGCTATTTCTTTGTGTGTGGCTATGTCATTGCTTGTAATTGACTTTTTGTGTGTTACTCATCTACAGCTGTTACGTAACATGTCACTGTGTCAGACGTCAGTGTTAGTTGTGGTACATTATGAAGTCGTTATGCCTCCTCTCCCGCCGAGGTGAGTCATGTGTTTGCGCAGTTATGAAGAATGTCTTTCTAGTGCTTTTTGATCAGTGGAAATGTACGAAGACGAGGTAATATATCATGGCTATAACTAAATCTAGGTACAGACCGCTACGGTAACCTTGCGTAAAAGGGTTCGGGTTGCGTTTAGAGTCGTACCCACATTATATTGATGGGGGGATGATGGTTAGCAAAAAAATTCAGGGAAAAAGACGTACGGTGAAACCTGCCTGTCTTGACCAACTTCAGACCCCGATATCAATGTAACATACAGTAAAACTGCTGTAGAGACTAACTTCCGGAATTGGATAAAAAGGAGACGTATAGTAAAACCTGCTTTAGCGAGCACCTTCTAGATTCGTATCGAAAAGACGTACAGTAAAATGTGTTTTAGTGACCACCATGTGGTTTTGTTTATTTTTGGTAATGCATTATGATTATGTTTTGCAGAAATGACTCTTTTGTTTCAGTAATATGAAAAAGGAAAGTAATTTTTTTGTTTACAGAAACAAGAAACTAAATATGTGTCGATTGAAAGTGTGTAATATAAGCCTGTATGATATGTTTTGTGTCCACTGGCCGCTCTAGTTGTCATTATGTTTGCAGAAAAAAATGAGTCATTTATTCCCCACAGGGGGAATTTATGCAATCGACCGCGTGTCGGTCGGTCGGTCGGTCGGTCTGTTGGTCTGTCATCAAGCTTGTTAACACGATAACTTAAAAATACTGCAAGGATTTTAATGAAACTTGGTATGTAGCTTCTATGGGAACAAACACAGATCGGTATTGTAAATAGGCCAGGTTCGTCCAAGGAAAATGGACCAGCTGGACTTAGAAAATTTCAGCTCTTGATTGACTTTTGATGGCCGTGTTTAACTGATGGGGGGGGGGGGGGGGCACTGTGGAGAATATGTGGGCTATGCACACTGCTGTAGTTTATTTCAGTAATAAGAAAAAAGGAAAATGGTCATTGGGGAATTATGGGTTTAGTCGGGGAGACAGTTGTTTTTGTTTACAAAACAAGAAACTGAATATCTGTGGACAGAAAGTGTGCAATATAAGCCTGTATTCTTATGTTTTGTCTGAACAGGGCGCTCTAGTTGAAATTTAACAGGAATGTATTTTTTGTGATTTGGCCAAAATCTTCCAAAATATTAGCTAAATCTGCTCTCCTTGAGGATCCAGTCAAAACGACCAGTTGTTGCGAAACTAGACCGAATCCGGCTAGATAGCGGAATGACTCACTTCCATAATCCACAAAAAATTAGAAGTGATATTACCGGAGGTCACCGAGATACCTCTTATGTTAGGTTTTTCGGGCCCAAGGGGTTGAAAATGAGCTCAGAATCGCTCTGTCTCTAACTGTTTTCGAGAGATTGGTAAACTTGCGGTTTTCGACTTTGACCGAGAATATCAAGGTCACCGAAATCTTATGTAACGTCTTTCAAGTTAAAGGTAAATGCGGGTATCTCTGCGCCATGTAGCGACCGAAATGCGCATTACATTGAATATCGCTGAGTTTGAATCCATGTTTACACAGCGTTAATAACTACTAAATCCGTCTAGACCGAAACATTCTTTTCAAAGACAAATAGGGTCATGTCCAGAAATGGTTTGTATTGATATTTTGTTCCTAGAAGGGCCTGTGTTGATATATTGTCCATTAAAATCACTGTTTTCACCATTTATCCGTTGAGTCAATGGGATTTTGTCAAAAAGATTGAACAATTCTCTTATTGCTACGTGACATATATTTTTTATTTGCTTAAAACACTTCAAACAGGGAAAAAATGAGGCAACTGTCAATTGTGATTATGTGTGAATTTTGCATTTTGATTTAAATTTCTTGGTTTTATATATGGTTGCTGTAGTAAAAGTACGCGAACTTTCAGTTTCTTTATTTCTCTTCTAACATCGGTGACCCCCCCCCCCTTTTTCTTTTCAATTTTTGAATGTATACCCTCAAAGCAGTAAACTGTGAAAGTATGAAGGAAATGTCAATTGTAGGTCAGATACTCGCAATTCCATTTAAGGGGTCGCAGGTGAGCTCAGAACCGCTCTACCTCTAACCGTTTTCGAAAGAATGGTTAACTTCCGGTTTTCGACTTTGACTGAGAAGATCAAAGTCACCGAGATGTCGGTTATGTAACGCCTTTTGGGTTTGAAATGTCGAAAATGAGCTAAAAAAACGCTCTGTCTTTAACCGTTTTCGAGATGATGGTCAACTTCCATTTTTCCAGTTTGACCTTGATCGAGGTCAAGGTCAGCGAGGTACCTCTTATGTAACGTCTTTTGACTTAAATAGTCGAAAATAAGCTCAAAATCTCCAACAGTTTTCGAGAAAATGATCAACTTCCGGTTGACCTTTTTTTACCTTGGCCGCCGTCAAGTTCGTCGAGGTACCTAAATGCTGTCTTTTAGGGACGACAGTAATCAGCCGGTTTCAATATATATATCGCGCTATCGTTAACGGTTCACGTGATACAAAGGGCATGTGACCTTTGACCTTGACCGTCAAGGTCACTTTCTGGTTGAAATCCTGAAATGTGAAAGAAAAAAATGAAAAAGCAATTTTGATCGCCATGCGAAAATTCTGTTGTATCTGAGGTATTCAAATAAACTAAAATTTGTTTACTCGTTCAATTTCTCATTTCCTGTTAATACAAAAAAAAAAAAAAAGAAAAAATGCAGCAACAACTGCAGTCGAGCTGTATTCTAGATTTTTGGTAAAAAGCTTGTTGCACAGATGGAGATAATACATACTTAAGTGGTATATTAGAAGAAAAAACATCTAAAATATGCGAAAGGAAAATTAAAGTTCCAAAATACGCGCGAAACAAATTTCCCATATGCGAAAGAAAAAAAAAATTCTTTCGTACGACCATGCAAAAGAAATTTCTGGCCTAGCGCGAACCCAGCATTGCCCTTTCCAAACTTTATCGTCGTATATCAAACAGCCTAGGAGAAGTTCTGTGGAAACCATTTTGAGATAAAAAATACTTTGATTTTAATTTGACCTAAACCTTTAAGGTCAAGGTAAAAATTGCGATTCGAGTGAGATCTTATCATCCTTAACACGTGTACTAAGTTTCATCTTTGTACATCAGATGGTCCAAGAGAAGTTATCTATAAACTAAACAAAAAAAAAAAACTTTCGGAATCATTAAAAAATCTATTCCCATTTGCAACCGCAATTTGCAAGTGGGAGCAATAACGGACCTTAAAACGCGGGAAAAACGCTGGAGACCATGGGAAAAATCACCAACCAATTTTTCAAATTAGGACACAACAAAAAATGAAAGAGGTGTGCTGTAGCCTAGAGTCTGGTCGTTGCATCAGGAGCGCTTTATCCAACTCTGCAATAAATTGAACACTTTGGTTTGGGCGCCTTGGTCTTTTATCAGTCACTGACCATGTGGTTCACATTGACTGAACCTCACTAAATAAAGCCTTTGATGTTTTTAACTGATGGGAGAAGTGCACGTGTCCCATGGTCACTGACCGATGACGCGTGTGGTCGTGTCCTTCCGCAAAGGGTCACGGCGCGAGACTGCGGTCTCTATGGCTATATGGACCATCTTATATCATGCGGTTCTGTTTCCTTGAGGGGGGCGGTTACGCAAAACTGAAGCATTGTTTCTCAAGCCATTGGCCGTTTGTTCAAGGAATTCTGTATACAGGTGAACGATTTAAGAGTCTTTGTTTAAGTCTAATAATGATGCTTTTTGGAAATGCATTTACACTGAGGCAGTAACATTTTGCCGCCAGGTATAAAGACTGATCGATATAACGTAGAAAGAATGTATTGGCCCTCTTTGTGTCTTTTTTTTTCTCATGGCGAAATTCATCACGTTATACCATGCTGAAAAACATGTTAGCTATTTCTCTGTTTACTGGCAGTAAACAAACGTTTTAGGGGGGTTTTCGCCTGTTTGAGATACACTTGACAAAACATATTGCGTCACCTCCACAGATGACATAATTGCTTCTCGAAATGGAGGTTAATTTTAGCTATTTTACCCGTGGTTGGAAGGCGAAATGACTGGTGTTTTATGAATGTGAACTAACTGTACCAGCCGGTACTTCGTGGGCTTGTTATACGTCAGAGACCTAACCAGACCTGATAAAATGCGGGCAGCCTTTGCTGATCTGTAGAGTGGGGTGTGTTTGTTGTTTTGATGGTCTTGAGACTGGCCTCCTGTAATAAACAGACGCTGTCCGGAAGGGGAGGTGGAGGGGGAAGGGGAGGGAGAAGGCCAGCGCAGGCTTGGTGAGTATTTCCCCTGTGGATCACCAAAAGGAAAAAGTAGTTGTGTAAACAAGGAGTGGTGTGCGTGTGTGGTCGTTAAGGTTGGTTCTTTGAGCCGCATTGCAGCTGGTAACCTTGAAAAGCGAAGCCTGCAAGTATAGACTCACCAACAGATACAGCCATGTGCTGTCGCTAAAACTGCGCTCATGGCGAGCTGAGAAGCGCTTTGCACAAGCCTGAAGAAGAAAATCAATGACATAACCATGGGTCACCCTCGTACAAACAACATCACGTGACTCAGCTATTTGTGACTCCTACAACGCATGCTGTTTATTGCATAACTTGATCAGCGCTTTCACAGTTATTCAAGTAAACATCGCTTGAATGTGGGCCCCAGCACGGCCCAGTATTACTCAATCTTTCTATGACGTGTGCCTAGTGCTATTACACCACGAGTCGCTGAAATTTGTCATACAAGCATTGTGTTATTACGAAGAATTTATCGTTTTAAGTAAGACTTTATCAAAAGAATGGAATAACTATTTCAACAAAGTCACCACTGTGCTAGGCTATATTTGGGGATCTAAAAACTTAAGTTAGTTAAAAAGAATTTGTTTGGACTTGTGAGGTTTTTTTCGGGAAAAAAAATCAGGTCAGTACAATAACATTGTTTTTTTTTTGCTTGTTTTTATTTTCTTTTTCCTTAGTCCAGCCGACTTTCGTGGGCTAATGACATACTTTGTGGGCTTTCTGTCGTCCGCTATGCGAGTATGTGTCAAATATTTCAAAATGCCGCTCTGCGTGCATTTCTGGTCCGATTACGTCATTGTTTCCGTGCTATAGTTCATTTGCACGTGAAATCCAGTTGTTTCAGTTGAAAGGTAACGGTGTCTGTTTTATCTTAACAATGCATTGAAATAATTAAAACTATGTAATGGGCAGTTTCGGTGGTGGGGGAGGGAGGTCGGTTTCCTGTTCCCTTTCCATCCTAAACATAAATGTTGTTGATTGTGAGTGAAAATCTTTGACCCCTCCACCCCCCACCAACATCCATCCCCAAACCATATCCGGAATCTCGCAGAGTGTGGCAAGTTAAATATTTTATTTATGTAACACTTATTGCGCAATTACCGTGAACTCGATATTGGCCAATCGAACAAAAAGGTAGATTAGCAACAACCTAGTCACGCGGGAATTTATTTGGTTTATCCCAGCCCCCTGGTTATTAGGCCCCAACCCTTCGGATTGGGGCCTATAAGTTGGGTTGTCCGTCCGTCCATCTGTCTGTATGCCCGTCTATCCGTCATCGCTTTTTTGTACACGCCATATCTCCGGTTCTATTGGTTTGTAGATGTGCCTTGGTACTTTTGGTCAGATTTGGTCATCTGGAAGTGGTCGAATTGACCAAAATGTGCGATGATTGGGGCTAAGGGAAATAAGTTTATACACGCTATATGTTCGGTTCTTTTAGTCATAGAACATTGAGAATAGGCTCAAATGAAAGGTCTCGACCTGTAGATGTGCCGTTTGGTAATTTTGGTCAGATTTACTCATCCGGAAGTGGTCAAAAATTGACTTTATACCCCTTTGAATTTGGGGGCGGTTGGGGCCTGCTCGTGTTTCACAAATACTGACTTGTTAATTTTATGGAACGAGCCTTTCCATGATAAAGGGTGGCAGAGAAGTTTTTTCCTTGCGGGCATTTCAACAGAAAACTTGATTATTTCCTTTGTAGTCGTTTTCTTCCGCAGCGAGATGCACGATTCTTCAGAACTGTAGTTTTTTAACTTTTATCAGAACTACAAGTGGTCTATTTTTTTACAGTTGGGTTATTTTTTGTACTAGTCATTTAGAAGAACTACGTGCCAACCCCATCTACGCGTTATCACACCTCTGCCACGGTTTGATGCGTTGTGTGCCCCTCACCAAGCGTTTAAAAACGTAACGTTAATTTAGAATCAAAATAGGATGATTTTCAAAAACAGATTTCACCTTGTAGGGTGGTTAATGCATCGAGAAGCTTTTCAAGTCTCTACCACAGATACACTCGTACACTTCAAGTCCTGTTTTGAAGTAATTTATAGTAGTTGAAAATGTGAGCCAAAGTTTTTGACACAGCGCAGAATTGCGTGCTGACAATCACGTAAATTTTGTTTTGACAAATACGCAATCTGCCCTCCAAGGAGTTGGTTCTTCTAAATATTTCAAAAACATCGTTTAACTGTTGAAACTTTTCGGGCTCATATTGTGTTTCTTCACCTTCTACTCGTCCGTATGTGCACATTCAGATACTGACTTTTGTGAAGTCGGTTCGTCATACGCTGGGACGCTTGCGGTATTCACACTGGTGCATAAGGACATGTAGCATATGTATAGACCTCTTGTTCCCGGGAAATCGATGGGTACAGTAACTACATATGGCTTAACAGAAACCGTAAAAACTGAATCTGCCCAGTTAAAAAATACTAAAACGGGAGTTCTTACAATGCAACAATATCTCGTTACCGATACGGTAATTCCTCCAATTGAATTCCACAACGAACGTACAACAGTAGCCGAATCGCCGTAAATCTTGGCTGTTGAGCAACAATGACTGGTATCTACGACGTTTAGCCGAAATTTACAATTGTGAATAAGATATTTTACATGATTGGTGTGGTTGTTTCTGAAAAAAGCAATACATTGCAAGGATGCTGAGTCACGTGGCCGCACTTCCAGGCACCTTATGAATAACAAAGAACCCTGACTCACTACTTCACACCTTAACCAATATCTCCGTGGTAATCTCTTCGAAAAAAAAAACCGCTCTTTAATTTTAAATCAGTCAAATACACTCATGTAATTTGAAAAATCATGCCATGGTTGGAAAACCTCCGGTTGGCAAATAGCTGGAAAATGTCTATTTGGAAAGTGTCTGGATACCATAGATCCAGATAAACTGGTATTCCGAAATATATAAATATCGGGTGCCGTACGCGGTGTTGTGTGCGTCAGTGTCAGCCGTGTGAGATATTATTGTCTTTGTGATTCGACAGAAGTTGGCTAAATTACAGAAAACTTAAGATATTTCATGAGGCACCTTTTTACACCAGCCAACTTCGTTGGTCTGGTCCTACCATATCAGTAGAGAGGTATCCGTCGTCTGTATGTACGTATGTGCGTGTGTAAACTTTTACTTAAAATGCTTCTTCTCTTTCAGTTTTGATCGGATTCCTTTCAAATTTCATACGAATGTTCTCTAGGTTGGCCTGTCTTGAAAAAATGGCCAATGAGGGTTGGAAGGGGGGCATTAAAAATTTTGATGCCAATTTCCAAAATGCTTCTTCTCCCACAGTTTTGATAAGATTTTCTTTAAAATTTGTACGAATGTTCTCTAGGTAGACCTCTCTTGGAAAATTACTTTTTTTTGGCGATCAGCCAAAAATTGGCCAAATGGGGGCATTTTTCAACTTATTGGCGTTCAGTTTTCAAAATGCTTCATCTCCCACAATTTCGATTGAATTCTTTTCCAATTTAGTACGAATGGATCATTTAAAAGTTTTTGTTTGCCAATTATCAAAGTGCTTTTGATCGGATTATCTTCAAATTTTACAAAAATGTTTACTAGGAAGACCTGTCATGAAAAATAACTTTTTTCTGGCGATCCCTAGACAATTATAACGGATCGCCGAAAAAAGGTAACTTTTCAAGCGGGGCCTACCTAGAGAAGAATCGTACAAAATTGAAAAGAAATTCAATCAAAATTGTGGGAGAAGAAACATTTTTAAAATTAAACGCCATTAAATAAAAGAATTCCCCCATGGCGGATCGCCAAAGAAAATAAGTTTTCAAGAGATCCCTGTCTAGAGAATATTCGTACAACAGTTACAGAAAATCTGATCAAAATTGTGGGAAAAAAGAATTTTGAAAAATGGCAAGCAAAAAATTATAATGCCCCCACTTGGATATTTTTGGCGTATCGGCAAAAAACGTATTTTTTTCAAAAGAGTCCTACCTGGGGAACATTCCTACGACATTGGAAAGGAATTCAATCAAAATTATGGGAGAACCATTTTGAAAATTGAACGCCAATAAATTTAAGAAAAAAAAAATGCTACCAATTTTGCCAATTTTCGTAAAAAAATTCAAAGAAAATTTGATCAAAATTGTGGGAGAAGAAGCACACTGGTTCGAAATAAGAACCGCGCGCATCGACACAAGTTAAGTAAATATGCGCACTGGTCGAAATGCAATCCGCGCGTTAACGCAAATAAACATGCGCTCTGGGCAGAAATCCCAACCGCGAATCAACGCAAAGTAAATAAACATGCGCTGTGGTCCGAAATGCCATCCGCGCATCAACGCAAGCTAAGTAAACATGCACAGTGGTCCGAAATGCGAACCGCTCATAAACGGAAGTTGAATAAACATGCGCAATCGTTCGAAATGCGGACCTTGCATCGACACAAGTTGCATAAACATGCGCAGTGGTTCGAAATGCGAACCGTACACCGACGCAAGTTAAATAAATATGCGCACTGCAGTCCAAAATGGTAAAACCGCCCATCGACGCAAGTTAACATGCGCTCTAGTCCGAAATGCCAATGGCGCATCAACTCAAGGTAAATAAACATCTTCACTGGTCTAAAATAAAAACCGCGCATCGACGCAGAATAAGTGACCATGCGCTGTGGTCCGAAAAGTGAACCGCGCATCGACACAAGCTACACAAACATACGCACTAGTCCGAAATGAGAACCGCGCATCGACGCAAGCTACACAAACATACGCACTAGTCCGAAATGAGAACCGCGCATCGACGCAAGCTACACAAACATGCGCACTAGTCCGAAATGAGAACCGCGCATCGACGCAAGCTACACAAACATGCGCACTAGTCCGAAATGAGAACCGCGCATCGACGCAAGCTACACAAACATGCGCACTAGTCCGAAATGAGAACCGCGCATCGACGCAAGCTACACAAACATGCGCACTAGTCCGAAATGAGAACCGCGCATCGACGCAAGCTACACAAACATGCGCACTAGTCCGAAATGAGAACCGCGCATCGACGCAAGCTACACAAACATACGCACTAGTCCGAAATGAGAACCGCGCATCGACGCAAGCTACACAAACATACGCACTAGTCCGAAATGAGAACCGCGCATCGACGCAAGCTACACAAACATGCGCACTAGTCCGAAATGAGAACCGCGCGTCGACGCAAGTTTAAACATGCGCACTCGTTTGAAATGCAAACCGCACATCAATGCAAGTTAAGTAAACATGCGCATTGGTCCCTAATAAAAAACCGCGCATTAACGCAAGTTAAATAAACATGCGCACTGGTCCGAAATGCGAACCGCGCAGCAATGCATGTTAAATAAACATGTGCACTAGTTCGAGTTGCGAACCGCACATCAACGCAAGCTAAATAAACATGCGCGCACTGGTCTGAAATGCAAACAGAGCATAACGGCAAGTTAAATGAACGTGCGCATTGGTCCGAAATACTAACCGCGCATCGACGCAAGTTAAATCAACATGCGTATGGGTCCGAAATGCAAATTTTTAAATTTTTGATTTTGAACATTTTTTGGCCATATTGTTGCGATATCTCCGAAATGGTTTGTTGGATTAGGCTGAAACTTAGCAAGAAGAACTCACAAAACGTGTAAATGTTTACTGCGAACTTTTTATTCATTTCCGTTAAAAATGTGTTTTTGGCGAATTTTTCAATTTTTGATTTTTAACTTTTTTGACCATATTGTTGCAATATCTCCGAAACAGTTCGTTGGATTAGGCTGAAACGTGGCAAGAATAACCCACATATAGTGCAAATGTTTACTGCGAAGTTTCTTCTCATTTCCGTTGAAAATGTATTTTTGGCGAATTTTTTCAATTTTTGATTTTTAACTTTTTTGGCCATAATTGTTGCGATGTCTCCGAAACAGTTTGTTGGATTAGGCTGAAACATGGCAAGAAGAACCCATATGTAGTGGGAATGTGTACTGCGAAGTTTTTCTTCATTTTCTGTAAAAGTGTATTTTTAGCGATTTTTTTCCAGGTGAATGATTGGGGGAGGGGGAGACATATCCGTTTTTGTTTTAACAAAAACACTGGAAAATCTAGTTTAGCTAGCTCTTTCCCAGCTCGTCTTTTGATTCCCAATTTTTTTTCAGGGAAATTGTTCGTGCACGCCGGAATTGGTCTTATCGCTTTTCGTAAGCTGGGACTTTGTCCTTGGACAAACTGGCGCAATGTGACTACCACTCTTTGGCAACCATACAAGCTTATTCATACGTGATTCACTAGATCTCGGCTGGTCGAATTGTCCCTGGACGTTCTTGCTACAAAGTTTTAGCAATACCACAACAAAATTACACATCTGCAGTGAAAGATCATTTTAAGAACTTTGAGCACTTAAGGACTGTGCTGAGAAGAAAAAGATCTCAAATAAATATATTCTGAAAAAATGTTAATGTTATCATCAGTTCTGGCAGTGTCAAGACTGACTGTCATATAAGAACCGTTCATGAGTTGTGCAAATGTGTGGGTTATGCAACTAGAATCACAAGTGTTACGTAAATGCTTACATAACCGGTTTGATTGGCCGGGGCACATTATGTAATATATGACCTAGTGCTTTGAGATTAGTGATGAGAACTGAAGGGTCATGTCATGAATGAAAAGGTTCTGGTCACGTTTTTGACAACTATTTGTTAATTTTTAATCCGAGCATAACGAATATGATGTCAAAGTGGCAGTGAAATAGTAAGCAATTGGATAAATGGAGCGAGGTACATGGAAATATGTGTAGTTAACTGGTTACTCTGACCCACACCGTTATGTAACAATGCATCGCAAAGGCAACCAATGATTCAATGAATTCAAGGAATTGAAAGCTATTTTCTCTTGTCGTTCAGCACAAAATACTGCCGTCATACATATTTGTTGATATACGGTGAGAGGTCGAACTGGGGATTGGGGTGGGGGGAGCGGTTGAGAGCGTCTATTTGTTTTTTTTTATTTGAGACATTTTTGGACGAATTTATCTTTTTTAGGTCGAAATTTGAAGTAGTTAATTTGGGCTTTACACGCCGAATTTCTAATATATATTGCTATTTTGTGTTATTTCAGACAGGTGGAACTGCAAGAGTCAAAGATTGACGTCACAGAGATATTGCGTGAACGAGGAATGCTACTGGAACCCATGCCAGGGACAGCGTGTGATATGGAGGCCATGCCAAGACCGGACAGCATTCACCCAATGGCCAACTACCGCACGGGCCGTAGCTCGTCATTTTCCGATCGCAGCACGGATTCTCCGTCCTCCGACAAGGTATCGTCAGCGGCCGATGCCATGCTCAAGCTAAGCACGTCGTTTGCTTTCTTCGCTGGTGACCACGCCAGCGGCGTCAAGACTGAGCCGATGGCTCTGCAGCCATTCAGCGACGAGGAGACTCACAGCGAGAGCGGTCTCAAGGCAGAGCAGTACCACAGACGGGAGCGCGCCTTCGTGCCCGAGGTCAAAAAGGATGACCGGTACTGGACGAAGAGACGTAAGAATAACGAAGCGGCGAAGAAATCGCGCGAGAAGCGACGCATGCAGGATCAGCTGCTGGCTCACAATGTCGCCGAACTGAAAAAGGAAAACGACGATTTGAGATTGGAGTTGGAGCAGATGAAACGCCATTATGGATACCCAGTTAATGTCAGGTTTGATCCTAATCTGGGCCCGCTCGAACGGAACCACATCAAACCTATTATAGTTCAGCCTTTTCCTGATAATTCTGTCAGTGTACCTTCTCCCAAAAACTCAGTACAGTCACCTCCACCAGTATCGTTCAAACCACTGGCTATTGCACGGTCTGAGATTCCTGCTACAAATGACCACACAACCGTGGCCGTTAATGTGATGGCGGTGTCTCATCACTCACCTCAAACTCGCATTTCGAACGGTCACAATGGGGTAGATTATGAGAGAGTCAGTGATGGCGAACTCAAACGCAGGGATTCGTGCGAAACCGCCCTGGATTATTCCTCTCCTTGCAAAGCACGAAAAGTGGATGAACATAAACACATCGATTGCACGAATGCTCCGCCATCTGGTGGTGGTGACAAAGTGGAAAGCACTCGTGCTCAAGAGCGCAAAGGAATACCGCATAAACTGCGCCACAAATACAACAGCATGAGTTTCGTTGGCAGCACGGCAGAAGACATGGTTGCAGGCATAGAGCCGTGTACTCGAGGCGACTCCGAACCGGAGATACCCACGGCGAGCGGCGAATCGCACTTTGCGTCGCACTCGGACAGCGATGCCTCGTGCGCGGATGACGCGGGCAGGGTAGAGAGCGCGTACGCTGAGAAGCGGCGGCGTAACAACCTGGCGGCGAGGCGGTGCCGCGAGCACAAGCGAATGCTTGCCAGGATGCAGGCCAGCAAGGCCGACCTGCTGGAGGAAGAGAATTGCAAGCTGAAAGGCGAAATGCAGCATTTGAGTGGCGAGGTGCACTACCTCAAAGAGCTCATACGGAAGAAAGCACAAGCTCAAACCTCCGGGGTGCCATTCGAGACACCGGTGCACTTGCTGGATAAACTGGACCAAAGGGATAATGCGTAGCCTTTCGGCGAATTTTGCATGCTGACCACACTGCTTATTTGTATCTGTTTCTCTTACGTCTAGTTTGTGAACGGATTGCAGATTTTCAAAAGAAAGTGTGATAGATGACGTGTTTCGTTACCTGCTGTCTAAAAATATAGTAGAATCAACTGCATAATGCACTAGTGCATGTAACTACTCGTGAACTGTGACGAGAGGCCATTAAAAGGAGAAGCAGGTGTTAATCATTTTATTTCCTGATAGAGAGACGCCATTAGGGCTCTCACAACTCAAAGTACCTACTTGTACTTCACAACGAATCAATATTCAGTATGGTATTTTTATGTTGAATATGTAGTTCAGGTTGGGGAGGGGGGAGGTGGGGGTGGGGGGCGACTTAGGGTGTTCGCAACTGCTCTCATATGCATACATATCGAAACTAAGATACCTCCAGCCCGTCACTGTAACGTCGTTTCGATATCTGTTGTTTTTGTCCGTGTACTTTGTAATTTTCTTGACTGTTTCTTTTCATTGTACGTCCTGTTTTACAGAGGGAAGGTTTATGCGCTAATTTTCCCGTCAAAATTTAATTAGGAATAGTGTGGGCGGGAGGTTTACATCCGCCTTCTCTCCAAGTCTTTGGATGCGTTTATGTTTTATTGAGTTATTATTCATACATAAAACATCTTTTCACAGCCTCTCCACATTTCGTCTCATCTTTGGTCTGACAAAATTAGCGTCCGCCCAGAAAGTACGTATGTCCCTCCCTGCCCCCCCCCCCCCATTCCGTCGTAGGCAAAATATGTGACATTATTGATTGACTTAAACAGTGTACGTTCGGCGGCACACACCCAGCGCGTTCGCACTTTATGGACGGCACGTAACGGGAAAGGGCGTGTGAGAGAAGATTTTGCTAAATGTGGAACACATTGGAAGAGAGGGTCACATTCTTATACCAAAAAACTTACCGGACCCGCGATCCATAGGGGTCCGGATTCTTTACAGTAAGGTATCAAGTATCACTTTTATGTGTGGACTGGATCTGATATATCTTTAGTTGTTCACGCAGTCATAGTGAATGCTTTTGTTAGGGCAGTGCTAATTTTAAAAAAATAATTTGCATAGCATTATGCCAAAGAAGTGCTTTGTTTATCCTTCAGTGTTTTGTGTGTGTTTTATATATATATATATATATATTTGTACACGTACAGTTTTGCTTTCATGTTTATAGTCAAAACTTTATTTATATATAACCTTTTCAATAAATGAAAATTTATTGTACTTTTTCATTAATCTTTTCAATACATTAAAATTTATTTTACCTCTTTTAGACAAGCCGACTTGGCACGCTGGTCTTGTCTCAGTAGTAAGAGAATCCGTCGCCTGGATAGACGCATGCGAACTATTACCTAAAGTGTTTCTTCTTCCACGATTTTGATGGGATTTCTTTCAAATTTTGCACGAGTGTTTCCTGCGTTGACTCCTTGGCGATTTGCCAAAAGTGGCCAAATTGCGCCATTTTGAAATTTTTTATTAGCCAGTTTTCAAAAGACTTCTTCTCCCACAGTTTTCACAGAATTTCTGTCAAATTTGGTTCGAATGTTCCCTAGATGCTCCTCTCTTGTGATTCGCCAAAGAAATGCCCGAATGGCGACATTTGAATTTCTTGTTTGCCAATTTTCAATGTGCTTCTACACTTTTGATTAGATGGTTTCAAATTTCGTATCTTTAGCCAATTGGCGTCATTTTGAAATTTTTGATCTCCCACAATGTTGATCAGATTCAATTTAAATTTTGTACTCTTGATCATTGCCTCCTCGAACGTTAAATTTTGTGGCGTTTCGTCAAAAATTGGCCAAATGGTGTAATAAGTTTTTATTACCTGATTTTCCAAATGCTTCTCCCACAATTTTGATCGGATTTCTTTCAAATTTTGTGTTAACTAAAAGGGCATGTCTTCAACACTTGCTTAATTTGACGATTCGCAAAATGGCCAAATGGCGTTATTTCAAAAACTTTTGTAAGCCAATTTTAAAAATGCTTGTTCCCCCACAGTTTTAACTAACTTCCTTTCACATTTTGATTAACTAGATCTCGGCTGGTTACAATGTCCCTATACATTCGTGTAGTCATTTCGGTAAACACGCATAGACAAAGGCAAGGCCATCCTATCTTTTCTCCATCCGTGTGCACATGTGTATAATACATTTAAAGTAGTCAACCAGCTTGTACTGCCAGACACCAGGTACACCTCCAGCTTCGACCGCATGTGTGTGTATGGCAATGGTGTGTGTTTGTGTAATCAGGAATATTTTTGGGACTGTTCCCGCAACTCAACCTTCCACATATTGACGGAATAGCGGCAATTCTTGTCGCAAAAAAAAAAACTAAAAAAAAGCTAACTAACTGGTGACCGTTGGAGTACTTTCATTTACTGTGTCTCAACTGGTCCCTGTATATTTTGTTCCAGTTCTTTCATATTCACATGCAACCTCAGCATGCAACCGAAGCTAGTTTCCACTTTAAAAACCAGTATGAGACACAGTCTTCAACGATTTTAACATCAAACTTCGGTTCCTCATTGACATATTTCATCCCACACAAAACTCCCGTGCAACCAAAGAGCTTGTATTATTTAAGGGTCTTTGGTGCAACACACTGTAATTCCATTGAAAATACATGCGACTTGCGCAGATCTGGGAATCAAACTGCAAAATATTTGTGTTCCACCCATGGGCTTCCACTTGGTGAACAGGTCTGAAAAAGACAGAAATCGACCGGACTACCTGATGTGTCAAATTTTTAAGTAACAAAGACTTACCCAGAGGCAGAAAAATATTGTAATTGGCCTTTCAGAGAAAGAAATGTTAGCACTCGCATTTTCACACACATAAGAAACTAGACCGTTTTCGCTACCGAGTAGCGAAAATTACACTTGAGGGCCACAAAAAGTACCATTCTGAACTCTTAAAATTCACAACCGACCATGGACGAGGTGAAGGTCACCAAGATACCTCTTCCCTTATCTTCTCTTTTAGGCCCAAACGATCGAAAATAAACTGAAAATCGCATTACCTCTAACCGTTTTTGGAACTTTCGGTTTTTGATACTGGCCATGAGCAAAATGGTCAAGATCACTTTTTGACTTTGACCGTTGCCGAGGAGGTCAAGGTCATCGAGACATCTCTTACATATGGTCTTTTAGGTCTAAAGGGTCGAAAATAAGCTCAAAATCGCTCTACCTCTAACCATTTCCGAGACAATGGCCAACTTCCGGTTTTTGACATTGACCATGACCGAGGAGGTCAAGATCACCGAGGTACCTCTTACACATAGTCTTTTAGACCCACAGGGTCGAAAATAAGCTCCAAATCGCTCTATCTATGCCTATTTTGGAGATATTGGTCAACTTCCGGTTTTAGAATTAGACCATGGCCGAGGTCAAGGTCACCGAGATATTTCTAACATAAAGTCTTTTAGGCGCAAAGGGTCTAAAATAAGCTCAAAATGGCTCAATCTCTAACCGCTTACGATATAATGGTCAACTTCCGTTTTAGACTTGGGCCATAGCCGAGGAGGTCAAGGTCACCGAGATATCTCTTACAGATAGCCTTTTATGCCCAAAGGGTCGAAAATAAGCTCAAAATCGCTCTATGTGTAACCCCTTATCGAGATAATGGTCAACTTCCGGTTTTTTACTTTGACTATGTCCGAGGAGGTCAAAGTCACCGAGGTGCCTCTTAAATATAGTTTTTTTTTAAGCCCAAAGGGTCGAAAATAAGCTCAAAGTCGCTCTATCTCTAACCGTTTTCGAGATAATTGTCGACTTTCAGTTTTTGACTTTGACCATGACCGAGGAGGTCAAGATCACCGAGATATCGCAACAACTATGGGGTATTCAGATGCTCACCAGTTTCGTTACCCCCAACTAAAACTGACTTCATGCATATCGCGTATTACACGATGACATAAAAGGAGCTTTGTTTGAGCGAAGACCACTATTCCTTACGACTATCACTGTCTAGATGATGGTGTGATTAATATTTTCGCGACGTTTATATGTCACTGTTCCGACGTCTGAATAAGCTGATGGGCGGAGAAACTGCAGAAAAATTTGGTTGCAAATTCCGACCCTCCTCAAAGAAAATAAATAAATAAACAAATAAATGACCTGGTGGTCAAATGGTCCGTTTTTCATTTCGCTGATGGTCATATGTAACAAATAGACGGATCATTCTTCTCGTGTTGTTTATTTTTACATATTTATTATTATTTGTTTGCGAGTTAAGTAAAGTCAAAATGGCATTTGTAGTGTGAAACAACTTTATAGCAAGTGTGGAGGTGAGCATCCCCGAAACGAGGGAGATAGGTATCCCCGCTGAGATATTTGCTGTTCAACCTTACGGCAAAAATACCTCACATTGCACATATTTACTCGGTAGTGAAGAGATCAACAGCTTGCTTGTACTATTAGCTATATGTATAGCGTGCGTCTGCCTTATTATGGGCTTCAATGACAAAATTTCAATGTCCATTTTTGCATATAACATGTTAATGATTTTCTTAAAAAACTGAAGTGAACGAACTAGACATACCACAGTTTGTCTCTGCCAAATTGGTGGCCTAGCCCTAACCGTCTCAGAAGAGTTAGCGGGTTACTATGCTTGCTATGTGGTATATATTTGTGGTTAAATGGCATATTTGGCTTGGGTATGAGAATGGTCATTGTTGTTGATTATTACAAACAGCATTTTCTGAAAGCCGCACTTCAAATGTTTAGCTTTCCACAAGATTTCCTAATGTGACTGATTCACTGAAAATAAATTACGGTGGTTTTCTAAAGTCACTGATTTGACAAATGCACTGTAGCATATATAAATATATAAATACGATATTTAAGTATTGTATAATAAAAAGGATGGATCATTGAGAAGACTGGCCAGCAGTTCATTGTGCGGTTTATAGAATTCCCGCAACATTTTTCTCGTTTCGTTCAGCATTACTGATCTCCTTGAATGCTTGCTTTGATTCAAAATCTTGCTGCTTGATTTTCGCTGAAATGCGGGACGTGTCAGTGGCTTCAGCTCCAGGAAATCGTAGACTTTTTGAACAACTGCAAATTTATCTTTTGAATAATCTTCAAGTTTAATTATTTTAAGCTGAGTTTTTGGAAAAACCTCGAACCACTCTTGTATGATTAGCGCATAGAGTCCAACTTGTAATTTGGATAAAAATACGTCTTGTGTTGATGCTCCTGGGTTATAATGTACACATCTTCTGTGGTTGTGTCCAAAAGTATCCATACAATTCCTCACCCACGCAATGGCTGTGTTACATTTTTCGTGAAAATCCGTTCCACTTTTTTGGTCTAAAGCTTTCCGAGCGTTCGCTCTGGTGCGATGCGACTTCGGCAACAAGGCATAGAAATAGTAACTCGACGCTAGTCGATCAATTGGATTTCTGAGAATAAAGAGAAATTTAGCATTGGGGAGAATGTGTTTAATTTGACGAGGAGTGGACAGTCTTGGGCGAAGTGGATCTTTGATAAGGATGTGTTCGTATTTTCGCCAAGCGATTTGCCACAATGAGGTTCCTGGCGTGCCGTCAAGCGTTATGGTTGGATGATAGCCTTTTCCGTTTTCTTCGTCTTCCACTCTGACAGAAGTTATTGCCTCACGGGCTTTATCAAATTTTCTCAAATACTGATGAAATGGAACACCTTCATATTGTTGATTGCCCCACCAATGTATTTCTTTAGGTTGGGCTGGAGAAATCTCGGGATGGATGAGCAAGGATGCGTATAAATCACTAGTTCCACATTTTTCCAGTCCAGCCAAGAAGAAATATGGAAGACAGTGAACTTCCTGTGTTGACTTGCCATTGCTATCCTCTGATATAAAGCATGGGTTTTTGAAGTTGTCCAGATACTGAAACTGAGGTATATCGAATGCGTTGGTGGCGTTAAAATATGTTCTGCTGTCATATGCCGTGCTGTTTCTGGTACCAGCGCCCCAATAACTATATTCTGCGTCAGAATTTATTCTATGATAATGTATATTAGTATGATCGTTTTCCAAGTAGAGTTCCAATGGAATGGCTCTTGAATCATATTTTTTTGAATATGTGAATCGGCCCTGGTGTATATAATAGGACACACACAAAATCCAAATTACACATAAAATAGCCAAAAATGAAAACATTGAAAAAACTTGTCTTTTGTTCTTCATTTTCACAGCACAGCATGCTGTTCAATAATGTGCGTTTTGTTTAATTGAACTCCATTTTAATATTTTTAAAAAGTGCCTGTAATACTTTAAACGTGTAAAATTTTTGCATGAAAACACTCAAGGCCTGAAGATTTTATGATATTATGTTTGAAGATTTATTAGAAGTCAATATTTAAGCAAAGTTACGCATTGCAAATCAATGACGCTTCTTCAAATGGTTGTTTCTGATTCAAAGTTTTGAATCGAAGAACAGTATTTTTTTTTCATTTAAAATTTCATGTAGTTGAGGGCTCGGTTCTTTGCAATTCCCCTTTAGCTTCTGCTGTGTAAAATTTATACGCAGTTGGAGAAACAAAATTATGAACTATATTTTAATGTTAATATATTACCCAGAGCTATAAAAACCCGAGATTGCAAGAATATTTTTAGCCCGACGAAGATATTTGTAACACTTTTATTCTGTTAATTAAATTTGTATATTAATAATGTATATTAAATTTGACATGTCTGTACAACAGAATCTCAAAAAGAAAAAAAGAGAGAGAGAGAAAAAGAAACAGAAACAAAATATAGGCCTGGTGCCTGTATTTCGTTTGGCAACTTTCGCAGGGCCGAACTTTTTTGTTAAAAATTTCAATGACCCAGCATTGGCCAAAATCCTTGTTTTTTTCTTACAACGTATGGTTTAATGGTGGTGTTGAACGTCACTATGACAAAATACATAATTTGCAATTTATAAGTTGCTACTTTGAAGTGTTTAAAGTGTCTTCTGTATGAAAATGTGTTATAAATGTCTCCTCTGAAAGGCACTTTTCTGCACTTTTAATTTTGTAAAATTGTACAGTCAGCGTCTTTCTTAGTTCCACCGTGGCCACTTCTTGTTTTTTTTTTTCAATTTTTTATTTGTGATTTTCGTGACCCGGCCAGGGGGTCGGAAACAACGTTTTTTCCTAGCCTAAAAATGAATGTGCAACATATGAACAAAATAAACGACAGGATAGAAATTGAGTGATAATTTTATGACATTGTTATAATGACATGGCAGATGTATCACAGCAAATGGCCTTTGTGCCTTATCAGGACCATTTTAGTCAGGAATATGGGACATACGCCGTCTTAGAACAGCGCAAGACATAGACCCTGGTTGGTCTGCGAGGATGCTATTTTAAACTGTCGTTTTATTTCGTTACTCGCAAAAGCTCGTTTTTTTTTTTTTTTGTTTTTTGTTTTTTTTTGTTTTTGCGAAATACAATGCCAGTTTTAGTCCGGAGCAGGTGAGCATGCTATTCTGAACTTAGCGAGAAAGGTCGTGAGTTACGTATATTTTGCGGAAAGATCCATTGTCGTGACAACGTGGGAGGAGACTATGGTTAAAGTCAGATGAAAACATATAACTTAGTTCCGCTTCTTTTATTGCTTCCTGTAAAATGGATCGGGAGAACATTCCCGAATCGAAACCGCATGTGCAAAGAACCAAAATTAGTTCTTTCACTTATCAAAAACTAAGAACTCTCCTCAAAAATGCTGACAGACTGACCAACACCGAGTGTTGCTGACACCCCCCCCCCCCCCTTCCCACGGCTTCCCACTGGTTTGAGCCCAACTTCGAACACTCGATAATATCTAAAATAAACTCTTATTTTGTATTTCATGAAATCACAAAACGACGTTGAATCAAACGTTCATATGAATAAAATTAAGCATCTACAGTGCATTGACTCCATCAGTGTTAAGAGGTAAACCAGGCTCTCATACTGTCACATCGCAAAAGCTCTGAATTCGCTTATCTCCACTTTTCCAGAAAATACTTTCCACGCAATAAAAACAGAACCTTTTGTAGCAGATCGAACAGTCCCATCTCCCCATCCATCCAGCAACCAATGAGAGAGTGGCGGAATCGAGTATTACGAGAATTAAGTCAGTAATGACATGGGGGCCTGTCAGAGAGTGGTGCGTTGGTTCGAGGATGGTTATCCCTTCTCCTTCTAAACAAGGCCTGAGGGAACAAACCGTCCACACCTCTCACCCCCCAAGTGCCGGAAAGTTAGTTACATTCTATCTTCTGGACTCGGAGAACAACTGAGCCCTTCAGGAAATGATAGAAAATTTGCAGGGCAAAGGGACGATAGAGAAAATGCCAGCAAACAAGCCGGAGTTCTTTAGTAAGGTCAGGGGGTTGGGAACTGGTCGAACTGGTCATAGATGTTTCATCCTTCAATGAGTTTCTGCAAGTGACCTCGTTCCAGATGGATGTAGGATGCGTCAGTAAACCTATCAGGCTCTTACCATCAGACCCCATCATCCCGTCAGTAAGCATATCTGCTTCCAGATAGCGCCAAAAAAAAAAAAAAAAACTTCCAGTTTCTTCCCTTCTGCCTGTCCACAGTCTGTATGTGTTTTCGAAGGTCATGAAGGTTATGAAGTCATGAGAACATCTGCAAGTTATGTTAGTGTTCCAGTACCTGGACGATTGAGTTCTTGTGTATTCTTGTGAGGAGCGCCAGGTAAAGAGGGCTTCACGGTTAGTTCCGGCAGTGAAAGCCATTTCAAAACATGTGAGATTGACTGTGGTTCAGGAAAGGTCCATAAAAGCCAGGATGCGGGTGTCATAAACCTCTCGACGTGCCTATTCACCTCCTCCCCCCAGAGATAGAAATTAAGACAGATGCCTCCCCGGACGGGTGGGGAATTCATTTTCAGGGTCACATGTGGAGAAACGAATGGAGTCTTTCCCTTCACAGATGTCACATCAACTTGCTAGAATGCCGAGTTGTCTGAATAGCCTTAAACAAACCAGCCAAAAAAATCTCAGAGACAGGAGTGTTCACGTACTTCTTGACAACTTCACAGCAATGACGTACCTGAACAGGCAGGGGGCCAGTTGGCCGCAGCTGTCATCCCTGACTTTCAAGATTCTCTCATCTGCTCGCCAATACCGGATCGTTATCACGGCCAATCATCTACCAGGGAAACTTAACGTATTGGCTGACCTGGCTTCCAGAGCAGGCGAGGTCATCCACACCGAGTGGTGCCTGGCCCAATCGTCCTTTCAGTGGATAGTGCGTCAGTCCCGACGGGATTCCCCTTACTCTTGATATGTTTGCCAGTTCAATGACGGCTTACTAGCTCAGATCGGGCAGCTTGCGTAGTGGACGCCTTCAATTCCCCGTAGCCGACGCAGAGGTGCTTTATATTCCCTCTACTAATTATCCATCAGATGTTGCAAAGGATAGTCTCCAGAAGCCCCATGGTTTACTCCTTCGTTGCAAGGCAGTCCATACCGATCTCTTGCCACAAAGAAATGCTGTCTTAACAGAATTGGCAATACCTCTCCCGACACTTGCTGAATCTACGCCTGTGATGCCTAACATGTCCCAGGAAGGGAAGAGATTTTCAGGGAGTGGTGAAAATTCTGAAAATTCACACATGGTCTACGGCTAAGGTGTACAGATCACAATGGAATAAGTTCGCCTCTTGATGGGGTAGGTCAAAACTTCATCTGTTCAGGCTTCCACGGCAGTGGTGGCGCATTTTCTAGACCACCTTTTTACGGAACATCAGTTTAAGGTAGGATCCATAGAGTGCTATAGAGCTGCCATTGGTTCTAGGCTTAAGGCAACAATGGGCTACGACCCAAGAGAAGAAATGTCCTTATCGCAATTGATGAGGCACTTCGAGGTAAATTCTACTCCAGTCAGCTGCATTGTAGCTGAATAGGACGTCTCCTTAGTTTTACGATATTTGCACGGTGCAGAAATCTTTGGGCAGGACGCCATTTCTGCTCTGGGCTCAATGCAACGACGGACTTTGTCCCAGAGAAGACAGTCGATCAGACATTATTGGGTAAACGTTCCCTGCTCTAGCTGCAATATAGCCCAGTTGGACCTCTCAATACTCCTGCGGTATTTGCAATGTGTAAAAATTTTCCGAGAGGTCGTCAATGTCTTCCTTCTAGCTTTAGTGAGAGAAGAGGCGAAATTCGTGTCTTGTAGAGAGGTCATGAAAATGAACGGTGAGTGGAAAAGGTCTTTCTTGAGCAGGCTTCATTGGTAAGACTAAGATTGTAATTCAAGGAATGGATACTTTTGTGCATATCTTTCCAACGGCCTAACAGGAAGAACAGGTGATAGAAGGTATGGTCTCTCTGTGTTCGGTCAGTGCTTTTCGCCATTATCTTAAGATGTCTGAGGCATATAGGTCAGAATATCAAAAAGCTCTCATTATGTCCTTTATGCGAAATTTTCGTAAGGACCTTTCTAAACTCACCATCTCTGATTATATAAAGGGGGCTGTCCTCGCAGCTTATCAAAAGGCACAGACCTTCACTGGCCTGCAGACAAAGTGAAAAGCCAGAGCACATCAGATCCGTCAAATTGTCAACTCTCTCAGGTCTCTCCGTAATGTGTCACTTTCTGCTATATTTCAGAGTGTTAGTCTTCACCTAATTCTTTTGTTAAGTATTATTTTTAAGACTTCTCTCCAAATGAGCTTACAGGCCTTTATTCTTTGGGTCCGTTTATAGTGGCAGATACGACCGCTATGGATTAATGTTTTTGTTGCAGACCACCCACTCCCAAGCACAAGGGCAAAGGCAAACAGAAAGGTGGCTTCTCCAAAGCACAAAACAACGGCTTCAAGAGGAAAAAGCAGCACTAGAAGGGTCTGTTCACTACTCAAGAACTCTTCGCAAGTGTTGACTGCATACCCGGATTGTTCATTTTTTCCTTGCATTGACCGTGTTTTTTCAGTTTCCTGATGATCCATATACACTACAAACCGTTTTAGCGTGCCACGATCATTTTGCTCCATGACGAGAAAAAGTGAGAGAATCCATGCTAGCTGCTCCCGCAATTCTATATCAGCTGTTGTAGTCGTTGTAGGGTGTCATAAGTGTTTAGCATTTCCTGACCGTGTCAGCGTGGACAACTGTACCATAATAGCCCCCATACCACTAGTTTTGAGTTTAAAGAGTGTCTAATACTTTTCGTCCTTTTTGTAGAAAAAGCAGTGTCTGTCATTTGAGTTACTTTTATTCTTGGGCTGTGAAGTTAAGCGTTAGAAAATCAACCCGGATTAACTCTCAAAGCATGATCTTAGTTACTTCTGTGAGCACTTCAGAGGCAGTACATCTGTAACTGACGATGTGAAGAATTATTATTTGATATTCTCGGCAACAGCCGTGTCCGAGGTCGAAATCAATTCAGTGGGAAGCCAGAAGGAGATGGTCAACAACACTATGTCAATCACTCTGTTTGTTTTCCCGATCCAATTAATTGGAAGTATTAAAAGAAGACTTAACCCAGATGTTTTCCAGCTGGTCTAAGAACGGACTTCGACCTTTTCGTGCAGTTCAGAACGGTAGACTCCCCTGCCCCGGACACCAATCCCATCTAAAAGTAGAGTAAATCCAATTCGAAGCTTTTATTTATTAAAACGACCTTTTACGAATAAAATGGTAGTTCGCGTTCTCCATTTTTAGCTTATTCTCCCTCTCATCCATCCCAAAACAAGCCTGGGTGAGTTTGTAGCCACCTGGGTAAGCTTAAAGGGAATGCCCTATGTGTTGTGACGTAATACTAAAGGATTACCTCATTCTGATTGATTGTTGGATTGGTGGTGGGATGGGACTATTAGAACTGCTAGATTTTTATTGTGTAACCCGTCTAAAAGTGGAGAACGCGAATTACGCTTTTACTAATAAAGCTCGTTTTACGAAATAAAACGACGGTATTACTGAAACTTACAGGCCACATATAAAAATGTTACTTAAATGCAGGGTATTCCGCGAAACCTGCAAAACATGTACGGCTAGACAATCTATCACTCAGTATTGAATTGTAAACAAAGAAAGTTACACATTTAAATTAAAACGCTGTTTTCTAGCAATTGGGCAGTTATGGACCCACAGTTGCCACTAGCACGGCCATGACAAGCCGATCACCTGTGAGTCATCACATGACTAGCTGTCATGTTACTGAGGGTGCTGTTTGCATGGCTTGTGTCCCTTTTGTCTTGCGCTGGAACCGGGAAAGAGGCAAAATACCGTGATCAATCTAATATGACCCAAACTGAAAGTGTCACGCAAAAATATTCTCTAAATCGTTTATGAAGTATGCAGGTAATCAAGAAACACAGTCCATGCAAGTGCAAGTGAAAAATAAAGTCCGAGAACACAAAACAAGCGTCCTTGAGCAGAGAGACCAGTCTAGTTCCTGATGAGCTCTACAAGAGCTGGCAACTTGTCGTACCTGATGGATTTAAACCTTAGATTCCAGTATCTGAACCTTATAATTCGCTGCTAGGATTACTCCTTTTACATAATTTGAGATCATTTCTTAGTGTTTTGTTCTCTGACCTATATGCACCTGAGATTTTAAGGTACTGGCGTAGAGCTTTGACTGAGCACATAGAGACAGACCTTCTATCACTTGTTGTGCCACTAAATCCGTCGAATGATATGCTCAAACGCACAAATCCCTTGAGTGACAATAAGTCTTGCCCATGAAGCTTGTACAAGAAAGACCTTTTCCACTCACCGTTTACTTTCATGATCTGTCTCCAGGATATGAATTTCGCCTCTTCTCTCACTAAGGCTATAAGGAAGGCAAACCGTATTTTGGTGTTTTAAGCAAAATGACATCCTCTCCGAAGATTTTTACACATTGCAAATACTACAAAAATAGGGAGAGGTCCAACTGGGCTACATGTCGGTTAGAGAAGGGAGCACTTGTCATAAAATGCCTGATCAACTGTGATCAATTGTCTTTCCTGGGTCAAAGCTCGCCCTTGCATTAAGCCTACAGCTAATGGCGGCCCTATAAACCTCTATTCAACAAGTTTTCAACTGATCCTGTGTAACGTGGTGATCTAGAAATTCTGCTACCATTGCACAGGAAACCTGGAAAGGGTCAAATTTTACTTACCGCACCAATAGATATACTTAAGCTGATGACTGTTTGTGACTGTTCACTAGTTTTTCATTCCTTTGCTTGGAGAATCATTTACCTTCTGTGTGGAGAGGAGTGGACGTATTTCACTTTCATGACCTATCTCCAGGATATGAATTTCGCCTCTTCTCTCACTAAGGCTAGAAGGAATGCAAAGCTTATTTGGTGTTTTATGCAAAAGGACGTCCTCTCAGAAGATTTTTACACATTGCAAATACTACAGAAATAGGGAGAGGTCCAACTGGGCTACATTTCAGTTACAGAAGAGAGCACTTAACCTAAAATGCCTGATCAACTGCGAGTAATTGTCTTTTCCAGGTCAAAGCTCGCCCCTGCATTAAGCTTACAGCCAATGGCGGCCCTGTAGCCCTCTATTCAACATGTTTTCAACTGATCCTTTGCAACGTGATGATCCAGAAAATCTGCTACCATTGCGCAGGAAACCTGGAAAGGGTCAAATTTTACTTACCGCACCAATCGGCATACTTAAGCTGTTGACTGTTTGTGACTGTTCACCAGCTTTCCACTACTTGCTTGGCCTTACCTTCTAAAAAGAGGTGCAGATTCAGCAAGGAGAGGAGTGGACGCATTTCAGTGCTATTGAAACATGTATCGTATGGCAAGGAATCTGTTTGGTCTTCACAGCTGTGCACTACGGGAGTAGTGAAAACCACAGGGCCTGAGGAGACCACGGGGCAGCCAATTATCCTTTGCAATATCTGATGGAGAATCGCTTGTAGGTACAAAAAGGGCTTCCTGCGCTGGCTTTTGAGCAATTGAGTATACCCGTTATAAATCCTGCCTGATTTGGACATGGTGATATGAACCTGGGGAGCTGAGCCATCACTGAATTGGCAAACAGCTCTAGGGTAGTGGGATCCCATAGGGATTGACGCACTAGCCTTGGAAAGAATGTTTACGCTAGAGACCACTCTGTCAGGATGATCTGGTCTGTTCTGGAGGAGAAGTCAACCAGCACGTTTAGTTTCCCTGCTAGATGACGGATGAAAGGCATGGGTACGGCACAAAATGACAGGATTTAGAATGTGAGGATGGATAGCTGGAGTGATCTGAAACCACTCTATCTTGTTACCACTGCTGCGCAAAGGCCTAGCAAGACTTGCACATTCTTGTTTATGTATTTTTTGGGAAGGGCTTCCCCATTTACCCCGCCACACTTAGCCTTGGAAGTGCATTCCCCTCCACCCGTTCAGAAAGGCTTAGTTCTACTTTTGGGGGAGGGGTGGGAAATGGAAGGGGCGGGAAATGAAAGGCGTATTTCTACTTTTGGGGAAAGGACGACGCCTTTTTTAATTTTGCTACACCCGTTGAAAGCTGGTAGAACCGCCCGACTGACCCAAGGAATATCTATACAAAATTTGAAGTCGATACGACTTTCCGTTATCAAAATATCTTGTACACAAGATCTTGTCCAAATTATATGTATATTTTACGTCATGACGTCATACGCTGCACTCATTCGTTGTACTCGCTACAAAATTTGACAGAATCGTTCGAACTTAATAAGCAAGAAATTCACCAAGTTTGAACTTTATCCGATGTTAAGCGGCTGAGAAATCCTACAATATTTTAAGGTAATGACGTCATACGCAGTTCCTAATTTTGCTATATCCGTACAAAGTTGAAAGACCGTTCGACTGACCCAAGGAATATCCAGATAAAATTTGACGTCGATAAGACTTTCCATTATCGAGATACTTGTACACAAGATCATGTTCACAATATATACATATTTTACGTGATTACGTCATACGCCGCACGCGTTCGTTGAAGTCGCGACAAAATTTGATAGAATCTTTCGGACCTACCATGCAGCAATATCACCAAGTTTGAACTTTGTCCGATGTTCAGCGGCTGAGTAATTCTGTACACCAAATTTTAACGCAATGAAGTCATACGCCTTCCCTAATAAAAGCAGCATGTGTCAAAAGTTGATAGAACCGTTCGACCTACCCAAGGAATGGACAGATCAAGTTTGAAGTTGATCCGAATTTTCCTTCTCGACAGGTCTTGCACACAACATTTTGTTCACAACAGACTGACATACACTTATACATACACACACAGAACGTACAAACACTATACGTCTTCCCTGGATCGGGCTACCAGAATTCCTTGATGATGAACGAAGCAGCGATGCGAGGGCTTTTCTTTTATCTCGTCTCTCTTGTCACGGTTTTGATAGTGGTTTTCGAGCCTCTGACAATTAAGTGATCACACTCTGGGGAAGTCACAGTTTTATTACGGAAAACTACTGTCCCTCTTGGTGAGAGAGTAGGCTGGAGAAAGCTTGATGTCAAAGCAAGCAATTGCGGATTGAAATATCTCAATTATAAGCAACTCCTATTTGGTGTGCGCTGTAATGCATCCTTGATCTTGTAGCTTCCAAGAAGAACAAGAAGAAGAAGAGGCACACTTCCTGGAACTGTCGACATGTCACCACTGGATGTAAACTTATCATCTACCAGACCAGAGTTAAAAGGTTAAACTCTGTAGAACAAATTTATCCAGAATTTAGAATGAGATAAATTATTCCGCTTTTAGTTATATAAATAAACAAGACTGTCTAGGGACATTGTGACCAGCCGAGATCTAGTAAATCACTTATCAATAGGCTTGCATGGTCGCCAAAAAGTGGTTGTCATATTGTTAACCTCGGTTGATGAAAATTCCAACAAATTTATGAAGGAATCCAATCAAACTTTGGGAGAACAAGCGTTTTAAAAATTGATTGCTTAATATTTTTAAATGCCCCCCCCCCCATTTAGCCAATTTTTGGCGGGTTGCCAGAAAAGTAATTTTTGAAAAGAGGACCGCCTTATGAACATTTGTGAAAAATTTGAAGACAATCTGATCAAAATCGTTGAATATGGACTTTCAAATTTGGCCAAAGAAAAATGTCCCCTTCCCCATTTGGTCAATTTTTGGTGGCTCACAAGAAACGTGCTTTTCAGATGGCAGGCTAGTGAACATTTATGCAACATTTGAGGAAGAAAAAATTTAAGAAGAAAACAAGTGTTCACAAGGACATAGTCCCAGCCTGCGAAAAGCGAAAAGGCCAATTCCAGCGTGCAGGAACAAGGAATTTCCCTGAAAAATTGGGCTTCAAAAGAAGATGGGAAAGTGCTAGCTAGAATATTAATTTAGCAGCGGACCCGTGGAAACTGGAAACAGATCTTGTGTATCTCTGGTAGACTGGATAGTCTACCAGAGATGCCTACGATTAACTTATCCACACACACATCTACATTCAACAGTGCGAATGTTTACTTAACTTGCGTTGAAGCGCGGTGCTTATTTTGGACCAGAGCGCATATTTCTGTAACTTCCATCGATGCGCGGTTCGCAGTTCGGACCATTGCGCATGTTTATGTAACTTGCGTCGATGTGCGATTGTTATTTCTGACTAGCGCGCAAGTTCATTGAACTTGCTTTGATTCGTTATGGACCAGTGTGCATCTTTATTTCAAAAATACCCCAAAAAATAAAAAATTCCTAAATCGAGTCAAAGAGCACAAACCGTATGCCCATCCCACCTAATATTGTCTAATACCAAAAATAACTGAAATCGGATAAAAACCGTAGGAGGAAATAACTTGATATACAAAAATGTATAAGCCGTATGCATGATCCCTTAAAGATGCGTCGCACTAAAAATAAATGAAATTGGATCAGAACTGTAGGAGGGAATGCCTTTTGAAGTTTCTTATTAAAAAATTCTCCCAAAATACAAAAATTGTCCCATCCACTAACAAAGCACAAGCCTTATGCATAACCCCTTAGGGATGCCTCACACCAAAAATAAAGGAAATCGGATCAAAAATGTAGGAGATGCATTTTGAATTATCTTTAAATTTTTTCTTCAAAAATTCCAAAAAAATACAAAATTGTCCGATCGACTAAATAAGCATGACCACTTAGGGGTGCCTCATACCAAAAATAAATGACATCGGATACAAGATGTAGGAGGATAAACATTTTAATTTTTTCTTCAAAAATTCCCTAAAAATTTAAAAACCACCCGATCGACTAAAAAGCACAAATCGTATGTAGCATTCCTTAGGGATGCCTCGTAGCAAAATCCAATGACATCGGATTAAAATTGTAGGAGGAGATACATTTTTAAACAATGCTGTTATAAAAATGGCTTCCCTTTTACCGAAGTTTTGGCGAATGGCCGAAAAGTAATTTTTCCAGACAGACCTAGCAAGAGAACAATCGTACAAAACTGGAAAGGAATCCGATACTAATTATGGAATAAGAAGCATTTTAAAAATTGGAAGCCAGTAAATTAAAAAATGACCCTCCCCCACTTTGCCAATTTTTGGAGAATCGCCAAAAACGTAAATCGTCAAGAGAAGCCTGCCCAGAGAATAATTGTGCAAAAATGGAAAGGAATCCGATCAAAATTGTGGGAGAAGAAGCATTTTGGAAATTAGACACCAAAAAATAAAAAATGCCCCCATCTTGCCAACTATTGGGTGGATCGCCAAAAAAAGTAATATTCTAAGAGAGGTAAACCTAAAAACATTCGCACAAATTTTTTGGAAAATTCTGATCGCAATTGTGTAAAAAGAAACATTTTGAAAATTGGCAGCCATAAAATTATAAATACCCCCATCCCCGTCACTTGGCCAGTTTTTTTTTTTTGGCAGATCACCAAAAAAGGTAACTTTCAAGAGATGCCTACCTAGAGAACAGCCGCCCAAAACAGGACAGGAATTAAATCAAAAATTGTTAGAGAAGCATATGAGAGGCATATGATAAGAACATTCTTACAATATTTGAAGAAAATCAGATCAAAAATTTTTCAGAAGAAGCATTTTGAAAATTGACAACAAAATTTTTGGCGAATCGCCAAAACTAGTAATTTTTCAAGAGAGGAGGCCTACCCAGAGAACAACTGTACAATATTGGTAAAGAATCCGATCAAAATTGTGGGAGAAGAAGCATTTTGAAAATGAGACATCCAAAAATTTAAAAAAAATGGCCCCCCCCCCCCATTCGCCCAATTTTTGGTGGATCGCCAAAATAAAAGTAATGTGTTTGAGAGACCTGTCTAGAAAACAATCGTACAAAATTTAAAGGAAATTTCGTCAAAACTGTGTGAAAAGAAGCATTGTTAAAATTGGCAACCACAAAATTATAAATGCCCCCGCCCCTCTATTATGCCAGTTTTCGCGAATCACCAAAAAAAGTAATTTTCAAAAGAGGCTTGCCTAGAGAACAATCGTGCAAAATTGTTCTATCAAAATTGTCAGAAAAGAAGCATTTTGAAAATTGGCAACAACAAATTTAAATACCCCCCATTTAGCCAATTTTTGGCGCATCGCCAGAAAGGGTAACTTTTCAAAAGAGGCTTAACTAGAGAATATCCGTGCAAAATTTGAAGAAAGTCTGATCAAAATTGTGGGAGAACAGGCATTTTGAAAATTGGCAACCGAAAAATTTTAAAATGCCCTCCATTTAGCAAATTTCTTTAAAAAGAGGCCTGCTTAGAAAACATTCGTACAAACTTTGAAAGGAATCCGATCAAAACAGGAGAAGCATTTTAGGTAAAAGTTTACACACGTACATTACGTACATACAGACGACGAATGCCCCTCTACTGATGTGCTAAGACCAGCTCGACATAGTCTGCTGGTCTAAAAAGCTCCTTGCAATTAAAATTTCCTCAAATAAATTATTGCGGAGCATATAGAATGACGTGTGTTTCTTGAACCACACAGAAAGAGAATGTCGTATTACGTATACACATGTTTCCTCGCTACTCATTGGTTGTTCGATGGATGGTGGGATAGGACTATTCCAGCTGCTGCCAGAAATGTTTTTTTATTGAATGAATAGTATTTCCGGAAAGGAAACCCATATAAAAGTGGAGATTCGAGGCTGATTGGATCAGCGAACCGAAAAGCGAATTCGAAGTTTTCGTGAAGTTAAAACGGCATCTTACAATGTATCATAAAATGTACCTGAATACTATGGCCTCAGTTGGCCCACTGTTGCCAATACAGACGTATTATTTTTTTTCGTTGGCGCTTATTAAAGAACCATCTTGTTAATGAATTTGAAACAAAATATAAAAATCTGAAAGAGTAAGGATTTGACTAATATTTGAAGAGTACACATAGAAGCATACTGGAGAAAAAAGAAAACATATATATTAAGTGATTTTTAAAATTAGTTGAAACAGTTAAAAGCACACGTTTCACACTGTTAAGTTATATATGGTCAGGTGTAAAAACCAAACACGTTTTTTTTCGGCCAGCTTGTAGCTTTTTCACACTTGCGGCAACTTATCGCGCAGATCATCCTGGCCTGTGGAACGAAATCGTTGGCCGCTCTGCACCGGGCGATGGACGGCACTACACAGCAATGCCTTCTTTATCGCAGCTCTGGAGGGCTTTCGAAAATAGTAGTGGTGCCCTCGTAGTCATATTCTGATTCTAAAACGCTCTGAATATTTTTCAAAATTAGCTCAGAATTTTCATTTTTCAGAACTTCCTCGAGGACTTTATTGTGTTTTAGCAAATTCAAATCGTTGCTTATTTTCACATATTCTTGCTGTTCGTCTTGCACATTTCCACTTTTATCCAGTGTATCCGAAGAGCGATTGGCTTCTTTGTACTTTTTAAGAATACCCAGTATTTTGCTGTATTTCTTTGCTACAGGGTCATGTCGACTTTCGTCTGATTTGGTCCTTAATGACTGGTCAGACTTTTTCTTCGCAACCTTCTCTCTCATGGCCCAAAACAAATTTTCTTCATCTTTGACATGTTTCCTTCGAACATAGCTCTGTAAGCGTTCTAAGAGTGGTTTGTATGATTTAATCTCATCTTTTAATACTCCTTCACGCTTGAGGTGCGATCCGTCATAAAACTCGTACGGTAAACTCTCGCCAGCATATCGCCTGGAGTTTGTACCGAAATTCATGTCGTCTGGGATAAAAACTAGCCTGATAAATATCAAAATAACAGCAATTACTGCTAAATGAATAGCCTGGCTCACGAGCCGTATACAACATTTGAAACACATTCTTTTTACCATATTTTAGGTTATAAATAACCACTTTAAAGCTCTTTTGCTTTAAATATTAATGACAGAAATTTTCCGATTCACACAAGATAAATCTTGAACGTAAACACTGAAATCGAAATTTATTGAACAGCTAAGTTCCAAAGCACAGCAAACAGACTGCATCTTATGGAACCCTTTTCAAACCCAATTGATCTGCAATATACAGAATTGCATTGCGATATGTTATTGGCAGCTATAACCAATATCAACCATTTCATAAATAGATTCTGGTTCGATGAGAGCTTACATGGCATAAGACCAGGTGACAGACTAAGTCAGTGGCCTAAGATGCGAAAATCCATTTTGAAACCCACCCTAATCATGCGTGGACACCCCTCTCCAACAAACGCAACGTCATTATTCAGGGTCACGGTTGAACTTGAATATTTTTTCAAAGACAGAAAGGCTATTTCGATCGCGCCAGTCAAGATGTTATAAGAAATTGTTTTTCACCACTATTTCCGTTAATTTTTGGAATCACACTAAGACTATCAGTTAAGATTTTCCGAGAAAAAAGGCTTTGCCCAACCCTTAGCGAGTTACAACCCTGTCAATATACGCTATTGACTGACTAGTGAACAGTATTATCCAGGTTAGCTAAAACCGTGTGTATTCTAAAGTGACAGAATAAGCATAGCTTCTAGAAATACTGATACAGGTTGTAAAATGAGATAATTTTAATAGATTCTTCGTATCCAACAGCTGTCTCAGAGAACGAACTCTAAAATGAAATGAGCGGCATCATGTTGAGTCTATTAAAATATGGTTCACTGTGCGACGTTGCTGACAACCGACACATTCAGGTGCAGGTTCGCCTCTTAAAAGAAGACGTTTGTGACGGACATATGTATGTCTTATTCTTGCTCTGCGTATAACCCTCGTCCTGGATATTACTTAGCGAGGGCAGTTCATGCCCAACAATAGGGTTGATTTCAAACAGCTTATTGTCCCTTTGTTTGTCCCAATGTCGTTGCCAAAAATCTTTTGTACATCTTGTGGTATTTAAAGTCTGAGTATGGGATAAGGAAATTCGAACACTTCTAGTATAGTGTCTCCTTGGTCGCCATCTCGTTACCTCGAATTCCTACGAGACTTGGAATGCAAGAGAAAATTCCTTGAACAGCCTTGACGGCATCGTCGTTTTTTCTAGAAGTTCCAGGATTAAAACATTCGATATTTGATAATTCTCAAGTCCTGTAGTACCGACATGGAATCCATACAAGTCATGAAGTTTCTGTAAAGGTTACTCTTGATGATCTGAGGGGTTAGCAGTAGGGCTCCGATTTCTGCGGAGAATATTGATGACCCATCCAGGAGTCCTAGTTTTAGGATATTGCACTCTGTTACTACTTAACCTGCTGCTTTATCGTCTAGTTTAGAGCTATCTGTATAAAGAAATGTGGTAACCTGTGTACTGCTCTTTAAGCTGTGCAAAATTTGTTTGGAATACGCAAAGGTTTGTGGTCTCATGGGAAATATGAAAGTGTTTGAAACTAAAGATTTGGCTACTGTCCATCTATAGTTGCAATGGACTCCTCGAGATGAGATAAAATTCTGACACCAAACGGTGGGATAGCATTAGGTTTTCGACATATAATCAGTGAGAAATCTGTTCCAAAGACTACGTCGTGTGTAGGATTTGTCCTGTTCGCATAGTTTTTATGCATATTCCATGGTGAGTTTTAACCTTCAAACCTTAAGTGGTTGTTCATTTTTCTCCACTTGTCGGATGTCAGCTGTTAAAGTTCGAAATGTATTTAGATATAGCCGCAAAACTTGAAAGGATGAGACTGAGCGATGAATGTCCCCCGCCACGAACTATGGTCGAATCGAAATATAATGCGACGTTGCACTTCAATATATATGTTTTCACTGTAGCAACAATCAAAAGGCAGGGTTGAATAGTGGCTGAGATATCGCGTGCACAAAGTTGCACTGTAGGCAACAGAAATACTAAAACATTGCCTATTTTCAACAAGTCGCCATTTCGTCATTTTTTGGTCGAATGGAAAAATAATGCGACGTCACACAACTTCAAATACATATATTTGCACTGTAACAAAAATCAAAAGCCAGGGTTGAATAGCGGCTGAGATATCGCGTGCACAAATTTGTGCCTCCAAGTGTCGCCAGACGGACGGACAGACCCGAATACTATAATCCCCCGCTCGGCGCTACGCGGCGGCGGGGGACTAAAAATCAAAACGGGGAATTCGAAGAAAAAAATGGCTAAAAACCTGGTAGGAGATAAAATTTTCAACTTAAAAGCGTACATAGGCACGTACGCACTTACTTTTACTGCCCTCAGTAGTCTCGGCTTCTTTAATTTTTGATACCAATAATGATATTACTGATAGCATCAACTGAATTATTATCAATACAACAAATTCTGCCTTTTTCTCGATATTAGTAAAAGGAGTCGTGACATGCTCAGGTACGTAATAGAAATTCATTTTCTCAGTTGATTGTTATGTCAAAAACTTAATTAATGATACCTAAATACAAATATATATGAAAACGATATTCTGTGCCACTCCTGGGTGTAACTGTAAACATGCCTTCAAAATTTGGGGAGCTTTAGGCCAGGAAGAAAAATAGTTTTGTTTCCCGTCCCAATTTGTTACATGAATCGACAGGCCGGCCGGCATCTTTTTTTCTACAAATATATTTACCTGGCTAGAGCTGAACCTTTTTTTTGCTTTTGAAAATTTCGATGATCCGGAACTGACCAAAATTATTTTGGTCAGTATTTTTTTTTTCAAGAAATATAGTTTAATGATTTTATAAAACGTTTATATGACATAACTCTTGTGCCTTTAATTTATAAGTTGTTGCTTTAAAGTGTTTGAAGTATTTCTTGTATCAAAGTGCGAATGCCAAAGCCAGGGATGCAAAATTTTGAGAATAATTTCTCGTGCGAAAGGCCCTTTTCAGTAACATTTCTGCCTTCTATTTTTTTGTCGATCGATTTCTTTTTCGTTCGAATTTCTTTTTTTAGAATTGGCCAGGTCACTTCTTTTTTATGTATGGTTTCTAACAGCCCGTAGATGAGAAACAAGGTATTTATTACCGGCCTAAGCATTCCATAAAGCATCTCTAAAACTTCTTTTTGACTTACTCTCTGCAAATTATGTGGTATAAAACGTTTTGCCATCTTCAAAGGTGACGTCATCGGCTTCCCTATACCTTGATCATAGGCGTAGGGACGTTAACATATGATAGGGGGGAGGGGGGCAGTGGCGAGAAGGGCAGGGAACATGGGGCAGATAAGTTGGAGAAGAATCTTCCTCAACACACAGTGAGCTTCGTTTGAAGAAGCGCCATTTTGGCTAACTGCCATGACGGAGGCCCACTTAGTACATACGTAAACACTTATTACCCGGCACAGCAGCGACCAACCCCACTGAATTGGTCCCCATTCTACACTGTAGAGTTAAGGACTGTGACTCCTATCACAGAGCGCTTATGCCACACTTGCTATCAATTCCCCACTGACAAATAGCAGCCGTGAGAATGAAGCAACGCCCTTACCCTAGTGTTTGATAATTAGACAATGATGAGACCTGAAAATAGAAAGATCTCTGCCCTTTAATTTGATTGAAAAGACTGGTGTTGTTTACGCCTATAAAATACATGGTGTTTGAACAGGTTTCGGTAATTTGCTATGAAGGAAACAACAAAAAAGAAATGTAAGAAAATACGCAAACTTCTGCACTAGAAGAAATGACCCCGAAACCCTTTCGTTGCCGGGGACTGGGATGGACATAACATGGGAGAGTGAAAAATGAATAGGGAATTAATGCATATCAAATAAAATTAACTTGTGATCAGGTTTATATATCGAATTCAAAACATTTCCAGTTGGTGCTATGGAAACTTAATTATAAAGCCTTGCGTGAAGCAATTCGCTATGGCGGTATGACTTTCAAAAACACAAGTGTGCATCTCCAAAGCTAAGCGCACGCAAGCGCACTGAATACACAAAAAACGAATGCTGAAGAGCTTTTGTTTAAAAAAAAAAAAACTTGCCGCATTTTCATGGATAAAGCGGTTCACTGGTTAAATATGGTTTATGACTGGACATACGGCACAGTGTTAACGATGATATCAGTCGTCACGAATGTTCATGAAATTGGATCACAGACTATTTCCAGAGGAATTATGCGTAAGTTTATGGATCATCCTATGGTCTTGACTTTGTTTTTAATAAAACAAAATGGTTGTATGCTATCCGAGCAAATGATTCACAAATAGCTGACAACTGTGAAAGCGCAGGGAAGAGCGGTGGGGTGGGGTGGGGTGGGGTGGGGGGAGCAGGACTCGCGACCGTATTGAAGCGTTTCTTGCCTGCATTTTGACGTGGCCAGCGGACCACAGGAATCATTCCAAACCCAAATAACTTAAAGGTTCTTCCATTTAATACTTCAAGATGGGTTTAGTCCATAAAACTGTAGGTGCTCCTGTGACTATGCTTATCACTGACAGACAGAAAGATCGGTTAAATATGTTGAATATATATATATCTGTCTATCGACAACAGATTTTTGGTCCCTCCATGAAAACTTCTAGGATGTGATGATTCTAAGGAACGTCAAGCTGCTACTGTTCACACTCCTGTGACGGGCGGACTAGCGAGGTCCACCCTTCACCATATACTTGATAATTTCCATCATGTTTTAAATTGTTCCATGAAAAACTGTAACAGCAGTTCATGCCACAAGATTTAACGGTGGTTACAAAAACTATTACTAGAAACACCTTTGTATTCTTTCAGCGGTGATTCGTGTGCCTCACCCGTGTTACAGTGTACATTTGGATGGCTTGGACGCCGCGCAGCTCTCGTTTCAATCCGCAAGCACTACTGAATTCAACGGCACATGCGCCGTGACCATCACCACAGCCCCGAACTCTCGCATCAACATCTCCGTGGTGGATATTTATAGCAATTCTAGCAACGCACCATCCAGCTGCAATGGTATTGTAAAGATCTACCTTAAAAATAAAACGAAACTGACAACTGTTGATGAATTCTGTCGACAACATTCGGTGAGAAAGCCGATGTGGTTAGTAACGGACTCTAATGCGGTGAGCATCGCGTACTCTTGGATGGCTCATCATGCCAGCACAGCACAGCTACTGTACAGGCGGCTGCCTCCAGTCATCTCATCGCGTGAAACCACGCTCAGAGAAGAAAAAGGATTAGTACAGCTTCGCAATAATGGTAAGCTTACTCCCGACCTGAAGCTTAGACACAAGGAGGGGTGACAGGGTTAGGGGTGACGTCGTAATGTTCGTCATCGTCATCATCACGCATATATTTCGGGCTTTTTGATGCGCACCCCCAAACCCCACCCCCCCCCCCCCCCCCCCACGCCAGATCTGTAACGCCATCCATAACTATAACATTGATTTTCGCAAAGTCACAGAACACCTCTCCACGCATTTATGGATCAACCTCAAAGCTCCCAGTCGCTGGCGTTTATTTGCAATCAAGGAATCGTCTAACTGCACTTATCTCTGGGATATTTCTTGTAACGAAATTGCTTCGAGTTGAGGAAAACTTCCTCTTGTCCAGAAAAAAATGGCTATTTTTTTTTTAATTTAAGAGATTTCGCAACTTTCCTGCCTAGCTTTTAACAATTACCCCTCTAGCTTTTAACAATGCTGTATTTTTAATTTTATGATTGGCGGTCGTTTTTCACTCCCAATTGTTTAAGGTCTGGTAGACCATTTTTTATTTGCGATTATAGTGATCCGTTGTGACTGAACAGGGTTCGTTTTTTCCGGCCTTGCGTAAGTAAATTACATCAAGAAAAACAAGGCCTTTGACGTGTCGGTACATGACGCCTCCGTAATAGCAGGAGGGTATTTTACAAACAATTGTGCTACAGTAACTCATTGAATATTGTCATATTTTACAGGTGTGTGGCATGCCTTCTACAGTACCACAGAACTTTTCGTCGCAGTTGTTATAGCACGGCTGTGCACCTCTACACGTACTTTTTAAATGAAGAAAACACTTTACATAGTATTTATGCAATAAAGCGTAACCTTTGTTTGGTTTTGTTAGAAGGTAGCTGCTACTAATGATATCCAAGAAATTATTTAATATTCGAGACGTAAAATGTTATAGATTTCACAAATTTGACAATGTATAAAATAAATATATAAATTTGCCCGTTCCTTTTGTATTGTGAACGACGCGCCCGGTATTCACAAACGTTAACTGTACAGTTCATTGTACACTTCACAAGAGAAATCAACTGATTTGGCTAAATTACGCAAATAATCTTTACAAGAATATGTTTTAACATAAAAGTAAAATCAAGCAGTTGACTTTCAAAAGTTCTGTTAGCTAGGAGCAGTTAAGGGAATTGGTTAACTGCACAATTAAATTTTGTCAATAAAGCTCCTGGGGTTCAGTTACAACTCAGGGCTACGAGTTCTATCTGTTGCCTTCCGGACATAATCCGCCTGTCCGTGCAGCAGAACTAGAGCGGTCAGTGCACACCAACAACAGCGTACCCAAACATGTCAAACACTGTTGTTAGCCAGCCCCCCCCCCCCCTCCCCCCCCCCCCCTCCTTTCACCGTTTGCCCATCCTTCCTTTCATAAAGTTTAGTTCTGAAAAGTGTGCATTGTTAGAATAAATTTTTTACCATATATAAAAGTATGTTATTAAATATATCTCATGTGGCCAGAAGTCGGGTTACATGTCACCTTTATCACACGGGAAGAGGGGGAATGGGGTACGTAACCTGATGTGGGTGTCTCAATCCTCTTTTTCCAAGTCCAGGTACAGGTGTTTAATCTGAGTGTGGATGGTGGTCACTACAGACAGGTTTATGGTACGCCTTTTACCTGGGTCTTGAAGGTGGTTACTAAAAGAGGTTTTACTGTACCTCTTTTTTATGCGGGTCCTGATGGTGATCACGACAGGCAGGTTTTACTGTACGCCTTTTTGCAGGGTCAGGAAGGTGACCAGTAAAAAATGGTTGTACTGAACGTTTTTTATCCAGGTTTACAAGTCACGACTCCAGAAATACAATATGAACCATTAAACTCACCAAAGGCATATTCCGATTTCACAGCTTAAATCCACACCTGATTTGGAGCAAAATCAGTCTAGACCGCGGTTAAGACTGGGTTTCAGACCATAGCGAATTTCACAACCTCGGCCCAGACAACATTCATATGTAATCTTCTATGTCTGTATAAACTGACAAAACCCTATCTGGACTGGGTTTGAAACCTGGTTTCAGACCAGGTCTGGATTTGAGTTGTGAAATCGCCCCAAAATGTTTCCCCTCCACGGGGGCAAGACGTCACTTCATTCCCAAGCCCACCGCAGAGTTAACAAGTAAGTATTTGCGAAACACAAGCAGGCCCCAACCGCCCCCCAAATTCATAGGAGTATAAAGCGATGACGGACAGACGGACGGACAGACAGACGGACACCCCAAACCTATAGGCCCCAATTCGAAGGGTTGGGGCCTAACAAACCCTCGACAATTGGGGACCATCAGCTTACCAAGAAGACTGATCAATTACAATAGGCCTAGTATTCAAGTTAGTTTGACAAAAACAGCGCAATATATTTGGTAATTTACGATTTCACAAAATAATAACAACAGAAACATTTATGCAAATTTTTATAACACAGTTTTAACAAATTATTGGTACATACTAACAGTGGAAAGCACGTGGTGTAGTTCTATATCCAATCAAATCCACCAGATCTTTTACCTTGACACTGGACAATGAAGAACCCATTTGTGTCCTCACTTCCCATGTGCCAGATTTCATACACTGCTCACCCCGACCATACTGGTGACTGAGGTCTGGTGGAGACGGGAGGACCATAGAAATACTGGCGTTCACCGGTTAAAAGTAAACTATCTGCATACCCATCACACCAAGAACTGACACAGTCCCTACAAAAACCTTCAAGATGCAGTGATTTCAGCATCAAACCGTATACTATTAGTTATAGTCCCTGGTACAAATCTTTATTCTTTCAGAAAAACAAAAATTTACAATACTGGTATCATCCAATTTCAACTCTACATTAAGCAGCGGACTGTCAATTCAATCTTCTAAATTCACACCAGTATAACAAAATCATCAACTAAACTGGCCAGTGTTTTTGTTAAAACAAAAACGGATATGTCTCCCCTCCCCCCCCCCCCAAACAGTCACGTGGAAAAAAATTCCTTGCTTAAAGGTACAACATTGGCGAGCCAAAAAAAAAAAAAAAAAAAATTGAAAAAATCGCCCAAAATACATTTTTACAGAAAATGAACATTGCCACTATATATGAGTTCTTCTTGCCACGTTTCAGCCTAATCCAACAAACTGTTTCGGAGATACCGCAACAATATGGCCCAAAAAAGTTAAAAATCAAAACTTAAAAAAATCGCCAAAAATACATTTTCAACGGAAATGAAGAAAAACTTCGCAGTAAACATTTACACTACATGTGGGTCACGTTTTAGCCTAATCCAGCAAAGTGTTTCGGAGATATCGCAACAATATGGCCCAAAAAAGTTAAAAATCAAAAATTAAAAAATTCGCCAAAAATACATTTTCAGCGGAAATAAACAAAAACTTCGCAGTAAACATGTGCACTATATGTTTGTTCTTCTTGCCACGCTTCAGTCTAATCCAACAAACTGTTTCGGAGATATAGCCTGCCAAAGTGAAAAAAATGCACGACCCCCCCCCCCCCCATGTTCAAAAATTTGCCAAAAATATAACTTTTGAAGGAACGAAAAAAAAAAATAACACGGGCATCATCTAGACATGTACCCCAATATGTATGTATGTTTTGAGAAAAATCAACTCATTAATTTCATAAGAACTCACTGTGGACAGACGGACGAACGGACCGACACACCAAATGCTATACATGTCTCCCTTAAGGGGAGACAGATAATAACTGACGAATGATCGAAACTACATGTAAGTCATCTATAATCGCAGACCGCCAACAAGCCCAACTGCCATTCGTATAAAACAACTGCAAAAACAGACGGGCGCAGGACAGGACATCAGCATGAACATACTTGATCAAAGGCTATTTGTGTTTGACATTCATTAATTGCAGTGACGCCTATCCCACAAACTTGGTGTGCTTGCCCTGTGCAATCAAGTCCCCGGTGTCCTTCAGTTTTATATCCACAGTAAGGAAAGCTAAAGTCCTGCCCACTTTCAAAGTTCTGGCGTCCACTACAATTTCACTCCCTATCTTACATCCTTTAATGTACCTGCAACAGAAAACAGCACTTATAATGTTACTAAACCAACCACTTTAAAAGTTAGATATAATCAGGCAAGCTAAATATGAAAAGCAAAATTGTTAAAGGTACTTTGGAAATATCAAATTACCGGGGTTATTGTAATTCAGCCACTCAAAATCATATTAGGCTATTTCAGAAATCAAGTCGCTCATAAGGAATACACAGGCTAGGTCTAGCTTTTGCGTCAGAACAATAACATGTGCTTCGATACAGGGATTGGATCAACCTGCTCCTATGCTTATCTACTCTACACTTACAGAAAAAAGCCGTCGTTGAGATATCGCAAGTACCAATGTCCGACATCAACAACTACTGAATCACTTACGACACACTCATGTCGACACTGACGCCCGGTTTGCCCTCGCCAGTCGTCACGAGAGCCATGGTAGAGACGCAGTCTACCAGCGTGGCCGTCATGCCGCCGTGAAGCGTACCGCCGCGGTTCTGATGCTCTTCTCCCACCTTCATTTCACACACGCATTTCCCCTCACCGCCACCCACTACTCTAACCTGCAACAACACCGCCAAACCTGAGCTGCAAATTTTAGTCCATTATTAATAATTCTGTTCGTTAAATAACAAGACCATCCAGCAGTGGTGCCCAGGTGCCGTCGGAGTAACAAGACACGCACTGGCACTGGGATTCTATTGAAAAATGGCGGACGTCTGGTAAAAATGTTTATTCTATTATTACACATTTTTTATATGCTCAGCATTAATTTCGTTCTGGGCTGCAAATTCTAGCTTGTCTTCATTCTGCTTACGACATCAAAGCCGAACACGATGCAAAGGTGCTGTTGAAGTGAGGGCGTACTATCCGCACTATGATGCTGTTGATTCAGACAATTGAATCAAGTCTGAATATTGATGCCAACTCACCTTAGCTAACTGTGTGTCAATGTGAAAATTTACACAGATAACACATTTAATTTACACATATCATACACAACAATTAACATCTAGTTGAACTTATTGAGGTCATCACTATCCAATTCCCATAGTCATATTACTTGGAGTTTATTTACGTGGCGGAATCGCTGACTGTTTTGAACCATTTTATGATACTTTTTCAAACTGTCAAACCGGGCATTATTTGCTTCTGAGAATTTCTCCCAAGTTCTGATGCAAAATGTGTGAATTTTTATCAATACTTGATAAGGTATTGATCAGTCAATTTCTGGCCGATTTCCGATATATATATATATAGTATAGCAGAGTAGTAAAAAACACAAGTTTAAGACGGGCGGACAGTGTCCCCACACCATGGGCCACCTGGTCTAAAAGGTGTACTAGCCCGATAAAAACTAAAGACCGCTGTCTTAAATAAAAGTAAGACAATCGGTGATTTTTCGTTAATATTTCCACCAATTAAGGAAATTACGAAAAAAGTGACAACCACGCCAGTACGCCTGACCCACTATCTTTACCCAAATTTCAAGAGAGTAAGGTTATTTCTCTGGTGCAGTAAAGATTTTATCGTCACTGTTTCCCCCAATTTTAGGTCAATCGACAAAAATAGTAACAGCCAAGTGGATACTTACGCCCCTATCTCCCTTAAACACTTTAAGACGTTTCCATTAAAATCCTAGAAGCATTAAGAAACTTGGTTTATGGTCAATATTTATGCCATTTTTTGGCGATTTGCCAAAAAAGTAATAGCCAAGTCCGTACGCAATTAGCTGCAAGACGCGGCTCGCTACTGGGTGTTGGCTTAACGCTTCGACTGCGCTCGCTTTGAGGCGCCGCTGTGGAGATTTGTGCGAGATCACAAGTGTATTATAAAGGCCAGTGTACATAAAACATCAATGTACAGGGACAGATCGCATATTTTACTTCAGACCTATTTAATTTCTTGTTTTTGTGACCACAACCATGTCTCTCCGACCAAATCCATGTTTTTGCAATACTCAGGTCCCATTTTTTTCTTTTATAGAAATAAAAACAAAATCTTCTTTTCTGCAAATAAAATCAAAATTCATAATGAAAGACTCACAGAGTACACAAAATTATTCAAAGGAACGACCGTCAAAATATTAACAAGCCATCCGTGAAACTGATAAAACATTCTAAGAAATGTTTAATTTGTTTAACTAAATTCATGTAGGCCTGAGTGTGTAAACAAACACATTCCAGTATGTAAGGGTTGTGAAAATTTCTGAAGTTCAGCTCGGCCAATGTCCTTGAGCCGATAGGGCCGGGGGGGGGGACTAAAAAAAAACAAACAAAAAACAAACAAAAAAAAAACAAACAAAAAAACTTACATTACGTAATAAAAGGTAACATTTTTTTATGATGGGATATCTCCCCTACCTCCTCCCCACCACCACATCCGTACAAAAACCTTTCCTTCACGTATCGCTCCACGACTGGTCCTTAACTTATTCAACCTAACCCACTTTATGAGTCCTGCACAATCCCTAAAATGAAACTGCACACCAAACTATTCAATTGATCAGTTGTTTACGCCACGAAATGGGTGCACTGTACTTCACAGGAAATTTCGAAGAACGTTATTCTCTTTACTCATATACCTCTGTGAATCAGTCACATCCTTTGTCTTAGTACACACCCACCGCCTAATGTGTTTTCCACGACACAGACAGTTGCAGGTTACAACCTAAAAACGCAATACACCTGGAATTGACCCCTAGCCGTGGAATACCTTACATAATAGGTGCTCACTGAAAGCAAGAAAACACGGCAAAAGATCCTGTAAAGAGTCAAGCAGCATCAAAAGTTAAATAATGTGGGTGTATAGAAAAAAATTATGCTTAATTCTGCATCTATCAGTTATTTGAGTATACACTTTACAGCTAAACCATAACCCCTCTATCTAAACTTTTCGTCAGTTGACTCACGTAAACAAACATTTCACTGTTTTTTGGGTTTTTTTTTAATTTAATGAAGAAATAAAACATACGCAGCCCATTAAAAATTGTACCTGTTTTACAAAAATTGTATATCAGGATCGAACTCTCAGTGAATGGTTGAAAAATAGGAACTTGTATGTAGAATTCGTGCCTTATATCATGTAAAGTTGACCCCTATTGCCGGAATAATGGAAAGCTTCGTGACTCTGACAGTGAGATATACTGGCACACGTAATATGACTTGTCAAGATGCAATAAAAAATTTGTCAGAAATCTGTCATTTCTTCGTCAGTTTATAAGTTGTCTTTAATTCATCATGCCAATAATTCATCAATGATCTGTCAGAAAATCGTCAGTGCAAACACAAGTTATTCAAAATATCGTCAAATTGATTGACGACCTTAAACTCGTCAACTTGACGATGCCTAACCCAACATTTTCTTGTCATATATTTATCGAATCCCAATTTGTATTTTGTTAATACCTTGTCATAAATCCATCAAACTATGTTTGACAAGTAATTGACGAATTTTCCGAATAAAGAATATTAGAGAAAAATCATTGCGATCTGAAAACATATAATAAAATTGTCTAAGGACATTGTAACCAGCCGCAAAGATTAATATCTAACGCTTCCGCACTCAGCTGTTAAATGTTTGTTTACGTTCCGGCCTTTAAATGCCATGAAAGTCTAGTGACCAGAAATCTAAAGTTTAGTTCATATACACTTGTTAACTTGTCACATTAATGCGATATTCCAAGCAAATTCAACCCTTGGTTGCATATGGAGGTCAATAAAAACTTATCTTATCTACTTTAACGATCGCTCAGGCCCGCTTATGCTGGGGCTAAAATAAGTCAAATCACACTTTGGGCGTTTCCAATAAAAATGCGCAAAAATTCTGCGTTTCGAATAAAAATAAATAAGTATTTGTGAAACACAAGCAGGCCCCGACCGCCCCCCCCAAAAAAAAACAAGTATTCAGTGAACACTAACAGGCCCCAACGCCCCCAAAATTGTAAGGGGTCGTCTATGGTTTTGAACGTGTTGGCCAGTTTAGGCCAAGAAAAATAAATGTCCTACTTGTGCTCAAAACTTTGAAAAACAATGATACTGGCTGGCGGAAAATCTTTTTTTTACCCCCAAAATTTAGCAGATCACGTGACCGAATTTGGCCAAAATGGCCTAAAGGCACATCTGCAAGTCGAGACTTTTCAATTGAGCCCAACATCAAGTCTCTAGGCCTCTGCGTTCTCGAGATATCGCCTGTACAAACACAAGTCGATTTTTTGCGTTTTTGGCCAATTTGGCCAAGATCACGTGATCGAATTTGGCCAATATGGCCAAAAGGCACATCTACAAGTCGAGACCTTTCAAATGAGTCCAACATCAAGTCTCTAGGCCTCTGCGTTCTCGAGATATCGCCTGTACAAACACAAGTCGATTTTTGGGGTTTTGGCCAATTTGGCCAAGATCACGTGATCGAATTTGGCCAAAATGGCCAAAAGGCACATCTACAAGTCGAGACCTTTCAAATGAGCCCAACATCAAGTCTCTAGGCATCTGCGTTTACGAGATATCGCCTGTACAAACACAAGTCGATTTTTTGCGTTTTTGGCCAATTTGACCAAGATCACGTGATCGAATTTGGCCAAAATGGCCAAAAGGCACATCTACAAGTCGAGACCTTTCAAATGAGCCCAACATCAAGTCTCTAGGCCTCTGCGTTCTCGAGATATCGCTTGTACAAAAAAGCGATGACGGACAGACAGACGGACGGACAGACAACCCAAGTCTATAGGCCCCCAACCATGTACGGTTGGGGCCTAAAAAAAATTCATAGGGGTATAAAGCGATGACGGACAGACGGACACCCCAAACCTATATGCCCCAATCCGAAGGGTTGGGGCCTAATAACAGGGTCAAAATGAAAGAAATGAGTGAAATATTCGCCTAAATGTCAAATATTTCTCTTGCACCAAAGAGCAACCAGGTTTTTAACAACCTGTACGCTATTTTAAAAATTTATTTACTCGTTAAGTTTTAACAAAAAGATTTAATTTCTTTTATGTTCTAAGTATGAGCTATTTCTTCTATATTTTTCTATAATTTCTTTCATTTTTACCCCATCCCATCGCAGTCGAAATTGAAAATTCTTGCGCATTTTATTCGAAACACCCAAAGTGTGATTTGGCTTATGAGCCACTAGTCACAAACTACCAATTATTTATTTATTTATTTATTTATTTATTTATGCATTCTAGCCATAAACATAGTATACAAAGTTAACCTTTTTTTGATGCATATGCAGTACACATTAAGAGTAGAAGTTCTAAATGAGTATATTACATTATAAGACCAGAAAGGCTTAGCTGGAAGTTAAAACTTATTCGAGAGCAAGCCTGTTGATAATGTAGAACCATACTATAGCCTCAAGAGGTACAGAGAATGAATTAACATACAATTTTACATGTTCTCCCTCCCACGCTGTTGTAACACATGATCTCTCATTATGAAACAAAGCGTGAGAAGCAGGAATTAAAACATAAGGTCAAAACACATTGATGGTCTGGTTAGAGATAAAAAACTATATTAAGTCCTAATCAAAAAGCAATAGCACCTGAAAACTTTCAATACTGTTTCATAAATTAAATACTTCTGTACGAGTTAATATAATACTGTTGAACTAAAGTTTTAAATGCATTAGTGCTGACACAAGATCGTATGTTTTCTGGTAACTCATTCCAGATTTTAACACCTGAGATACTTAAGCAATTTGCTTTCATAGTTGTTCTTACAAAATTTGTTTTAAACTTATTTTGCTGTCTTGTACAATACGAGTCAGTACAATTCCCTACTTGGAACAATGTTTGGACATTCAACGGTAGAGCATTGTGATACGCTTTATACATTATGCACGCAGATTTCAGTTTTACAAGTTCGAAGAATTTACTTACATTACATTCAATGAAAAGGCCATTTGTATGGCTGTAATAATCGACATTGTTGATAATTCTTATAGCTCTCTTTTGCTTCAAATATAAACATCTAAGTTTAGTTTCATAGGTGTTGCCCCAAATTTCACAACAGTAACTAAGATATGGTAAAAACAGAGAATTGTAAATTGTGAGCATAGAACATTTATCAATTAAGTTGCGAACCTTGTACAAAATCGCTAAACTTTTAGACAGTTTTTCAGACACTTGATTTATTTGCTCATGCCAGTTTAGATTTGTGTCAATAATCACACCCAAAAATTTAGTCGAGGTTACCTTTTCAATTTCAAAACCATTTATATAAATCTTAATGTCTTTGATATTAATACCCGTATTGTGAAAATTTCCAAATATCATAAAATTTGTTTTTGAAACATTTAAAGATAATTTGTTTACGTTAAACCAAATCTGTAATTTATTTAATTCACATGTAACAGTATCAGCTAATTCATGTATGTCAGATCCGGATTTAAATACATTAGTATCATCTGCAAAAAGAATGAAACGCAAAGTATTCGATACTTTACAAATATCATTCATGTAAATAATAAAAAGCTTTGGACCTAAAATTGACCCTTGTGGTACGCCGCAAACTATATTCAATAGACAAGAACGGACATCGTTTATCTGTACGAACTGTTTTCTGTTTGAGAGATAGCTTTTTAACCACTTCAAACCATATCCTCGAAAACCGTAATGATACAATTTTGCTAAAAGAATATCATGATTTAGAGTGTCGAAAGCTTTACGAAGGTCAATGAACACACCTATGGCACATTTCTTTTTATCTAAGGCTTCACATATTTCTTCAATAAGCTCTAATAATGCAATATTTGTTGACCTATTATCGCCCATCAAGATTCAATATTGTTGGAAATCACAATACCCCATTTAGAACGGTATCAAATCCTCTTCCTTTGGCCAACAGGTCCAACACTGAGCGGAGAAATTTCACGGAATTCCCACACATGTTGACTTCCCTGTCAAACTTTGGGCCCAGGGTGATTGTTGTTGTCCAACAGCCAACCTCTTCAGGAGTTTGTTGTGGTTAACACCTTTCTACGCCGAAAATGTGCTGGTGATTCCGCAAAAAAATAGTATTTATAAAGAGAGGAACTACTTTGAAAATATTCTTTAGCTCTATGTTTATACATAACATATAGATCCTATCAGAGGTCAGCGGTTTGTAACAACGAACAAATGTGTTCTTTTGATCTTACGAAAGCTTACGAAGTAAAGAAAACATTCGGAACACAGGCTATTTGTTTCCGGGTTTCATCAACCGAAAAGAACAGGTTTGTTTATAAGTTTCGTGAAAAGAGGGACCTCAAAAATTAAATCTTTTCCACAAGTCGTTACGAATATCTATCATATTTTATAATTCAAGAACCATTCATTTATTAAAGTTTTATTGCTGGCTTGTGTTATGCTTAAGAATAATTACTCAGTAGTTGTATATTCACAACCTTTATATTTGAAGCAAAAAATGGTCCCTCAAGTAAATAATCCCTGATGATGTCAGTGTGAATCATCTTTTCCCAGTCTTAAAATGCATTCAGTAGATAACTCAAATATTTCGCAATAAACAGTGAGCCTTGTTATAAAAGAAATATAGACAATATATTGAATAAATATGCGTGCTTTAATTAAATTTGTCCGGTTGATCCTTACATGTGATGTTGAATAACCTTATCCAAGGTCAAGGCCGTAAGTTTTTAAATGTAAACAAGAATACTGGAAGCACGTTTGTTTACAGGTTTCGTAAGCAAAAGAACACCCAAAAGCACGTGTTTTCGTAATTCTAGTTAAAACCGTAGAGAAAAGAACACCAGGTTTGTTGTCATTCTCTGGTGTTGTTATAAAGTAGCTAGGCTCTAGAAGATCACCGTCAGTTATCTGCGTTCAACACATACTGACAAGACTCATTAACAACAAATAGAATGACTGTGGACACCAATTTACGTTAAATGTTGTATCCACAACTGCTTTACCGCATTTATTAGCGAATTTCAGTTGACACCCCCATTCATTCTGGAATAGCTTAATATGATTGTAAGCCCCGGTATTGGTTGTCAAAGTTTGTTTCCTAATTGCTTATTTATTGCCAATTTAGGATGTTATTTGTTTTATTTATTTTGTAAGACCGTTACTAATATCGTACAGTCAAATGCCTCAAAGATTACTTCGATGTTACGTGACTTTGATATTAGTAACTTGTTATAACGACTTTATACTGTTGCTGGTCAAAATTAGTTCGGTAGGAAACTGTCTTTGAACTGTTTGAATACTTATTACACCGATTTGTACGGGTACAGATGTATGCCAATATTACTTTCGGTTTCGAGCTTTTCCTCGAAATATCTGTGTTATTGGAATTTGCTCATAATTTTTTTCTACGTTAATATGAAGTACACTTCTGTGAGTGGTTGTTGACTCACAAGCGGGGCACTTCGTTATAAATTAAAAAGAATGATTAAATTAAATTACAAATGTTTATTGATATAAAAAATCACTAAGTGCAGTGGGGTGTACCGGGGTCTATTACGCAAAGAAAAGCATTTTGGTTATTAGACTTAAGAACGATAGTCACGTACCATACATTATCGAATATCCACAACATAACATGTATCCGAGTTCATAATATAATTTTCCAATCAGTGTTTTATCATTCAGATGTGCGCTTCTAGATTCTCCCATATATTATTTTCCGTAGCTTATATACTTGTAGATCCTAAGACACTTATTATAAGAGTGGGTAACAAACAGATGACAACAATCAAAGGGGTAACAAAAGGGGTTTTACAATTATATACATAACATAACTATTATAAACAATAGAAATACCAATTATAGTAATTCCTATGAGCAAGCATTATTTAGGAACGACGCGACATATATCATTAACAATTAAACAAAACGGAGGATTATAATCACTCTAATCCTATTGATAATTGTCTGTTGGCACAAGAATTGAGTGCACAACATCTCCCCCCACTTTATGACTGAATTGCAAATTTAGTTAAGCATAAATATCTAAGTTTAAATTTTAATAAAATTTCATAAGAAATGCTGTTGCAATGAATATCATGTCATTTGTCCTTTGACTGAAGTGTTTTAGACTAGAATGCTAATATTTTATACATTACAACATGACATGCAAATAATATCAAATACTACCCTGCAGATTTTTTATCATGAAGCCGAGAAAATCATAACTGTAGAAAATGCAGCAAGAAAAAAAATGATCTTATTGCAAGCGCAGCGTAAAAATATTCTTGTTTCTGCAACACCGTCTTTAGTATATAAAGAGAATGTCTATAGGATGGCATGCCCGATATACAAGAGGTGAGGTTCTTTCCGCAAAGATGTAAAATCAAGTAAATGTCGGATATTCTGTATCACTGTTCGAGCGTCTGTTGCTTTTTCAACGGTATATAGTCACAAATCACAAGCTGATTGGTTCCGGATGCCTGAGAACTGTATTCCGAGGACTGTTTGCTTAAGCCGTTCTCGTCTGCTACAGCTTGACTCGTTGTTTCCTTTTTTAATTTTCTTAAGAAACTTATTGAAATTTTAAATTGGTTTCGGGTGGCACAGACATATTCTGATCAAAAAGAACCCGGCCGGGGTTTATAAATTTTGATACTTTCAGAGCTTTCACTCTGCAACACATTCTCTCACAACATTCTCTCTTGCCACTTTCCACCATGGAGATACTAATTTACATGAAGCCAAGAGCATAAAAATACAATGCAATCATCGTATGCGCGGTACGCAACATAGCAGCACCTTTCCATTTTTCTGAAACACTTATAAAAGTCACATGAACAAAATGTTTAAAAAATAAATGAGTAAATGAACATGTGAATAAATGTAAACATGTGAAAACAAATAATGCGCTTTAATAATAGAAATGTTTTCTCCTATAAACCCGCAAATGATACAATGCGGTATCTTAAATATGCAATTGGTGCTTTGTATTTGGATTTATATTACCAATTTGTAAAATACATATTTATATTTTCTTCTTGCAAGAACTTTCTCTACATTTACAAACTGACTTTGAGAAGGTTGTTGAGGGGGAATGGGGGCATCGTGTAACGATTCCTCAGTGTCCGAAGATTCACTTGGACAAACAACCATGAATGGAGCAAAATTATCGACCGGGATGTCGTCATCAGTTAATTCGTCCAATTCGGGGAAAATGTCTTTTGGCAAAACTTGTTGAGGGCGTTCCTGAGGGTCCATACATTTCTTCAAACGCTTGACAGTTACTGGTGCCTTCAGTATTTTACCGTCGCTTAGCTTTCTAAGCTTGACTGTGTTTGGACCTAAAATCGGTGGATGACGTAGGCGCCGCACCAAGGATGGCGCAATTTGCGTGATAAGTGCTTAGGAGTCACTGGAATATAAAGGAATACTTTGTCACCTTCCTGTGGTCTGCACTCCTGTCAAAGTATTCTTTCATGCTAGCTTGGTGCTCCCGAACGTTCTCACGGGCCATGGTACAAGCTTCGTCTAGGTTGTTCACTAGAGTATTGACGTAGTCCTGAATGTTATGAGGAACATCTTCAGGAATCACAAGCCTGAGGTCAGCAGGACCTTTGCAGTGGCGACCAAACATACCGGGTCACCAGTACTTCTCCTGAGCCTTATACCAAACCTTCATATATGAAAAGTGCACATCACAGTGCAGGTCTCGCATGACCTCGTGACGCAACTCTGCAGGAACGACAAGCTGAAGTGCGCATTTCTCTGCCTTAGAACGTGTTTTAGACCGTGGTTGATAATGAACTCCATATAAAACGCCGTTTTCAACAATGAAATCGTCGATATTTGCGAGCATTTCTTAAAACGCTCAGGAGGGACATCCAACTCTTGCTCCTCGATGAGCTTCAACCGACCCGTAATTTCAGGATCTTTGGACTGTAAAGTAATAAGACGATGAATGTGTTCTTTTGAAAAGTTGAATTTGTTAAGTTCATGATTCTTCCCCTCTTCGGTCAGCTTAGATCTAAAACTTTGGGCCTTAGCATTGACTGCAAAAACCTTAAGGTCAGCACTGGAGTTTGGTTCGACAAGCGGTGGATCAACAAAATCGGATTCGACAACGTCTTCGTGTTCTCTTGGCAAAGCTAAATGTGGAAACCTACTTATGGCATCTACATGAGCCATCTTGCTACCAGATAGATGTATAACCTCGTAGTTGAGCATTGTAAGAGCTTGATGAATTCTACCGAGTCTCCCTGTAGGTTGTTTACATTTCATAAGAGTAGTAAGACTTTTGTGGTCTGTATAGAAAACGACTTTGTTGTATTGCAGGTATGGCGGTATTGCTGAATTGCGTGAAAAATGGCAGTGAGTTCAAGATCACTGATATTGTACTTTTTCTCGTGCTTGTTAAGTGAACGACCACAGTACCATAGAACTCTTGGAATTGTTTTGACCTCGAATTGCTGCTCTTGAACCAACATAGCACCAAGACCTTCGATAGATGCGTCAGTATAAACAATAAAAGGTTTGTTGAAGTCGGGATATCCAAGAATTGGAGCATTTATCAGGGAATCTTTCAGATTTTGAAAACCTTGACATTTTGTTGTCCATTCCCATTTCTTGTCCTTCTTCAAAAGATTGTAAAGTGAAGATGCATAAAGCTGAAAGTGAGGGACAAACCTTCTGTAAAAACCCATGAGACCTAGACACCGACGGGGCTCTTTGACATTCTTCGGCGGGTTCATATCCTGTACTAGGTCCGATAACACCTTTTTCTAGCAAGCCAGCTACGTGTTTCCGTGCCTCGTCATTTGCAAACATTGAGTAGCGATAAGGGCTTTGATAAATGGGTCTTGTTCCCGGCTTTAGAGCGATTTCATGGTTTATTAGTTTGCAGTTGCCTAGTTCACCATCTGGCGAGAATGCTTCTCGACGGTCTGCAAGAACGTCAAGCAGCTGATCTTTCTGAACATCAGTGAGATCTGACTGACTCAAATCAATAGAGTCCTTAAGCTTTGCCCGAGCCTCCTCAAATCTAAGATTGTGATGATTTATGGAGGTTGAATTTTTATGTTTTTCAGTTCCAAGGTTTGTTTGACTTGTAGCTTTACCATCAGAGACAAGGTTCACAAAAGGTAAGTCTTTGATTTGATCCGTATCTTCCACGAGGCTAATGCTATCAGCTGAGCTGAGAGGACTAAAAGTTCTTATTTTTGTTTTTGCCTAAAGTTTAATTGGTGATTTTAAAGGATTCATCAAACGTATTGGTTTCTTGTTGTTCTTTGAAGTGTTAAGTGTATTTGCCATAAATAAGCCGAGAGCTTGTATTCTGTGGTTTGTACGGGCTAGACCGTCGATTGCATTAGGGATGCTCCCCTTAACATCAACATAAACAACTTTTTGGGTCTGCGGATCGACAACGCAGTCATCGAGCACGACCAGCGTGTATTTATCGTTCAGTTTTATGGTGCTTTTAGAAAAATCTATTACTGTGCCCTGATCTTCAAGAATTGTTCTTCTCAAAATAAAATCAACAACCAAATCTTCTATGACATACGCAGTAACTCGGAAGCTGGAGTTTATGAGGTGAAACGAAATTGTTGATGTTCCTTTTATAGACAAGGGGCACCACCGGCCGACAGTGCATGATTGAATTTGGAATATTCGACATCCGTTTTGTCACACTGCCTAAGGCGTTTGAAGGCCTCAACACTGATGCAGTTACAATTGGCTCCGGTGTCCAAAAGAGTATGTAGTTCAACCCCGTCACTACTTTTTACTGCTATGTGTGAGCTGTCACTCAGATCAAGAATGGGGCAAACTTTAGGTGTTTGATGTGTATGTGCAGTTTTCGTTGTTTGGTGTGTGTTTGCATTTTTTGGTTTGAGTGCTTGCATCATTGGTGTCTGGTTTAGTAGTAACATGAAACTGGTCTTTGTTATGGTTGTTTGAACCACAGATTGTACAAGGAACCTTCCAGCCTTTTTTTCTATTTTGTTTTCGTTCATAAGTTTTCCTTGGTTGATATTGCTTTTTGGTATATTCGTGAATCAAGTTTGCTTCTACCCTGTTAACAGGACGAACTAGTTCGGATGATGAAGCTGTCCTCGCCATATGCGATTGGCAGAAATGTTTCGCACTTCTGGCACAACTGTTTGTTTCATTGTAGACACCAGCATACAACCATGGCTTTATTTCCCGGGGTTTTAGACTGATAAAGCTCTGAACTCTTTGGAATTCTTGTGAAAAACCAAGCCAATCACAAACAGTTCAATGTCTAAAAACAAAATCGTCCCAATCTATGTCAGCGGAAACGCCATCAATAGACATTCCGTAAAGTTCATCTAGACCATCTCTAAAAGTGTAGACTTTATTGTAAAACCTATCGAGAAATGCCTCTCTTAGCAGAACATAATCTGAACTGATGAAATCTGGAAGTTTATCAAACCACTGAAGCGCTAGGTCTTTTAAGAAAACTGGAAAAACTCGTGGTGCAATGTCTAGTCCTATTCCACTACAGTGATGAAATAACTCTAAGTACTTAAGCCATGTTTTTCCATCCTCCTTGGAGTACCCAGAAAAATTAAGCGGACATTGCCAACGTTCGAACGGGGTATCTTGATGTTGGTTTATGTAGGACATTTTGACGTTAGACATGACAAGACGGTATTCGGGCAACAAAGTGATTACTTAACAACAGCTGAAAATTTGACCTTTGAAACGGCTATAAATCAGAATAAAAGGCATTCTAAACAAAGAAATCGAATTGAAGTCACTTGTTGAACCACGCTTAACAAATCAATCCATGGCCAAACAAGTCAACATATCAGTACCCTCAAGAAACAGAAGAAGTCCTTTGCCAGATATAAAATTGGCATTTTAGAATTTTATGAGAGCTGCATGACAAGGATGTAGAGAGAATTTGGATATTAAAAGAAATCCATGGTGATGAAGCATTGTGCTGGTGTTGTTTCCATTGTCAACACTGCTAGCCCAAACGAGCTATATTGTGTTTTGGGATTTGTTGTGATTGATACTTATGACCACCATTGTTGCGCGTGTAGTCACAGTCTGTATTTGTGACATTTCATATGCCTTTATGGTTAATTAGTTTAGTTAAAAAAAGACAACAATTATACAAACTTTATGATCACCACTGTTGTGCGAGTAGCCTTAACTGTGACAAAAAACAAGTATTGGCAATTTAGATGATATTATTATTAGTAATTATTGCATTTTGCTAGTTACAATTTTAAAAGGCTAGTATGTCCTATGCTGTATGCATATTATACAAAGTTTTGTAGAACAAGTTCCATTCAACTTGCCAAAATTGCTGGTACAAACCGACTTATTCAAATATGAACACCGTTGGTGTGCAAGTAATTATGCTATGCATAAAAACGAATTTCAGCTAAAATATAAAAGTGTTTTCAGGGGCGTCTTCCCCACTTTAAAATGAGCACCACCGTCACTGCGGCAAGACCCTTTGGTCCTAAACAACGTTACGTAAGAGGTATATCGGTGACCTCGACCTTCTAGGTTAAGGTCACGGTCAAAAACTGGAAGGGGACCATTATCCTGAAAACGTTTAGAGATAGAGCGATTCTGAGTTTATTTTTAACCCGTTGAGCCAAAATAACTACAAAGAAGGAGTACTACGTGACATTGACCTCGGTCATGGGGTTTGGGAATTGCTGGTGCGGGGGGGGGGGGGGTTGATTGCACAGCATATGGACATGCATGCCTAACGGCAACATGTTGTAATAGCACAAATATTTGTCGCTGTAAATAAAAGTTACTCAAAAGGCTTTAAAAATAGTTTATATTAAAAAAAAAAAAAACGCTTAGTGATAATCTACGGAAAGCCAATTAAGTCTTTTTTTTTTTTTTATTTGAAATTTTACAGACACATACTTCTTTACTAAATTGGAGAGCCGTATATAAAACTAAATCTTCGGTAAATAAGTGTTTTTACAAATCGAACAAACAGATTTTTTGTAATATTTTATTTCAATTTTTTTTTCACAGTTCTATTTGAGCACATTGTGCACAGTCCTAGTCAGAGTCTCGGCCAATGATTCCTAGCCGGTCGTTCGTATTCACAGTCTCGGCCAATGATTCCTAGCCGGTCGCTCAGAGTCAGAGTCTCGGCCAATGATTCCTGGTCGGTCGTTCGTAGTCACAGTCTCGGCCAAGATTCCTGGCCGGTCGCATATGGACGGAGATGCTTGTTAGGGCGCTCTGGAACTCGAATGGTCTCTTCTGTGCGTCAGATCACAAGAGACGGTCTCCACATCAGTAAACTGTTTGTACTTCGAGGTTTTCACATCACGTAATGTTTGAATTTTGACCGTTCACCTGTGGCTATACTAATAATTGTAGTTTAAAAATTGTAATAATAAATGAAATGCTGGATGGGGGCGTTTCGCTGCGAGGGGTGGGGGAAATTTTCACGGGGTGCAAAAAAGGAGGGATTTTCCAACCGGGGGAGGGGGTTACGCGGCTTAACGGAGTGCAGAGAGGGGGGGGGGGGGAGTAAAACAATATTCTTTATGAATATGTATTAAATCAATGATTTAAAACTACACATCGCCAAAAATATAAACGTGCTTGTGATCAGGAGTGGTATTCTGCTCTGTCCTTTTTTTAAGGATGTCCTTATTTTAAAAAATAAGGATAAAAAAGCTATTCTGCCCTATCCTCAAACTTGACAAAGGGAGGGAGTGAGAGCTGTTGGCGTGAGACGGGAAAGAGGGGGTTGTCGGTGTGAGCCGGGATGGGGATTGATGGTGCGGGAGGGGAAGGAGTTTGGGGTGGTTGGTGCGGGCGGGATTGATTGCATAGCGTATGGACCCGTCTATACGGTAACATGTTGTAGCAGCACGAATATTTGTTTTTGTAAATAAAAATTATTCAAATTAAAAAGCTTTAAATAACAGTTTCCATTAAAAAACCGCTAAGTGATAATGTATACCGGAAAGGCAATTAAGTCTTCTTTTTTTGTTTTGTTTCTTTTGTTTGTTTGTTTGTTTTTTTTTTTTTTTTTAAATTTTACCGACAAGCATTTGCTAACTAAAATGAAGAGCCATATTTTTTTTTTTTTTTTTTGGGGGGGGGGGTAAATAAATCGAGCAAACAAGATTTTTGTAATATTTCCTTTCACTTTTTTGTTCAAATCTATTGGCGGATATATTTTCTTTGGGAATGGACTAAAGGCCAGTTTAATTCCAATTTCATATTTTCGCAAAAGGCTGAGTGTACCTGTTGCGAAAACAGACGACCCCTTGTCCTTTGTCGATTACACATGCCGATATCTACACAGAACCGCTCTAACCAAACCCCTGTGACACTCCGCTTTCGGTGCTCTCGCAGACGATGGACCGTTTTGAGGTGATTTATTTGCCTCGCTATGAACCCGGAGGATTCGAACAGCTGTTTGTGTTCTGCTGACGTTTCAGAATGCTGACCGAAGGATCAATAATTTTCATGCTGTCAATGTAAAATTATGTTAACTCAACAAGTCGTCGTCGTCGTCGTCGGGGTACGCTTTCAGAGCAAAGCTCTATACGTTTCTATACAGAGTCTCTCCACCTAGTTCGGTTTTGTGCCAATTTTTTTGCTTGTGAGATTGAGTAGATTCCTTTATTTTGTAGATCGCGTTTTATCGTAGACAGGTTCGTTGTTTTTTTTTTTTTTTGTCTTCCTGGAGGTCTTTTTACCTTTTCAGTTGCTTTTTTAAGAGCTCTACTTGCTATCCATCACTATATATGATGGATAATATAGTTCTTAGGATGTTTGCGGTGAAAAATATCTATTTCGTGTTCTTGGCATTTAGTGAGACCCCACACTTCACTCAACAAGTCATATAGATTTATCGATTTGATTTTAAATGCATGAATACAAAATCTTTCAAACATTTGAGTGTCGCCCGTGTGCGCAGAGGGGAACAAAACAAGATTACTTGTGCACACCATCGCCGTTTTACGATTGACTGAAGTTCCGAATGCCTGACTAATTCACACGTAGAAAGGGTGAAACGCCATTGTCTTTTTTTTTGTGAATTTTATAAATGTATTCAAATAGATCCATTCTTTTGTGTGAGAACGATACAGAGGCTAAATTTAATAACATTTGTTGATTTTCAGTCCCCAATGTTTATTGAATTCGTACGATTTGGTAAAGTGTTTCCATGTAATTCCTTTTTTTTTTTCACCATAACCTTGTCACGCGAACTCCTCTGAGATGGTTAGGGCTGGGACGACCAAATTTTGCAAAGACATACTGTAGCATGTTTGGTTGGTTCACCTTAATTTTTTAAGAAATTTATTCACATTTTATATGCAAAAATGGACATTGAAATTTTGCCTCTGAAGCGCATGAAAAGGCGGGCACATGCTGCGATAAAGCTCTTCAAGCTGGTAAACCGACATAAGGTCCAGCGACAGAAGGTCCAGTGACAGAAGGTTCACGACAGAAGGTCCAAAAAATGTCCAGTAACAAAACGTCCAAATTTAAATTTTGATTTGTCTCTGGCTGCACTTGGTCCTCTTGGTTGAGTCATCTCTTCCAAGATGAGTTCCAAAAGTGGACCATCCAGGTTTATTGTTGTTTTAGATGAGCTGTGATAGGCAATGATTGTCTTTTAGAACCTCCAGTGAATGTGCCCAGCTTTGGTTACATGTAACCATCAAGGCACAGCTTTTGTCTTCCTTTGTTGTTTGTAATTATCTCCATGGTTTATGAGAATTTGTGGTTGCTTTTATAATGATGACACATTAGTAGTCCATAGATTAACTACACGATTTGTGAAGGCACCGTTACTCCAGCAGCAATGCAGACACAGGCATGGACTCTGGCATGGACTCGAGGACTGGCATCTTGTAGTATTTTGGGACACTGAGTCTATTTACTTCGGTGTTGAGTAGGCCTGTAGGATAGCTTCTTGAATAAAACTTAACCTTTATTTCAAAAACGAAAAATTACCATAATTTTCTACTTTAGCACTTCATCATTTTTCCCTTTACCATTTCTTTTGCTTACCATTATTTCCGTGGTCACTTTTTTCGTTGCTATTTTCCTACAATTGAATATCCAGGTAAATGGTCACTTTCCCCCGGATACCTGCCCCCCCCCCCAGTTTTGTCAACCCGGTTAACTGCTCCCCTAAGACAACTGCTCCCCCCCCCTCCCGGTCATCTGCCTCCCTCCTCCTCCAATTGAATTCCAGGGAGTGCCCTCAGCCTGTGGGCATATTATTAGAAGTGCTTTCGCTTTGAAACTTGTGACATCGATTGATGTCATTGAAACTGAAACTTCACTTTTCAAGTCTGTTAGTATCTTATATCCCATCATAGGCTTATATCCTACGTTGACCCCTGGCTCTTGGTCGATGCCACTCCACTTAATCTGCGAAGCCATCTCGGTACTGCGCGATGCTCAGTTAGAGGTCATTAATAAATCTAATCAAAACTTCTAAGAGCTTTTGATCTCATTGAAATTATGTTATAACCATGTAACGAAAGCAAATTAAAACACACACACACACACACTTTTATAACATATATTATTTCACTGAAAGGCAACCTTAATAGCTGGTGGGGGGGGGGGGGGGGGAGTCAGCTGACCGGGTTGACAAAACGGGGGAGGGGGTCAGGTGTCCGGGGGCGGGGCGGGAGACAAGTGGCCCGCATTCGAGTGTGCAATGTCTACGACGGTGTCCTAAACAAACCCACTAGGGAACAACCCCTCCCCTCAGTGATACCTTCCAACATCATCCCTCATATCTACAAATCCCTACCCCCCTCAAAGAACTTACCCCCTCCCAACACCCGAGATCAATCACTGCTTTCAAGTAAGTAATAAAAATAGGATTGAATTGATTTCGTAATAACAGACAAATCAATCACCCTTCCATCTCTCCTATGTGGATAGATCAGTCGTTACTTTCAGGTTATTAATCGCAATAAGCAATCAATCAGCAATCAATCAATCGATCATTCGTTGCTTTCAAGTTACTAATTGCAATAATGAAAGGTTTTGTTGGGAGGCACAAGACTGTGAAACATTGTGACTTGGGAATGTTCAAATAAATTTGCAAGTTTCCGCGCACACAGTTTAATTGTTAAACGTTAGTAATTAACAATTGCAATCAAAATTCCTCACTTCCACAAACCCAACACCATATCATCCAGAATTGCAATTAAGCTTCAATAGTACATAGGATTAATAGCAACCACTAAAATAGCAACAGGAGGTTGGGGTGGGGGGGGGGGGGGAGCTTGGGGGGGGGGTGCCTGGCATAGATTCAGCAGTCAAATATTTTTATTGAAACATACAGTGAAATAGCCCCTCCACATGCCCACAGGCTGAGGATACTCCCTGTAATTCGATTGGGTGAGGGAGGAGTTGTCCTAGGGGCAGTTGACCGGGTTGACAAAACGGGGAGGGGGGAGGGCGGGTGTCTGGGAGGGGGCATGTGTCCGGGGGGGGAGGCAAGTGACAGTTTACCACCACTGATGTTGATTGAAAAGGAAGGATGATTGACATCATTTATAGAAGGGTGTGGGAGAAGGGGGGCTTGTTCCACAGTGTGTGTGGGGGAGTTACCTGGGGTTGCGGTAGTTTCGAGGTTCTCGAAAGGGGGGAGAGCAGTTTATTTACGGGGGGTAGGGGGCGAGGGTTTGTTCTTACAACCGTCTAAGACCAATCAAAAGCAAATTACAACCAGATTCACTGTTGCGATTTGGCCTGGTCACTGACGCATATAACATGTCAGAAGCTCGTTGCGTAGAGATTTGGTACAACTGGCAACTTGGCATGACTTTTAACAAAGATTTCAAGAATTCTGAATTTTCAGGTTTCGAAATCGCATTTTTTTGGCCATATGTGTAATTTTCGCTCCTCGGTAGCGAAAACGGTCTGGTTTCTCTTATGATTTCGAAAAAGGCAATTTTGCCTTAATCGTTTTCCTTTCGTTATGTGTAATGATGGGAGGGCGCAAAGGGGTGCGCGGGGGCGCGGGTGAAGACATTCTATTGAGTATGTAAACCCTATTCCTGATAATGAATCAATGTTCTAAAACTGCACTCGTTAGAAAAAAAACTCACTTGTGGTCATTGCTGGACTGGGTGCGGGTGGGTGGGTGGGCGGGGGGGGGGGGGGTGGTAGTTTTCCTTCAGCAACTCCACGTTTCTCACGAAAGATTTTTCAGAATTGCATGAAGCGCTTGGTTTAGAAAAGGCGTATTATTTCAAAACCAGTACTCCGCAATTATAGTGGTCCTTTTAAAATTTCATGGACACACATGTTAACCAACTGGGGCATGAGTCTCTCCGCCCCCCGCCCCCCCCCCCCCCACTCCACCATGCAGACAATCATACGAATTCTAATCAACAGGCAGCGAGACAGTGTCCTCGACCGGTGGTGTTGGTTAGGAATTAAAGAAATCACGCAGGTGATGATTATTCTGGATGAAATAATACCCGACGAAGGAAGGTATTATTACCCAGAATACCCGCACCTAAGTGATGTCTTTGATTTAAAGCATGATTTTACCAATAATACCGGTTCCGCTTCACTCCTTCCCCAGTGTGTATGAAACCCAAACTTCGGGTCTTGGTTAGGCTTATTGCATATCAAAAGAAATCCAAGGTGTGAAAAAAATAACACCCGAGACAAGCTATATAGGGTTTGTACATGTGATTTTTCACCATATGCCCAATAGGTGCACAGAAGTTAGTATGAAAATTTTGGAGTCTCAGAAGATTTTGGTCTCAAAATGGATGACGGGGAAGATATTTTTATAACGCAAAATAAATTTAATAATGTTGATTTCGAAAAAGAAAACAGTGGCATATCATTTTCGGATTTATTAAACAGAAGTTTATCAGAAACTTTGGAAGATATTAATGAAAAATCTGGACCACAAACTGAAAATTTTGACAGTGACATGGATTTCGTTTTGTCTCAAGTAGGTCTCGAAATTGTCCAGAATAACCCATTTGAATTGATTCCGTTTTCCGGATTGGATATTGAAAACATAAGTCTTGGAGATAATACAGTATTGTGACGTCATAACTCAAAATTCTTTTGTTGTTTGCGGATATTATCTTCCCATGAAGACCCGTTCAATTGTGTGGGCCGTTCCAACCCCCCCCCCCCACCACCACACAATAAAAAGGAATGGGATTTGGATTAGTGTGGTGTTGCTGAACAGCCAACCTCTGTCTGTTGTGTCTAACACCTTTACACTTCTACGGCGGTTAGGTCTGTTGTGTACGTATAATGTCCTTTTACTCCGAAGACCCACTAGAGATTCCACGAAAATAACACTCAATAAGAGCGGAACTACTTTTTAAAATATCCATCCGCTCTGTGTTTATACATAACAGACCTGATGAGAGGTCAGCTGTTTTATAACAAAGGGGCTGGTGGCCTTGATCGTCTGTTATGAAACAGCTGACCTATGATGAGATCTCCTGGTAGGTATAAGCACAAAGCAGATGAATATTTAAAAAATAGTCCTATTGAACCACCGGAGAGGTTGGCTGTTGGACAACAACGGGCCTTGATGGGTGTTCTTGCACCAAAACCATGTAACATATTGCGCACATCTGATTGGTTCTCAATTGGGTCAATCATGACACGGCTATTTTTTCGCACGAAATTTGAAATGAACAACCAAAATGGAAGCTAAGCAGAAGTAACTTTTTTTAATTGCAGGATATTTCTCTCCTTTTTTGAAGGTACGTAATACAATTTTGAAACTATAAAATAATTCGTAATTTAAGTGTAATCATTATGTTTGGAAACGAGGTAAAAGACCCGCAAGAGTCTTGAAAAAAATGGCTGACAAAAACTGTGCGAGAATGACACAGTTCTCCGGCAGCGTTCTGTGACACTGTTACAAGGGAGAGGAGAACGAATGGCCACAGTAGGTCCAAATTGGTGAAATTGAAAAGACCATCTTCCGTGGCTGAAAACAATTTTCATTTGTCAATTTTTTTTGCAAGTATCGCAAAATAAGGAATATTTGAATATAGAAGGTCGCCAAATTTGCATCTGGCTAATTAAGTTTAGTAAGAATTGAACATTTTGTTTTCAGCAATTACGATCTACTCTAACCGCATTTCTATCTCCTCTCCCTCGTAGACAGAGGCCCTCTTGCACTCATTAGGGGTCCGATGATAACTTGTCTATCAACAGGCCCTCCAGGTGTTTCATTTTTAAATGTTAATCTATTTTTATACGTTTCGTCTTGTTGCTTTATCTGAATTGCATTTTGACCCCTGCATTTTTTAGCCATACGAGGCTAAGAACATTCAAATTGAACAGCTCGTCGTAATTGATTAAAATACAAATTGGTCTGTTAGCTGGAGAAAATCATTCGTGGCTTATGATAACAATATCGTGGTGAATTGCGTCGCTTCTAGTTTGCAAATTAACCTGAAATTAACAAGCGAAAACGCACTTTTCACGTTAAAAGAACATATATTTTGAACGACGTGTTCAGTTTCGTGTTTCTGTCCTTGTAATGTCACTGGTGGTCTGTTACGTGCCGTCCTTTTAATGTATTCATTTCAAATGGAAAATCGACTCGATTTTCCATTTCGCATACTTAATTTAAAGCGGAAATTGAAAAACAAGGTACAGCAATTTCAAATTTCCATATTTCGTCCGAAATGAAAAATTGGGTAGCACTGCATGCAGTTATTGGTACGCGACATAAATAAACACAGGTGGTATGATGCAAGTTCCGTCGATTCTGACTCAAGATATGAGTATCCCAGCAAATATCCGACGTCTTTTGGGAATTGAAAAAATGGATGGTATTTAGTCCTGCTACCAGTACAACCACATTTGAACTTTCGAAACGCACGAGTAGTGTTATGTTGTCAGTCATTCGGTACTTCGCTGATCCGCACTCCCCATAGGCGTAGCCACTAGGTGGGGGGGGGGGGGGGGGGTAGGGGGGCTTCAGCCCCCACACCGGCCCACAGTTGTAAAAACGTGGCTACGCCAAAGCTCCCCCATTGGCTGTTATCATGGCCTTCAGTACTTAGGAACATTTCTATAAAATACTGTCTGGGCACTGTAAACAATGCTTCGGGTTTGTAAACCCGTTGCTTTTATATTTTGATTTATTATATTTTATTGGGAAATTAAAAAAAGCGAAGTTTTAAAAAAGCTTTGGAGATTTTACCGGTTTGCAAACATGTCGAATGTGGAACGAAACTATACTATGGCTGGATTTAGCAATATCTCACATTTTCTCACTTTTTATTATCCCCCATGAAACGGAGGGATATAGTTATGAGCTGGTCCGTCTGTCTGTCCGTAAAAAGTACTAAGTCTTACATATTGAAGATGCGCAACGTGGCATTATATTGTCAAAATCGGCCAAAAATTGACGTCGTGGGAAATTGTCAAAAATGGTGAATTTTTGGCTTGAACTCAGCCGTGAGGCGATGTTTTGTCCGGCAGACTTCTCACAGAAGTGATTGTCGTTGGAACCTAACACCTTGCTTGGTGAAAATATATATATTGAAAATGCGCAACGTAGCATTATTGTCAAAATCAGCCAAAAATTTACGTCGTAGAAAATTGTCAAAAATGGTGAATTTTTGGCTTGAACTTAACCGTGAGACGATGTTTTGTCCCACCGACTTCTCATAGAATATTAAACAATGGATTGTGAAAAATTTATAAATTGAAGTTTTTTTTTGAAAATCTGCCAAAAATTGACTTGAGGAAAGCTGTCAAAAATTGTTACCTGTACTTTTTATGCATTTTACCTTTACTGCTTCACGGGGATCTTGCCTTACTGAGACTCTAGTTGACCTAACACGTCACTTTCGACACCATTTGCAATAAAAATACGGGACGCTGGACCATGTAACAGTAAGGTTTTGTTAGGCCCCAACCCTTCGGATTGGGACCTATAGGTTTTGGGTGTCCGCCCGTCTGTCCGTCCGTCTGTCCGTCATCGCTTTATACACCTATGAATTTGGGGGCGGTTGGGGTCTGCGTGTGTTTCACAAATACTTACTTGTTGTTAAAGAAAGACAGGGTGCGCGTTTGCTAGTTAAGAGATTACGAGAGGCTGTTCGATGATGTCGAACAAGGTGGTCAAGAGGAATAAAACAGCCGATTCGAGTCTTGAGTTCCAACATCCTTTTCAACAAAAAAATCGACGTCATTCTGAGTGAAAACCGAACACCGGTTCCGCTTCATATATACAGCCAAAATCGGACCTACTACTACGTCAATCCGACGTAAAAAAAGTCAGATCACGACGTCAACCCGACGTCATTGTGACGTCAAAATGTTTGCTGGGATATACCTCTAACTGCCTGTTTGATAACTGAAAAAGAAATTCAGATATAAATCATGACTGGACATAAGTTTAGCCTTGTAAGTTCATAACATGGCATGTCATGAGATTGATATCAATATCACGCAACAATGAATTAGTCGAGCATTATTACACTTGGGAATTTTGGCAATTAGTGTATTGAATTTGTACGAAAATTTTAGTCGCAGTTGTGGTATGTTTTTCCGTTTTTTTTTTTAGTTTGTCCGTGGAACTAGTCAAAGGCCGTCAGGGCTAGAAAGATGAAATTTGGATATGATAAACTTCAGTATTCCCAATTGATCCTCCAGCATGATATCAGCCTCGGTGTATTGATCGCCCAACTCTCAATGAAAGCCACCACAGCATGCGTGTGAAAATTTAAGTTGGCTGCGGCGTTTGGATTTTTAGCCCTCAGCCAGCATTGGCTGAGGGCTATTGCTGTCTGTCTGTCCGTCTATCTGTCTGTCTGTAAACGTTTTTTGTCTGGGCGATATCTCAAAAAATATTTATCGAAGCTTCACAAAACCTCACAAGAAGAAAGTATATAAAGTGTAGATGTGCAACGGGGGTTTTAATTTGTCAGATGTCCCTCCGTCTATCCATCCATCACACTTTAAACTTTTTTTATCCGGGCGATTTCTCAAAAACTGTTTATCGGAGCTTTACCAAACCTTACAGAAAGAAAGTATATATAGTACAGATGTGCAACGGCGGGTTCAATTTGTCACTTGTCCTCCGTCTGTCCCTCCGTCGCACTTTAAAATTTTTGTTTCTGGGCGATATCTAAAAAAATTAACTCGTCCACAGTGATGTCACTGCTATTGGCTGAGGGCTCTGCATCTCTGATGCCTAGGTTTCCAAATTGCTAAAGAGTTATGAGATTTCGCTCACTGATAGAGGGTGATTAGACGCCAAAGTCAAAAAGGGGAAGTTGACCATTATCTCGAAAATACTGGGTAGCGAAAACGGTCTAGTTTTGGTTAAACTTGGTACGTGTTAACACAAAAAGATACACAAATTAATAGATAAACACAGGAACAAAAAAGAACATTTGATAGATTTCACCATTGCACTCTTCAATTTGCTATTTCTTCATAAAAAAAAATCGGCGGAGAAGGATTATTGTTTGAGATTAACGTCAAATTCTATGTTGATATTTTTGGGCAGGGGTTGGGGGAGGGGGGTGGATGGGGATAAACATATTTCATATTTTAAGTCTGAACCTTGGAAACTTGCACGGGTAACAAGAAACGTGGTGAATGTTTGAATTTCTTGTTGAACAAGTAATTAAGGTTTGGATACGATTCACTTCAAAAAAGCTGTACCGAATCCACGACGTTTCAGCAATAAAATGCACATCTCAGCTGCAATAAAATGTACATCCAAGCTGGAATAAAATGCACATCTCAGCTGCAATAAAATGTACATCCAAGCTGGAATAAAATGCACATCGCAGCTGGAATAAAATACACATCCCAACTGCAATAAAATACACACCCCAGCTGCAACAAAATGCAGTGTCATCTGCAATCAAATGCTCTTCTCAGCTGCAATACAGTGCTCGTCTCAGCTACAATCAAGTCGATTTCTATAAATATTTATCAAAAGTAAGTGGGATAAAACTCGCGAACTCGTGAAATTATCATATTCTACATCGTTTTGGTCTACTATCAAAATGACCTGTTATGACTAACATTTAAGGCGAGTGATAGCACTTTTAAAGTCGACACAGCTTCAGTTACTTGTTACAACTGTCGCTATAATATCTCCTTCTGTTTTACAGCACGGACCCACAGAACTGATCATAAGAGTGACGTCACCCCGAACGAGGAGGACATGAAATCGGAGACATCGCGACGACTGAACCGAATTCCCAGAGCGAGAACACTGACCTGACGACATTATTCTCTTCACAACTCACAAGGGAAAGTATCACTTTTTACAATTGATAGCAATGTTTGCAATGTGCTTTAGTTTGCTTCGAAATATCACAGAAGTCCACTGACAAAAAAATACCCTGGTGTCTCTCTGCACAATAGAATGACCAATGTTTGTGACTCCAATGCAACGCTCGCTCTCATGTAATTGGAGCCCACGCTGCTGCACAACCAGCGCCGAATGTTGCACCGTAAATAGTTTTGCCTTCACCCATTCGGTGTGCCCACACTCTTGTCACCCTGCCCACAATATTGTATCTTACTCAAGGCACATTACCCACTACGCTGTGTCCTAAACAAGGCACCTTACCCACTACACTGTGCCTAAGATTCTAGTTTTAATTAGGCCTCAACGCTTCGGATTGGGGCCTATAGGTTTGGGGTGTCCGTCCGTCTGTTCGTCCGTCCGTCCGTCCGTCTGTCCGTCATCGCTTTGTACCCCTATGAATTTTGGGGGCGGTTGGGGCCTGCTTGTGTTTCACAAATACTTACTTGTTTCAACTTGGGGTTAGTTTTCAGATGATTGCGCGAGATGGGGGGAGGGGCTTGAAATTAGGGAGGGGAGGGGGGCCTGATTATTGCTGCTGTCCACGTGTGCGGCGAGCTGGCTCTTTTTGTTCTTGCTCCAAGAACTATACACAGCTCTTTACCTGTCCAACGACATCAGTGCTGGTTGAACATGTCGTACATGGCGAGTGATATTTAATGCTGTTACTACGAGATAACGTTCTATTGTGTGGTTTTTACAGGATAAGTGCTGCGGTCCCACCAGAAGAGTGCTGGTTTATACCTTTCTGGCTTTATAGTGATATGTTATACTGTTGCTACGGGATAATATTCTATTGTGTACTTTTTACAGGAGAAGTACTGCGGTCCAACTAGAACAGTGTTGAGTTATACCTATCCTACCTTATAAGTGATACTCTGATTTTTCTGCGGTATATGTACTTCTCTGTAGCTAAGAGATACGTGCTGCTATTCTCGTAATTTCTAGATAAATGTTTCGCCATCTTTTCCATGTTCTATGTTTTATGCTCATTCTATAAGCGTTCCTATGTACCAATTTTAAGAGATAAGTGCCATAAATAAGTCCTACAAGTTTAGGTGCTGTAAATATGTGCTCCCCTACTTGTCCCAGATAAGTACTGCACTGGTGCTGTACGACGAGATCAGTGCTGCTTTACATCTTGTGATACTGTGGACTTCTGCGAGATATGTGTTGCTGTGCTGGTTCTGGAAATAAGTGCTGCACCTTACCTTTTTAAGTGCTAATTATGTCTTAATTGCTGTATTTGACCTCCAGTGCTGCACTTGACCTCTGAAGTGCTGCATTTGACCTTTTAAGTGCTGCTTTTGACCTCCATAGTGCTGCATTTGACCTTAAGTATTGCACTTGACCTCTTAGATTCTGCATTTTACTTTTTTGCTGCACTCTACCTCTTAAGTGCTGCACTTGACCTCTTCGTCAAGATACTTTTCCTACGGGATACACGCCACTCTGTGCTGTTTTTACACGATAAGTCTGCTACGTGCCTATTTTACGATCTGGGTGCTGCATTCCGAAAGTGCTTCTGTTTTTTCCGAACTCTGAGTTAAGTGCCGATATGTTTGTGATCTACGAGATAAGTGTTGTTGTGTTCGTGATCTACGACAGAAGTGCTGATATGTTCGTGATTTAGGAGATAAGTGTTGCTGTGTTTGTGATCTACGAGATAAGAGCTGATGTTTTCGATATCTACGAGGTAAGTGCCGATATCTTCATGATCTTCTAGAGAAGTGCCGATATGTTCGTCATCTACGAGATAAAAGCTCATATGTTCGTGATTAATGTGTTCGTGATTGCGAGATAAGTGCAGATGTGTTCTGGATGTACGAGTTAAGTGCTGATGTGTTCTTAGTCTACGAGATATGAGCTGATGTGTTTTTGATCTGCGAGATAAGTGCTAATGTGTTCTCAATCTATGAGATAAGCACTGATGTGTTCATGATCTACGAGATATGTGTTGATGTGTTCCTTATCTACGAGATAAGTGCCGATATGTTCATGGTCTTCTTGAGCAGTGCCGATATGTTCGTGATATGTGAGATAAGAGCTGATATGTTCGTGATTGACGAGATAAGTGCTGATGTGTTCTACAAGACAAGTGCCAATCTGTTCTTGATCTTCTAGAATAATGCTGATACGTTCGTGATCTACGAAATAAGCGCTGATGTGTTCTCGATCTACGAGATATGAGATGATGTGTTCTCGATTTACGAGATTAGTGCTGATGTGTTCTCGATCTACGAGATAAGTGCTGATGTGTGCTCGATCTACGAGATATGAGCTAGAGTGTTTGTGATCTACGAGATAAGTGCGGATATGTTCGTGATGTACGTGATTGTTGATGTGTTCTCGATCTACGAGATAAGTGATCATATGTTCTTAGTCTAGGGAAAAAGTACTGATGTCTTCTCGATCTACGAGATAAGCGATAATGTGTTCGTGACCTACGAGATAAGTACTGATGTGTTCTCGATCTACAAGATAGGCGCTGATGTGTTCGCTATCTACGAGATAAGCGCTGATCTATGAGATAAGCGCTGATGTATTCTCGATCTTCGAGATATGAGCTGATGTGTTTTCAATCTACGCAATATGAGCTGATGTGTTCTCGATTTATGAGATTATTGCTGATGTGTTCTCGATCTGCGAGATATGATCTGATGTGTTCTCAATCTTCGAGATAAGTGCTGATGCATTCGTTCTCGATCTTCGAGATAAGAGCTGACATATTCGTGATCTACAAAATAAGTTCGGATATGTTCGTGATCTACATGATTGTTGACGTGTTCTCGATCTACGAGATAACTGCTGATTTGACGTAACATATAAGTGATCTACGAGATAAGTACTGATGTGTTCTCGATCTACAAGATAAGTGCTGATGTGTTCTCAATCTGTGAGATAAGCACCGATGTCTTCTCGATCTACGAGATAAGCGTTAACGTGTTCATGACTTACGAGATAAGTAATGATGTGTTCTCGATCTACAAGATAAGCGCTGATGTGTTCACTATCCACGAGATAAGTGCTGATGCGTTCGCGCTCGATCTTCGAGATAAGAGATAGCATGTTCGTGATCTACGAGATAAGTGTGGATATGTTCGTGATCTACATGCTTGTTGATGTGTTCTCGATCTGCGAGATAAGTGCTGATGTGTTCTCGATCTGTGAGATAAGTGCTGATGTGTCTCAATCTGTGAGATAAGCACTGGTGTCTTCTCGATCTACGAGATAAGCCTTAATGTGTTCGCACTTACGAGATAAGTACTGATGTGTTCTCAATCCACAAGATGAGCGGTGATGTGTTCGCTTTCTGTGAGATAAGTGCTGATGGATTCGCGCTCGATCTACGAGAAAGGAGCCAGCATGTTCGTGATCTACGAGATAAGTGCGGATATGTTCATGATTTACATGATTGTTGATGTATTCTCGATCTACGAGATAAGTGCTGATGTGTTCTCGATCTACGAAATAAGCGCTGATGTATTATCGATCTATGAGATAAGCGCTGATGTATTCTCGCTCTGCGAGATAAGCGCTGATGTGTTCTCGATCTGTGAGATAAGGGCTGGTGTGTTCTCGATCTGCAAGATAAAGGCTGATGTGCTCTCGATCTGCAAGATAAGTGCTGACGTATGCTCGATCTACGAGATAAGCGCTTATGTAGTCTCACCCTGCGAGATAAGTGCTGCTGTGTTCTAGATCTACGAGATAAGCGCCGATGTATTCTTAATCTACGAGATAAGTGTTGATGTGTTCTCGATTTACGAGATTCGATCTGATGTGTGCTCGATGTACGGGATAAGTGCTGATGCGTTCGCCATCGATCTACGAGCTGATATGTTCATGATATACGAGATAAGTGGTGATATGTTCGTGACCTACATGAGTGCTGATGTGTTCTCGATCTACGAGATAAGTGCTGCTGTGTTCTCAGTCTACGAGATAAACGCCGATGTGTTCTCGATCTACGATATATCTCAGTCTTCGAGATTTAAGCTGATGTGTTCTTGATTTACGAGATAAGTGCTGATGTATTTTCGATCTACGAGATAGGTGCTGATGTATTTTCGATCTACGAGATAATTGCTGATTGTTCTCATTCTTCGAGATAAGCGCTGATGTGTTCTCGATCTACGAGACATGAGCTGATGTGTTCTCGATTTACGAGATAAGTGATGATAAGTGCTGATGTGATCTCGATCTACGAGATATGAGCTGATGTCTTCTCGATTTACGAGATAAGTGCTGATGCGAGTACACAAAAACTACTTCTTTGCACCTAATCTATGATATAAATGTCGTTGCGTACCTATTTTCCTGCTGCGTTCAGCACTGTACTTGTTCTACACAGTAAGTGCTTCTGTGTGGGTGTTCCATAACACAGAGCGTGAATTATGCAGTGAGCGATGTTGTGTGACTGTGACGCGAGACCGTACTGCTTCAGTGTGGGTACTCGAGTGTACATTTTCTTCCACTGAACCTATACACGGAAATGGCTATCATGTTATGTGCCATGTTATCTTGTAAACGGTCTCTGATGTGCATCCAGTTCTTGGTGACAAATTTGACGATTTTCGAGTTTTGACACACCGTCCTGCTCTCTTGTCAACAAAACTAATGCAGTTATCAAGCTGTTGCACTCTTCTATAGCCGATCCAACAGATCAAGGACCATTAAATTATATAATTGAGTGGCTGACTCGCTCACTCACTCACTCACTCACTCACTCACTCACTCACCAGCTCACTGACACACAGACCAGACTGACTGAGTAGCTGCCTAACTGACTGACAGACCAGACTGACTAACTGACTAACACAGTAAACCAACTAACAAACTAACTAATAAACTAATAAAACTAACTACCAGACAAAACTGACCAAACTGGCAAAACTAACAAACAAACAATCTAACTAAGTAACTAAATAACCAACTAACTAAACTAACTAACTAGCTAACTAACTAAACCTAACTAATTAAACCTAACTAACTGACTAAACCTAACTTACTAACTAAACCTAACTACCTAACTTAACCTAACTTAAACTAAATCTAACTAACTAAACCTAACTAACTAAGCCTAACTAATTAAACCTCACTAACTAAACCTAACTAACTAACTAAACCTAACTAACTAAACCTAACTTAGCCTAACTTAAACTAACTAAACCTAACTGACTAACTAAACCTAACTAACTAACTAAACCTAACTAACTAAACCTAACTTAACCTAACTTAAACCAACTATACGTAACTAAACCTAACTAACTAACTAAACCTAACTAACTAAACCTAACTTAAGCTAACTTAAACTAACTAAACCTAACTAACTAACTAAGCCTAACTAGCTAACTAAACCTAACTAACTAACTAAGCCTAACTAACTGAACCTCACTTTACCTAACTTTACCTAACTTAACCTAACTAAACATAACAAACTAAACCTAACTAACTAACTAACTAGCTAACTAAGCCTAACCAATTAAAACTAACTAACTAAACCTAACTAAACCTAACCTAACCTATCTTAACCTAACTAACCTAACTTAACCTAACTAAATCTAAGTAACTAAACCGAACTAAACCTAACTGACTAACTAACTAACTAAATCTAACTAACTAACTAACTAAACCTAACTAACTAACTAACTAAACCTAACTAACTAAACCTAACTAAGCAAACCTTAATAACTAACTAAACCTAACTACTGTACCTAACTAAATCTAACTTAATCTAACTAACTAAACCTAACTTAACCTTACTAAACCTAACCTAACCTAACTAAACCTAACCAAACCTAACCTAACCAACTAACTAACTAACTAACTAACTAACTAACTAACTAACTTTTATAAGTACTGCTTTTTGCCTTTTCGATGAGATGCGTGCTACCCTGCGCTTTCATAAGCATTGCTTTATGCCATTTTCTACGAGATTCTTATTACATTGCACTTTTGTAAGTGCAGCTGTTTGCTGTTTTCTACGAGAATCGTGCTACGATGCAATTTTGTAGTGCTGATGTTTGCCGTTTTTCTACCAGATTCGTACCACGATGCACTTATATGAATGCTGTCGTTTCCCTTTTCTACGAGATGCGTGTTACAGTGCACTTTGATAAGTGCTGCTGATTGCGGTTTTCTACGAGATTCGTGCTACAGTGCACTTTTATGAATGCTGCTGATTGCCGTTTTCTACGTGATGCGTGCTACAATATGCTTTTATAAGTGCTGCTGTTTGCCGTTTTCTACGAGATGCGTGTTTCCTGCACTATTGTGAATGCTGCTGTTTGCCGTTTTCTACTAGATGCGTGTGTTGCGTTTTCTACGAGATGCGTGTTACTGTGCACTGCTTGACTTTCGGCCGATTTGGATAGGACGTTGAACATCAAACAATGTAAAATACTTGAATGTTTGGTGTAACACGCACATACAACGCTGCTTTATGAAAGGAACGGTGCATGCTCGTCGACATAAGAGCTTCACCGTACGTGTTCTACACGATCAGGGCTGACTTATAGATTTTCCAGGTTTTAAGGAGTACTGTGTGCCTTTTAAGGAGATTCTTATGGGACAAGTGCTGCTCTGTATTTGTGCGGCAACAGTGGTGCTTGGGAAATAAGCACTGCTATGTATCTTTTCGTGTCTTATCTGTGCGAGATAAGTAGTGTTGTAACGTTGTTTTACTAGATAAATGCTGTCCTGTAACTATGCTGTTATCTGTGGCGTTTAAGATATAAGTGCTGCAATGCGCGCTTTGAGATATGTACGCTCTGGTTGCAAAAGTGTAACTTTATTTACTCTCCACATGTGCTACGAGATAAGTGCTGTTGTTAGCTGTGTTACGAGATAAGTGCAGCTGTCTACCTGTGTTACGAGACAAGTGCTGCTGTCTACCTTGCTACGAGAGAAGTGCTGCTATCTACCTTGCTACGAGATAAGTGCTGTTGTCTACCTGTGCTACGAGATAAGTGCTATTGTTAGCTGTGTTACGAGATAAGTGTAGCTGTCTACCTGTGTTACAAGACAAGTGCAGCTGCCTACCTGTGTTACGAGATAGGTGCTGCTGTCTATCTATGCCAAGAGATAAGTGCTACTCTCTACCAGTGCTACGAAATAAGTGCTGCTGTTACCTTTGCTACAAGATAAGTGCTGCTGTCTACCTTGCTACGAGATAAGTGTCGTTGTTACCTGTGCTACGAGATAAGTGCTACTGTCTGCCTGTGCTACAAGTATTCTCTGTATCTATACTGAGTGCTGCTGTAAATGTTTCTACGAGATACAGGATACTTTTAGCAGGAAAATGCTGCTGCACACCTAGCCTACAATATTAATGCTGGTTTGTGTCTATGCTACGGCATAAGTGATCGTGTAATTTTCAACAATGTATGCCATTGTGTGGATGAGGACTGTGTGGATGAGTACTGTGTGGATAAGGACTGTTTTGATGAGTACTGTGTGGATGAGTGCTGTGTGGATGAGGACTGTGTGGATGAGGACTTGTGGGCAAGAGTGGTGCAAGATCAGTTTTGTGTGTCTTTTGTACGAAATAGCATCTACTCTGTGCCTGATTTTCGGATATACAGCTCTGTCATCCTTATCAATGATTGATGCCCTGTTCTTCCCTGCATCTGAATCACGTCTGATTTAATGTGATTATGTAGAACGAATCCATGACTGCTGCCCGCATTGCCCTTCACCTAAATGTTCTCCGATTTTGTACGACTCCCGGACTAATCCGTGACATGCCTTATGCTTGCTTCGTCAGAATTACGCCTTATTTTATCTTGCTCTATAAAAGCAATCCGTAGCTGATGTCCTGTGGTATCCTCCACCTAAATCACGCCAAATGTTATGTGACTATGCAGCTTAGCCATGAATTGATGTCCTGTGGCATCCACCACCCAAATCACACCGAATATTATGTGACTATGGAGCTTAGCCATGAATTGATGTCCTGTGGTATCCTCCCCCTAAATCACGCCGAATATGGTGGGCCATGACTTTGACCTGAACCGCTGTTATGTAGATTTCCATCTGGCGTGCCATTATCATCGCATCTGGAGCCATCGTTCTTTCTAATCCAGATATCTGACCATTCGCTTTTCGACGATAATAAAATATAACTTGAGGGGGAACCAAAAACATATGTCGAGCCCTGACAAGTTTATAGCAGCAAAGCAAACACAAGCACATCTGCTATTTGTTTTATCAGTAATTAACGCTTTGATCTGTTGGTGACGAGTGCTTAAATCCCTTGCTTGATGCTTCAACATGGAAATCGATGTGTTTAATGTTTATTTTTTCATCTCAGTTTTAGGGTCAGTGCAGACGTTTATCGATGACAAAGATAGGCACGTCGGACAGAGGGTATTTACAGCGTGAACATCGGAATTTTCCAGTAAGTTTTTGAGACTTTCGTATAAAAATTCCTCAAGCAAACTGAATTTTGAAATAGGCAACCTTTTGCTTGGAATTCTGACTTAGATTTGTAGTCAAACAGCAAAGCTGTACTATTTAGTAGACACCAGGCGTATGGCAACCCCTAACATGGAAGTCATGTTTTGAGCATTTTCTAAGTCATTCAATTTGGAAACCACAAAATCAGCCACAGTGAGCTCGAAAACATTTAGATTCAGGTTGCCGCTGGCAGACGACACTAATATTTTAGGCGATTATTGATTTTCTTTTTGCAACGTTCTCGTGTATGGCATGGTGCATTGCTGGTTGATGTATTTTCTTTCTATGATGTCCTCTTTTAAGATACAAAGTAGCTGCCACAATCGCCTTCTGTCCATTCAGATAATTTTAAGATACAAAGTAGCTGCCACAATCGCCTTCTGTCCATTCAGATAATTTGAGAATGCTACACCTGCTTGTTATTTTTGAAACACATTCTTGCTTTTTGTTCTGTATAGTTTCGTATTTATTATCTGAATTAGATATAAAAGAAATCTTAGTGAGCGGAAAAGCACTGCAGCAGAAAAACAGAATAACGTCTTCTGGTCGACGAGTTGTGAGATTTCGCCCAGTAGGTAAGATGTGAAATGAAAGTCTTACATAATTGATCAGCGGCAGGATACAGGCATTTCCTGCATACAGGCGTTGGTTACAGGCAAATTTAACAAGTTCACGATTTCAAGTGCATATGCGCAGTAGAAAAGTCGCAGGATTACTAATGGAAAAATATGTAAAGAAACAAATAAGGAAAAAGTATTAAAAGTAGGTTTTCTCTGTCAAAAAATGGAGTGACATATTTTACAATTAAATAAAACCAAACTTCAATTAAAATTTTGTTGTAAAAATATAAGAAATGCTTGTTTTGTTTCCGTGTTGATAGATTGTCGCATCACTCTGCTGACCGCAGACTCGCTCCTGGGAAAAGTGCCTGCAGGCTTGCTCTCATCACGAGTCTAGCTGCACAGGGACTAGGTAAGATGATTTATTCTAAACTATTCTGAAAACTCTAAACCATACAGAAATGAAAGAGAAGACAGAATTTAGAAATCATGGGCACGTGGAATCCATCACAACGAATATTTATAGATTTTCTCAACGTGTTGGGCATTGCTTTCCAAGTGCAGAAGGTTTTCTTGTCTCGGGCAGGAGCGGTGTGAGTAGACTTAAGTGTTACAAAAAGAGCAGGGCAATATGTTAATTACTATTGATACCAGCAATGAATGAATAAATGGAGGAATTCATGGATTTCTTTGCACTTTTTCAACTTTGAACACTGTTATTTTAGATGTTGGCGGGAACCTAAACAAGAAGACCGCGGCAGACGGCAAGGACAAAGATAAGTAGCATTTCTTTCTCGTACTTTCTTTCCAGTAAAATATTGTTAAAAATGCATCGTTGTGTTGAATAACCTGCGGAGGGGGATTATTATGAACAAAAACACGATTAAAATAAAATTTGAAGCCCGTGTTTTATAAAAAGCCTTCTTTATTCTTTTCTGCTTTTTTCATTAACCACAAATTAAGCCATAACATCTAATTAATGTTCAGTGTTTAATCACTAATCACACCAATCGGGTGTGCCTTTCTGACAGTTTCCAGTGATTTTATATGCTTATTTAAGAGAATAAAGGCATACCTAATTAAAAACGACGAGTGTTTTGATACCTGTAATAACTAAAGGTATACTTATAAAAAAACGACGAGTGTTTCGATACCTGTAATAACGCTCACTCCTATATATAATTGCAAAATTTTCCAGCACTATTTCAGATTTTTAACATCAATTTAAAATTATTTGATTTTTTTTTTCAAAATAAAAAATTAATAATACTTTTATGATTGTATATCGGAGTGGGCACTACTACTACTGTAAAGCAGACTATCTGACGAAGGATTTATTTATCTGGCGATCTCCACTGTAACATAATTTTAACCTTTTCGATAAAAAATTTAGTTTTCATGACGCGAATCGAGGGGTGGGGTGCATTATTTTGACTTTCGATGTCGCATTATGCCGTCAGATAGTCCGTTCTTTGTTTTTTTTCTAGAAAACTTCGTTTCGATCTCCTCACATTGAAAAGTAATTTGAAATTTGAGGCATATTCTTTTCAGCAACTGTGGGACTTCGAAGCTAGGTTTTGGTTAACTCGATTTTCGTTGGTTATTTCACGAAACGGTGTCGTAAAAACAGTAACATCAGAGTCTTGCAACCTTCATGACCGGTGAATACTTGCCCTACGTGTTGACTCTTCCTGGACACTCTGCGGGAAAATGTGCACGGGGAAGGGGCGGGAATGGCATTCACGCCAAGCCATAGAGCGGGTGATTCGATTCGGTGAAGTAGGGCCATCGCTGGCAGCGGCGTCTCCGTCGAATCCGGCGCGGGACTCGGTGAAGACAAGTGGCGCGGAATCGCAACACCTTGCGCTGTGGGAATGCCACCACGGGTGTCAAAACGTGACAGACACCTCACATGTCACGGGACAGGGAAGGGGCGGCATGGCGGGGGCGGGGTGGTGAGTACGACACCACGGGCGCAAAACGTGACAGGCATTTCACATGTCGTGAGAGGGTAAGGGGCGGCGTTCGGAAGGGTGGGTTGGGACAGGAGGCTGTACCTTTTAACGCATGTTGAAGAAAGAGGCTTGAATATAATTTGCGGGGTAATGGCTTATTTCATTTATGTATCTATTTGTGCCGGGTTTTAGTGATGAATGACGTGACGAAGTAAAATATTAGCCTGGCCTGTAATCGTCAAAGCCTTAATTGGCGTATTTTGCTTGGCCCGCTTGTTTCGGCAGTTTGTCTGTTGTATCTTTCGTCTTTCCTTTTCTCCTGCGATTTCGTGTTACACTCAAATTTACACCCCCAACCCTCCCAACCACCTCCCGCTCCCATGCCCGTGAAACCCCTTGGTCTTCTACATTGTATTAACGTAGAAGTGGCATCATAAGTGTCATATGGCAATTTTCTGCGTGGCATTTTCATTCGAAGTTACCTTAAAGCGTCACTTTCGCAAATTTTGATTCTGCATTTGGGTAGTTACCACATTTGTAACGTTTTGACAAAATAGGCGCGGAACTTAACTTATCTCACTTTATTTTATATCGAATGTGTTCATTTTAAGAAAATTGAATATTAGACAACACCAGCTGAACATTAAAATAAAGGTGAAACGGATTGCTATCCATTGTTGTTTAGGGGAAACCGGTTGACGCTTGCCTTTCAAAAGATAATACATCCCAAAAAGTTACGTCACTATATTACCTAATTTTCAAATTTACGTCATACACGAATGACCCTGACTGTGCCCTCAGTATTAAAGATTTCTGTAAAAACTGCGAAGGAATTGCATCTCCTTGGTTTGTTTCTGTTAAATATTTGCTGTAAAATCTAATTTAAAATAAACAGTAAAAGTTAAGATTTATCCAATTACCGAACTTGAATCCATGTTCACTTTCACTAAAATTTGTAATTTCAAGATATTAGAGTGTACCATATGGTATGATGTACAGTGTAACATTGATGTTTATAGAGAAATTTAAGCAGTTTAGAGTATAATATGAGCAACGTAGTTTTTGGTCCCATAAATGTGTATAGTTCCATGTTGTTTTACCCTGGACTTTGAATGTCAAGGTCTAATAACAAAAGAGCACTTTCAGGTAACTCCACTCCCCGATGTCTTGAAAACTACCGCATCAATTGGCATTCTATCGTTATTTTTCGAAAGAAATAATATAGAATTCCAACAGCATTTGCTATTTGCGATAAAAGAAATTATATGTTTTTGGAGCATATAATATTTTTTTTCAAAAAAGAAATATGAAGAAAAGTGGTTTATAAATTTTTGCATTGATTACGCAGACTTCGGCCCAGTGTCATGCAAAGAATAACTGAACATAAACGAGGAACATTGAGTAAACTAATTTCTACACCACGATATTGAAATATCTCGGCTTCTACTTGCCTTGAGTTTCTGGTTTAGTTATTTATTTTTACCCACGTTCAGTTATTTATTGGAAGCTTATACAGTGAATAGCAAGAAATAGCCTTGACATTTTTCCTAGAAAACAGCAGGTGTCGGATTTGCACATAAAGGCAAAATAAAGTCCAACTGTACTGACGTAAGCAGACGATGAATTGTACGCAAAGCGAAAATAAAGTCGCACGGGAGTGACATTAGCGGGTGTCGGACTGTACATAAGCCAAAACAAAGCACCAGTCCAGTGCTTAGGATGCTGAACGGGGCGTTGTCAATAAGTCACACTTTTAATATTCATCTCACTATCCGAAATCTTCGATAATGTCCCACGCTAAAGCACGAATTGGCGACGCGAAAGCACGAATTTGTCTATGCTAAATCCCGAATTTGCCTGCACTAAAGCACGAATTTGCCTTCGCTAAAGCATGGGAATAACGCCATGTAGCAGTAGATACGAACTTTTTTAAAATTTAAATTTGAATTTTAACGTTAGCTAAATTTTGCGTTACGAAGCTGCTACCCCAGGAGTTTGTACCTGTCTTGTCTGAATCGAGACCACTTCTTTGAAGTGTTTGTGTGTTGGGGAGGGAGGTTGGGGATCGTGTGTATTTGTGTGATTTACTAACGCAAATATGGTCTGGGGTCTGATTCACCAATCGCTAGAATCGGCATATTGAAAACAAATGGTTGCCTTAATATATTGCTATTGACAGTCCTTGGCAAACTGTTAATAGACACTTGAGATCGGCGTGGTCTTCTCGTTAAGCAAGAACTGTGTGAGAACTGCTACGGATGATGTATCCAGAGAGAAAAGCGGATGATCGTTTTTTCGAAGCCATTGAAATTATTGATAGACAAAACGGGTGCATGCTTGCGCAAGAGGGGTGGTAGTACTGCTTTTTGACAAAGTTCTCTCGTATAAAGTTTTGTGACTGCTTTCTTCAGGGTACTGAGCATGGGTACTTCAGTTCGTACTCGATATTTGATGCTGTTCCCCGGCCTCTGTGTGACAACACGCATGCCGTTGGGATGGTTTGGCTTGATGTTCCCCGGCCTATGTGTGGCAACACGCATGCCGTTGGGGTGGTTTGGCTTGATGTTGTTCCCCGGCCTATGTGTGGCAACACGCATGCCGTTGGGATGGTTTGACTTGATGTTGATCCCCGGCCTCTGTGTGGCAACACGCATGCCGTTGGGGTGGTTTGGCTTGATGTTGTTCCCCGGCCTATGTGTGGCAACACGCATGCCGTTGGGATGGTTTGACTTGATGTTGATCCCCGGCCTCTGTGTGGCAACACGCATGCCGTTGGGGTGGTTTGACTTGATATTGTTCCTCGGCCTATGTGTGGCAACACGCACGCCGTTGGGATGGTTTGGCTTGTTGTTGTTCCCCGGCCTATGTGTGGCAACACACATGCCGTTGGGATTGAGGAAGTGGTTACGTAGTAGTGGTTGGGGTGCCGATGTTCCGTGGCTGAGTAGAAAGCTGTTCACTAGCTGAATACGAGGACGGCACTTTGCCAACATGTAGTATTAGCTGTCCGTCTGGTGTGAGGAGGCACAAGCAGAATTTTCAAATCTTTTCAGTGGTGTATTTGGTTTGATTTAAATTTAGATACACGCAAGATTTGAAAGAAGCTTTCCTGGAATGCCGCCAGTGTAGCTGTTGATATTCGCAGCAAAGCTTCAGTGGCTGCAGCATTCCTTAATGCCCAGAAATTTGTTCAAATAAAGCACTGTCGTTGACTTGCCAAGTAGAGTATATTAGCCACATTCTAATGCAATCATGAAACATGCTCAAAAAAGTTGCTGGAATAATATTTTGTAGTGTAACAGTGGCATGAATTTTATGGCATCTGTGTTGAATGACGAATTTCGTGTGTTTATTTATTTCATGCGTCACGACTGATGGTTTAAAACAATAGGTAAAACATATTTCTGGCCTTCGAAATTGACCATTTGACATCCATGAGTGTGTGTGGCTTTTTATTCCCCGTAATGGATACAGTACCCAGCCTTCTCGTCTGTCTGTCTCTCTGTCTGTCTGTGTGTCTGCTTTGTTACAAGTATGTGCTCCAGGGGCACTTGCAGCTTCGTAGAAACGAGTGCATTTTTCAGAAGATCTCAGTATTTCAAGATGTATATAATCATAGCTTTGCGTGCTTTGTGACCGAACATGCAGCACGATTGGCCTAACCAAGATATCGCCTTTATAGGCTTAAAATTGTCAGTTTATTTATCATATAGATAAAACTTGTTATTTTTTTGTATGACTTTTCTCGAGAATACAAAACTTTCAACGATAAGTTGCTTTAACGACGCTTGCTTTGACTGAGAGAAAAACTGTCGAGGCTGTTTTTATTCGTGGTGTATGCCAGTGTTCTACATTCATATCACCTGAAATACTCAGCGCTGCTAATTACTTTCTGAAGAATGTCTTTTGCAAACTCATGAATACATTTCTTTTAAGTTTTTTTCACTTAGCCGAGTTTTTTCTTGCCGATGTCAAATCATCAAAGGTTTGGTAATTACAATTTTTTCAGTTCACCTCGATCCAAGATTTTCTAGTCGCATTTTTGGCAAGTTTTTAATTAAAAAAGTAGGAGTGAAATTTTAAGAAGACTTAAAAAACGTTATGACCATATTATATTAAAGACCGCGTGTATTTTTGTCTGTGATTGTGAGACCATACGTGTTGAAAACGGAAGTTTGGTCAAAAGTCAGAAGCCTCGAATTCTTTAAATGTGTCCAGCTATGTTTTTGTTTAGTTCGTATCACCTCTTTTTGTTCGCAGCCATGTTTGAGGTTCACCATATGGTACACCATACTAATCGACCGTTATCGAGAGAAGGGATGTTGCTACCCCAATGTTACCGATGTTCCAGTTTTGCGGATTAACCGTGCCCAATCCAGTCCACAGCAGAAACCGCTCCCATGACCCTTACATAGTGTAAATGTATCAATGACACACAGCAATTTTGATCGTCTCCCGGTCTTGTGTAGAGACTGGACATTGATATCGCATGAAAAATGTTTCTAGTAAAAAGATATAATTGAAAAGAAGACCGTGGTACTGAAAATAGCCTCAGAGGACAAATATGTACTCAAGTCATTAAAATTCTGTACAATGAATATCTTTGTTTCAAATTCAATGTCACAGCGGAAATTTGCTATTGGCATCCTGAAGAAAGGTATATTTTTGTGCAAGTCATAAAAAACTGGGAACCTGTTGGTATCAACCCTCTCCTCTTTCCTCAATCTTTTCTTGTTTTTTTTGTTTATTTCTGAACATTAAAATATTAGCTTCTAAGAAATTTAATGACAATTTCTCTCTACATCTTGTGATTTGAAAGTTGTGGACCACACCGGGATCGATCCAGATTCACAACAATATCAAATGATCACAAAGGCAAACCGGGAAGCAAGCAAAACGCCGGGAAGTTATATAACTATATAAAGAATGGGAAAAGCTCTCAAAATACCCAGATATGTGCATCGAAGAATGGACAGTGCGATTCAAAAAGCTCCATTACATTGACTCCCGAAAACGTCTTTCGTCCCTGCAATTCATTTCCTAAAATTCTGGGGAAAGCAGTTTGGCTGTTTTACAGTTTGACTGTTTCACAGTTTGGCTGTTTCACAGTTTGACTGTTTCACAGTTTGGCTGTTTCACAGTTTGGCTGTTTCACAGTTCGGCTGTTTCACAGTTCGACCGTTTCACAGTTTGACTGTTTCATGTAGGCTGGGGACTGACATTGTGAGGTGTTTTTCGCTGTTTTACACCCGAACTGTTTCGATCACAGGGTCGTGTACAAACCACCCGTATACGAGCTTCGTGGCATTTAGCACAGCGTTACTTGCGGTTCCTGGTCATTTCTCCTCGCCGAGTCCCTCATGGTACTTCTCCATGCATTGCGCTGGTTTCGGCGGACACGTCCTGTCAGCGAGACCTTACTTCACTGAATTGATCACACCGCTCATGGCTGGCATGGGTGTCATTCTTGACCTTCAACGTGTACATTTTCCTGGGGGTGGACAGGCAGGGTTCACCACGAGGGGGAGTGATTCAACGCGATTGAACGATGCAAGACTCTGGAATACTAAGAGAAACACATACCAATTCTTAAAAGTGTCACCAAATTTGTCTGCGTTTCTTGAAACAACCAACGTTCTTGAATTACTTTTGTTTTATACTAATCTAATCCTGTTCGTTGATTGAATTGTTTTTAATCGTTAACCTCAATGTTGCTTGGCACATTTATATTATGCACTTAATTTAAACTAGATGCATTCCAGATTGTTTTTAAGATATGACCTAAACTGTAAAGGTGCCTTTTTGTAATGCTTTCAGGCACTGTTGCTGCTTGCGGAAGACACTGGTCACAGGTGTGTAGACATTTTCCTGTTGTTTTAGCCCACTTTCATCGCTTGGTTGTTCCCATCACTTGGCGGCTTACCCATAGTCTGCCGTGTGTGTGTGTGTGTGTGTGTGTGTGTGTGTGTGTGTGTGTGTGTGTGTGTGTGTGTGTGTGTGTGTGTGTGTGTGTGTAAATAATTTGTCAACATGCTGCCCCTCCTACATTTCTGGCCCAAATTTAGCAGGGATTAAAAGACTGTATATGTTGGCGATTTCGCAAAGAAAAAACAGCCGCATTAAAGAATGCTAAAAACGGCCGCATTATCTGCCGATAAGTCCTGATGTTTTAAGGACATAAATGTTACACGTTACCAGGAATGACACAATATGACCTGCAACAGGTTGGCGGTGTCGCTAAACCAATCAAATAACTAACTAACTAACTGTTACACATTTACCGATGTGTAACATGGATCTATCTAAAACATCAGGGACTTATCGGCAAATGTGTAACGTGGATGTCCATAAAACATCACGGACCCATCGGCAAATGTGTGGCATGGATGTCCCTAAAACATCAGGGACTTATCGGCAAATGTGTTGCATGGCTGTCCCTAAAACATCAGGGACTGTGGGTTAACTTTGTACGGGCGAGTCATTCCTGCCAAAAATGTAGTGGTTTATCTTTTCGGATTAGAAGACACCATATAATTAGCAATATGGTAACGATATGAAATACAATAACCAAATGACAACCAGATATATCTTTACGTATCGTTTTTATGATATATCTGATCATTTTACAGGGGGTTGACCCGGCTGGGCGGCCAGAAGATATGATGCTGCAAGGGGTTCCACAAGAGCAATGAGCTGCCGCACATCCAGTCCGCCACACTTCCGATCCGCCACAATTCCGGCCCAAGATCTTAGCAAGCTCCAAGCACTGTGAATAGATTGCATCGTTATAATGACTTTCATATAATGACTTTCATTTCTCGTTTGTTTTGTCTTAGTTATTATTGTGTGATACATGAAATGTCTCGTTCTGGATACTCTAGTCAAAGATAGAATCCTTCATCCCTTTTCAAAGAACATGAATACAGTTCTGCAAAAGAAACGTGGAGAACAGAATTGAAATACAACCCCCCCCCCCCCCACCACCACTGTTTTCTTTACACCTCCACCCGCAGTTTGCATCATAACTAAGGTGAAATAACAAACGCATGTACCACTCAATTATCCACCGTTGTAACGAGGGCATATAGGTTTCAGCCTGTCCGTCTATCCGTCTGTCTGCCCCCTTTCGTGCGCCCTCGTGTCCAGGCTATGTCTTCTAAAGTATTTGCTGTATAGCTTTTTCCTTTGGCATACGGTTAGAACGTATATTGAAGGTGTGCAATGTTGCATTACTTTTGAAATCGGCCAAAAATTCTCGAAACGACTTATCAAAAATGGCCGTTTTTCACTAAATTTGTTAGCGAGATAGATTTTGAGACGAATTCTCACAAACTGCTCTATCCAGGGTTCTGAAATTTTATGCAGTGAAAATACATATATTGTACATGTGCAAGGTTGCATTATTTTTGAAATCGGCCAAAAATTCTCAAAAATACTTGTCAAACAAATATATTTTTATGGATACTTGTCAAAAATACGACTTCTCAAAAATTTATATCGTTAGTCCAGCTTACGTTACACATAAGCTGGGGTATACCTATCGGTTTGCAGACGGCGTCGGCTAGTTAGAGTTAGTAAACTTTTGTTTAAAAATGCATCTCCTACAATTTTGATCCGATATCATATATATTTGGTATGAGCCGTGCTTTTTGAGAGACGCATCGACGCAAGTTAAATAAACATGCGCACTGATTCGAAATGTAAACCGCGCTTCGACGCACGTTAAATAAACATGCGTACAAGTCCAAAATGCGAACCGCACATTGATGCAAGGTAACACGTGCTCTAGTCCGAAATGCGAACCACGCATCGTCGCAAGCCAAATAAACGAAATGGTCTTATCGCTTTTCGTAAGCTGGGACTTGTTTGTGTAAACCTGTCCAGACGCGTTCTCCGAAAGTATTCGATTCAGCGTTCTGAGATGTTTTGCAGTGAAAACATAACTATTGTAGATGTGCAACGTCGTCTTATTGACAGCCTTATGCGCCAGAAGCTTTTTTTCACTTCCTAGCGTTAATAAAAACTACTCGATGTCAGAAATTAATGTGTGTGTATGTGGTTGTGTGTGAAAATTAAATAAAGATTGTGTGTGTGCGTGTGTGTGAAAATGAAATAAAGATTGTGTGTGTGCGTGTGAAAAGGGAGCTTTTTAAAAGCATTTGAGATGTAGCCAGAATGTCAGGGCTTACGGTAAAAGTGAACGAGCGCATGTATAAAACGAAGCAAGTTTGGCTACATTCACCACGCCTGACTACTCTCCCCACCTGTGGCTACTTTCACCACGCCTGACTATTCGCACCGCCACTGGTCACTATCACCACACACGGCTACTTGCATTGGGGCTGGCCACGCGTGGATACCGCACCACGCCTGACTAGTCGCACCACGCATTGCTACTTTCACCACGCCTGACTACTCGCACCACGTTAGCTACCCTATTGGTCTGGCTACTCTCACCTGGTCACACGGATACTCTTACCACGTCTGGTTACTTTTACCACATCTGCTTACTTTCGCACACGCACAACCTCTGGCTACCCTCTTACACGTCCCGCTACTCCCCACTTCTGTTTACAATCACCACGCAAGACTACTCGCATCGTGTTGGCTACCCTCACCTTTTGAGGCTACTCGCACTACGTCTGATGTGTCTGGTTAGCCTGTCAAATCTGGACTACTCCCACCTCGTCTGGCTACTTGCACCATACCTGGTTTCTATTACCACAGCGGCTACTCTCACCACGTCTGGGTACCTCTCACCACATCTGGTTGCTCTTCTCACGTCTGGCTACTCTCGCTACTTCCGGCTACCCTCCTTGCCTGGCACCACGTCTGGTTTCAACACGCGGCTACTCGCACCACTTCTGGCTGCTCTACGCATCTGGCCACTAGCATCTCGTCTGGTTACCCTCACCACGTCTGGCTACTCGAGCCTTGCCTGGCTACTTGCACTACGGTGGTAACTCTAACAATACGCGGCTACTCGCACCACGTGGGGCTACTCACACCACGTCTGGTTACCCTTGCATTGTCTGGCTACTCGCATCACACTACCGATTTCCGTCTACTCGCATCACGTTTGGCTAACACGCACATGTCTGGTTACAGTTAAGAAGTGTGACCAATTGCACCACGCCTGGCCACTCGCATCGCGCCTGGCTAAACTCCCCAGGTCCGGCCACTAGCATCACATCTGGTTACCCTCACCACGTGTGGCTATAGCCACCACGTCTGCCTACCCGCACTACGTCCGGCTTCCCTCTGTCTGGTTACTCACACCACGTCTGGTAGCTGTCACCACACGTGACTACCCTCACCACGTCTGGATGCCCTTACCACCTGTGGCTACACGCACCACGTCTGGGTACTCGCACTATGGCTACCCTCTCTGTCTGCCTACTCTCACGTGTGGTAGCTGTCGCCACACGGCTACTCGTAGCACTTCTGGTTACAATCACCATGTTTAACCACAAGCACAACCTATGGCTACTCACACCACGTCTGGCTACAGTAACCACACGCGGCTAGTCGTACCACGTCTGGTTAACCGCATCATGTCTGACTACTCTCACTTCCTCTGGCTATTCTGGTTACTATCACCACAGCGGCTACTCCCACCACCCCTAGCTAGCTTCAGCTTTTCTGGCTACTCACACCACGTCTGATTCCTGCAACCAAACGCGGCTACTCGCACCACGTCTGACTACCCTCCTGACATCCGACTATTTGCACCACGTCTGGCAGCCCTCGTCACGTGTGGCTACTCGCACTACATCTGACTGCTTTCCTTGCCTGGCTACTCCAACCACGCCTGGTTACTGCAACCACGCGCGGCTACTCGCACCACGCCTGGCTATCCTCCCGCCACGTCTTGCACGTCTTGCAACCCTCACCGCGTGTGGCTACTCACACTACTACCCTCCTTGTTTGGCTAGCGCACCACGTCTAGTTACCTGCACGTCTGACTACCTTCATCACGTTTGTCTGTCCTCCCTATGTCTGGCTACTCGCTCCATCTGGTTACTGTCACTACAGGCTCACCTTTACTCACACCACGTCTGGCTACCTTCACCATGTCTAGCTACCGTCATGTTGTTTGGCTACTCACCTACATCTGGTTGCTATCACCTCACGCGGCTAGACGCACCATGTCTGGTCACCCTCACAACATCAGACAACTGGTACCACCCATTGCTACACGCACCAAACGTCTGTTTACTCTCACCACATCTGGTAACCCTCACCACGGCTGATTACTTGCACAACGTCTGGTTACTGGATACTCTCACCACATGGGGTTACAACCACCATTCCTGATTACCCTAATATGTGGATCCACGCACATCTGACTACTCGCACCACGCTTGTCTATCCTCTCCACGCCTGGCTACTCGCCCCACATTAGCTGTCCTCCTGGCCTGGCTACTCGCACCTGCGGATACTCTTACCATCTTACCTTTTGTGGCTACTCAAACTACGTCTGGTTACAATAACCACGCGTGGCTACTCATACCGCGTCTGGTTAGCCCTATCAAGTCTGACTACTTCTACCTTGTCTTGCTACTTGCAACACACCTAGTTACTATTGCCACAGCGGATACTCGCCACTTCTGGCTACCCTCACCACGTCTGGTTACTCTTCCCACGTCTGGCTACTCTCCTTGCCTGGCACGTCTAGTTACAACACGCGGCTACTCGCACCACTTATGGCCACCCTGCACACGTCCGGCTACTAGCATCAACTGCGGTTACTCTCACCAAGTCTGGCGGCCCCCACTACGCCCGGCTACTTTAGCCTTGTCTGGCTACTTACACTACGGTGGTTACTCTCACCATACGCCGCTACTCGCACCACGTGGGGCTACTCACACCACGTCTGGTTACCCTTGCATTGTCTGGCTACTCACACCACACTTGGTTACTGTCACCACACACGGCTGCTCGCACAACGTCTGGATATACTACTGCTGTCCGTCTACTTCCACCACGTCTAGCTACCTTCAACACGAGTGGCTAACACGCACATGTCTGGTTACACTTAAGAAGTATGACCAATCGCACCACGTCTGGCTACTCGCACCACGCCTGGCTACCCTCCCCAGGTCCGGCTACTAGCATCACATCTGGTTACCCTCACGCCACCACGTCTGGCTACCCGCACTACGTCCGGCTTCCCTCTGGCTTGCTACTCACACCACGTCTGGTAGCTGTCATCACACGTGACTACTCGCATCACGTCTGGCTGCCCTTACCACCTGTTGCTACACGCACCACGTCTGGGTACTCGTACTATGTCTGGCTACTCTCACCATGTGTGGTAAGTGTCACCACAGGTTACAATCACCACGTTTGACCACTAGCACAACCTATGGCTACTCACACCACGTCTGGTTACAGTAGTCACACGCGGCTACTCATACCAAGTCTGGTTATCCCCATAAGTCTGACTACTCGCACCCAGTCTGGCTACCCGTACCGCATCTGGTTACTCTCACCACAGCGACTACTCGCACCATGCTTTGCTACCTTCATCTTGCCTGGCTACTCACACCACGTCGCGGCTACTCTCGTGACGTGTGGCTACACGCACCATGTCTGGTTACCCTCACGAGGCCTGGCTACTCGCACTACGTTCGGCTACGCTGGCCTTTTTTGGCTACTTGCACAACCTCTGCTTACTGTCACCACACGCGGCTACTCTACAATGGGGCTACTCTCATCAAGTCTGACTACTCGCAATACATCTGGCTACCCTTCTGGTCTGACTACTCACACCTCTTCGTCTGGCTACCTTCAACACATGTGGCTACATGCACCATGTCTGCTTACACTTAAGACGTGTGACCAATTGCACTACCTCTCGCTACCCTCGCCTTTGCTGGATATTCACAACACATTTGGATACTCTGGCCACACGCGGCTACTCGCATCACGCCTGGCTGCCCTTACTACCTGTGGCTACACTCATCCACTGCGGTCTTTTCCGTGCATGGTGTAAGAGGCGACTAATCGGAATTTCTTTTTCTAACTCTTCTTTTACTATTTCTTCATTCTTCCTTCATTTTCCTACTTGTTCCTTTAGCAAGTGCGTCCTTATATGCTCATCCTAGTTGGTGAAGGGGACGTTAAACACCAAACAAAACAAGTTACACGCACCACATCTGGGTACTCACACTATGTCTGGCTACCCTCCTCGTTTGGCTGCTCACCACGTCTGGTAACTGTCACCACACGCGGCTACTCGTAACACTTTTGGTTACCCTCACTAGGTCCCACCACTAGAACAACCTCTGGCTACTCGCACTACGTCTGGTTATCTTCACCATCTCTAACTAATCGCACCAATTCTGACTACCCTGCTCATCTGGCTACTCCATGTCTAGTCACTGTCACCACACGCGGCTCCTCGCACCACGTCTGGCTACCTTCACCACGTGTGGCTACAGGCATCATGTCTGGCTGCACTTAAGACGTGTGACTAATCGCACCACTGGACAATGTCTTCACACGCGGCTACTTGTATCAGCTCGCAAGACGTCTGGCTACTCGCATCACGGGTGGTAACTGTCACCACATGGGGCTATTGGCATAACGCGCTTGTTAATTGTGATTCGACGAAGCAACACAGGTTTATGCGTCAAAAGCCGTTTTCACTTCCTAGCATTAAAATAAAAAGTAGTCGCTTTCATAAACTGTGTGTATGTGTGCGAAAGTTGAATAAATAATATGTGTGTGTGAAAGTTAAATAAAGAATACGTGTGTCTGTGAAAATTAAATTAACTAAAGAATGCCTGTGTGTGAAAATTAAAGATTTTGTGTGTGTGTGCGTGTGAAGCGGGGTGCTTTTTAAGGCAATTGAGATGTAGCCAGAATGACAGGACTTACGGTAAAAGTGAATGAGCGCATGCGTAAAATAAAGCACGTTTGACTACTTTCATTGCTGTCACCACAAGCGGCTGCTGGTACCGCTTCTGTTTACCCTCACGACGACTCACTAATCGCACCACTTCTGGCTACTCTAATCTTGTCTGGCTACGCACACCACGTCTGGTTACCCTCGTCTTGTCTGGCTACTCACACCACGTCTGGTCACTGTCACCACACGCGGCTACACGCATCTCATCTGGCTACATTACCAACGTTCGGCTACTCGCACCACGTTTGGCTACCCTCATCACGTGTGGCTGCTCGCATGTCTGACTACACTTAAGACGTGTGATTAATTGCAGCACTGGATACTCTCACCACTCGCCGCTACTTGTGTCACGTCTGGCCACCCTCCCTACATCTATCTACTTGCACGGCGTCTGGCTACTCCCACCACGTGTGGCTACACGCACCACGTCTGGTTACCCTCACTAGGTCTGACTACTCACACGACGTCTCTCTACCATCACCACGCATGGCTACAAGAACCAAACGTCTGGTTACTCTCATGATATCTGGTTACCCTCACGACCTCTGTCTCTTCGCATCACATCTGACTACCCTTCCCACGTGTGCTACTCCCACTACGTCTACCCTTCCCACGTGTGCTACTCCCACTACGTCTGACTACCTTCCTTGTCTGGCTGCTCACACCTGTGGTAACTGTTACCACACGTGTCTATTCGCATTTCTTCTGGTTTCCCTCACTACATTTGAATACCCCCACCTTGTCTGGCTACTCGAATCACGGATGGTTACTGTCACCACACGCGGCTACTCGCACCACGCACTACTTAATTGTGATTCGACGAAGTAAGACGGGCTTATGCTTCAAAAATCTATTTCACTTCCTAGCGTTAGAATAAAAATTAGTCGATTTCAGATATGTGAAAATAAAATTGTATGTGTGAAAAGGAAATCATCATATCATCATATCACATTTATCATATTTTCGAGTCACAGAATTGATTCCTCCACCTCGAAAGCGAAAATGACAACTTCCTTGCATGTTCCCTATTATCGCAAACCAGAAAATATCATATTTATCATAAATTCGGGTAATAGAATTGACTCCTGCACTTTCAAAGGGAAAATTACAACTTTCTTGCATTATTGCCCAATATTCCCTATTATCGCCCACCCGAAAAATATTATATTTATCATATTTTCGAGCCATAAAATTGATTCCTGCACTTTTAAAGCGAAAATTACAACTTTCTTGCATTATCACCCAATGTTCCCCATTTTCACCCACCCGAAAAATATCATATTTATCATATTTTCGGGTCATAGAATTGATTCCTGCATTTTCAAAGCGAACATTACAACTTACTTGTATTATCATCCAATGTTCCCTATTATCACCAACCCGATAAGTCATAGAAGTGACTAGCTGACAACAAAATTACTGAAATCATTCAAACCCAACCAGAAGTACTTGCATCTAACATATTGTGTCCCTGTGTAAATTGAAACTTTGCTTTTTTAGAAAAAAAATGGAAATTTGCCAATTTTTAAAAGTTGCAAACTTTAAAGCTCAGTAGATTAAAAAACAAGTTAAAATTTTAAAAGCGCCCCCTCACCTACACCAACCCCCACAAAACGTCGCTTTATTGTTAGGGGCTGAGGAAAGGTAACGCTTGATTTTCAAACCTTGTCATTCTCAGACCTGCGTCTTGCAAATTGCAAAAAAGCCTTTTAGGGTTTATCATCTCTGGCTCAAAGCTGAATTAATGTCTATTACGGCAAATACTATAAGCTTCGAGAGCTTCACATTTCAGTTTATATTTTCCGAATGTTACACTTGTTAATCTTAGCATCTGGTGTGTGGGAGGGGCGAAATTCATAACCTATCTGTGTGTCAGAATAGCTCTGTATCCTTAGTGATGATACTTGCAGCAATGTGTGTGTTTTCGCGCTAAAATATACAAAATATCTGATGTTTATGTAAAAGATCTCAACACCGAACATTATTATTATTATTATTATTATTATTATTATTATTATTATTATTATTTCTACTAGTACTACTACTACTACTGCCACTACTACTATACATTTCTTAACGTTGACTTTACTTATTGTATCGCTGACCACCTCGTTTGCTCAGTAAGAGTTGTGCTATAAATAGTCACGACGTTGATGAATTGAAGCAGATATACTCACCACAGAACGAGAGCGTGGCGAACCGTGATCGCTCACATATACTACACTCACCACAGAACGAGAGCGTGGCGAGCCGTGATTGTTCAGATACACTATGCTCACCACAAAACGAGAGCGTTGCCAGCTGTGATCGTTTCAATGGCGGTGCCCAGTGTCTCCAGATGCCGTGACAGGCCGGATATGTAACGCCCTGAGAAAAATTCAAATTGGTTAAGATTTCACAGCACGTCGCAAAGACAGCTAGGGCTGCGGAGCCCACACAATAAGACCAACTCGAAACAACACTTATTTTCCATAGCCAATTCATTTACATTTTTTTAAACCTAGAGCTTTTTTATGACAGGACATCTTTTTGCAAGCCCCTGGTGTCCTGGTTTCCAGACTTACAGTTGAAGCGAGCTGCGTACATTACACACAAGAACTGCAACTAGTTGAGAAGTGTCATAGTAACTGAAGCTTTCTCTCTCTGACTCTTGCATTTCAAATATAAACACGGCACTTCGTTCATATTAAGTTTTACAGGGCAGGAGTTGGCTAAATATAACAAAGGTATTTCTCTTAAAATGCAGCAAAAACAAAACAAAACAAAATAATAATAATAACAATAATAATAAAATTTACGCACCTAAAGTATCCAGTACCCACAAAAAAACACCGGAAAAATCATCAAGTAGCTTAAGTACCCGAAAAACATCATAAGGTACTTCAAGTGGCCAGAAAACTGGAAAATACTCGGGAATTTCCACGCAAGACATGTTCATAAATGCTAACAAATGAGGCACTCATTGCGAAAAACACCGGAAAAATTATCAAGTACCGTAAGTACCCGAAAAACATCATTAGGTACCTCATGTACCCAAAAAATTGCCGAAAAACTGGTAAATACTCGGGAATTACCACCCAAGATATGTTCACAAATGTCAAGTTTCTAAAAAAAAAAACATTCACAAAAGTAAAATTTCTAAGCTAAGAAATTGGGTACTCATTATGTACCTTAAGTACCCATAAACACCGAAAAACTCATCGAGTGCCTTAAGTACCAGGAAATATAACTAAGTCCTCTAGTACCCGGAAAAATACCCTGGAATTTCCACCCAAGACATGTTCACAAATGTAAATTTTCTAAAAATACGTTCCAAAAATAAATTTACTGAGCTAACAAAATGGGTACTCATTATATACCTTAAGTACCCATAAAACACTGGCAAATCATCAAGTGCCTTAAGTACCCGCAAATATCATTAAGTACCTCTAGCATCCGGAAAAAACGTGAATTTCCACCCTGGACATGTTCACAAATGCTAACAAATTAGGCACTTGTTACGTACTTTAAGGAAATCATAAAAACACCGGGAAAATCATCAAGTGCCTTAAGTACCCAAAAAAACCGGACAAATCATCAAGTATCTTAAGTACCCGGAAAGCATCACTCACTCAAAGGCACTCATTGCGTACCTTAAGAAGCCCATACAAACACCGGAAAATCATCAAGTACCTTAAGTACCCGAAAAAACTCCGAAAAATCATCAAGTAACTCAAAGACCCGAAAAACCCGGAAAAATAATCAAGTACCTTAAGTACCCGTAAAACATAATTGGGTACCTTAAGTACCCGGAAAATCCTAACAAATTAGGCACTTAAGTACCCATAAACCACCGAAAAAATCATCATATACTTAAATAACCCGAAACCATCATTAAGTACCTCAAGTACCCGTAAAACTGGAAAGTACCAACCAAGTCATGCTCACAAATGCCAATTTTCTAAGTTAACAAATTAGGTACTCATTACGTACCAGGGGTACCCATGAAAAACCGGAAAAATCATCAAGTACCTAAAGTATCCGGAAAACATCATTAGGTACCTTAAGTACCAGGATAAATACCCGGAGAACTGGAAAATACGGAATTTGCTCAGCATGTGCTTTTAAGTACACAAATTACTCAAAACGGTACTTAGTTTGCACTTTTACACACCTACAGTACTTAGAAAGTATTAATAATACTGTCAAATATTATCCATAGAACAAAAGGAATTCAATTTTTATCAATTATCAATTTTTTGCTTAAGTACACTTAAAATTACAATACTACGACAAAGGTTAAAAGCTACCATGATTTTGAAGTAAACCATTTGTTTATGTTATTTTGCGCAAGCGCATTCAAGTCTTTTTTGCCCATTCCTATCATTCTATGTATCAGACCTCTGGTAATATTTCCGACCCTTCGGCCCCTCGAAAGGAATGGTCGACGTTGTATCTGCCTTTACACTTGTCGACGTTTAATAACCATTTTAAGGGTCTTGCTGCTTTTCTTTTAAAGGAAACTATGCTTAAAGAAATATACATATATATATATATATATATATATATATATATATATATATATATATATATATATATATATATATATATATATATATATATATATATATATATATATATATATATATATATATATATATATATATATATATTCACTGATATTCATATTCACTGAATTCACATATTCACTGAATGCTACTAACAAACATGGGCGCTGTAAACGAGACGGCGATGAAAGACAGATTTACTAAAACCAGTTTAGTTTTATGTAAGTAAAAGTGGCAAAGGAAAATACGGCAAAGGAAAATATGGCAAGTGGAAATAATGGTAACGGAAAATATGGCAAAGTGAAAAAAAGGAAAAAAATGGCAAATTTTGCAGGTCTCACTGAATTTCAGTCGAACCAAAGAAATTGCCTACCTTGGCTGCTCAGGATCAAAGAGAGTCCAATCCAAACCACTTAATGCCACTTTATATCTGCTGTATTTGGGGTGCAAGCAAAAATGGCAAAACGTAATCCCTGTGCGCGGCACCGTTAATCCTTTGGATGGCCGGGTGCCAACGTAACAATACATCTATTTGGGGTGCATCAGGCAAAACTTATTCGCTGTGTGTACAGTATTCCTGTGGGTGTTCGGGTGCCATCACAACAATACATTTATTAGGGGCGTTGTCTAGAATTAGCAACAAATTCATTCTGTTAAGAATAAATTTGACAAATGTGGTAAAATTTTTATTTTGCTTTTTTGCCATTTTTTCCGTTTTTTTTTTTTCACTTTGCCATTTTTTCTGTTGCCATTATTTCCATTTGCCATATTTTCCGTTGCTATTATTTCCGATTCCGTTTTTGCGTTGCCATTTTTTGCTACACCCGTTTAGTACATAGTCAATTCCAGAAGCTAGTGAAAAGGCAAATCGCTCGGTTTATTTAGTATTGTGACAGGTATGTCTATCTGGAAAAGCAGAGTAGATATCTTTTCTAATTGATGTGCAAATGTGGTTGAACGTAGTTGTTCTGTTTAGAAAATAAGGTAAAGTACGTATTATCGTCCACATTTCCACGAAAATCAATTCGCATTTTGACTTTTGCCGAAAAGTTTTTTGGTTTCGGCTGAATTCGGTTATAAGGATATAAAGAAATGATAGAGAAAACGGCAAAAATCAACAAAAATTCCATTTTGCCAGAAACATTCACAGGTTGGTTATTAAAGGAACTGAATAATATGTAAAATAGTTTTTAAAAAATCATATGATGATTTATAAATTTGAAAGTGTGCATGATTAAAGAAAATTAGATTTTTTATGTTTTCCCTTTAAAATTTATCCCAAAAAATGCAGTCGAAACAACACCACCGTAAAGACCCGAAAGTGCGAATTGCCTTATACGTACTTTCGGATGAAGGTGTCGTTTCGACTGCAAAATTTTTGAGATAAATTATAAAGACATGATAAGGGAAAATTCTAATTTTCTTTCAACATACATACTTTCGTAATTAAAAAGCCATCATGTGATCTTTAAAAAACTATTTTACATATTAATCGGCCACTTTACTAATCAGCATGTGAGTAAGTTGTGGCAAAATGGAATGTTGATTTTTACCAGTTTTCTCTATGATTTCTTTATATCCTTATCCCAACTGAATTCAGTCGAAAGGCAAAACTTTTCGGCAAAGTCTAAGTACGAATCCGCTTAAACGCCTAGCCCCGAGTCCGATCTTCCTTATATTTACCCAGAATATCTCTATGTCAAAGATACGAAGCCTTCCATTGTTCCACAGGGTTCGCGTTGGCGGGGTTTTTGTCCACTTTTTGGGCCTTTTTTTACGAAATGACTCACTTTTTTTCGGAACCCAGTGAGTCTTTCGGGACCCAATTGAGTCACACTTTCCTTTTTGACTCACTTTCCTGAGAACCCAGCGCGAACCCTGTTCCACTAATAAGGACTAACTTCATATGATATGAAACATGAATCCTGTTAGCTCCGAGTCAGCTGTGACTCAAATAACAGCGTGTGTATCTCAGAGCTACGAAGCTTTACATTGTTCCGTTAATAGTGTCAAATTTATATCTTTTGAGACACGAATCCCGCATAGCAAGTCCCAATTATTCAAACATTTAATGAAAGTCCACGCCCCATATATGTACCTTTTCTTGTAAAACAGGCACAATTATTAATGGGCAGTTTATCTTTTATTTTTCATTAAAGTGCAGAAAATTAGCTACACACACCTGTGAAATGTTAGTTGGCATTCCGGCAACACCCACAATATTTAACTTTTAACTCCTTCCATTCTTTTTGAAATACCAATTCAAAAAATTTTTGGCGGATCATGGCAAAAATTATTGTTTCTTTTTCACGTAATAACCTATGCTCCCTGTATTCAAACAGATGTCAATTATTGTGGGAGATTAGTGGTTATTTCCGTATTCTTTTCTTTTAAAGAAAGTGTAACACATAAATTGTATATCATTACCGTTGTAATTGAGGGCCTTTAACAAATGGCAATAAAGACTTGTGGGTCGTTGAATCTCGCACAAAGTAGCCACAGAGGTGCCTCAAAGCGAGCGCAGTTGACTTGCATATCGTTATATAGCGAGGATTTGAAGCGGCGCTTGGAAACCTTGTAGCGTTCCGCTTCTTGGAGCTAGAATCCTGCAATGCAATCCAAGTGACTAAAACTTTAAATAAAAGAGTTATAGATTCAATTTAAATTCAATTCAAACAGTTTTATTTCTCTGAGCAAACAATTAACAATTTCAAGAAACATGTCAATTTTGCCAACATTTGTTGACACAGAAAGAACAGGCAAATAAAGAAAGTTACAAACTTATGTGGATATTCGCCTTATTACATTTAACTTTTATAACATCGACTACCAAACAGCAACAGTTTACAATAAATACCATAAGATCTAAGCTTTTGCGGACATAAGTTCTCTTAACACTTATCGAGTTCATACCTCGTAAACAATAACTTTTTGAATAGACATTTGGATTGACAAATATTTTTAACTTCAACAACTTCACGTAAAAGGCTATTAAAGATTTTAACACCGTAGACACTAATACATTTTGATTTTAAAGTCGTACGAACATAGCTAGTTTGAAATTTTCCTACACTTCTTAAACTGTACATATGATCATCAGTAATAATCGAAAAGCGTTTTTGAATATTTACCGGTAATGCGGAATGAAGAGCGTTATACATACCAACCGAAATTTTTAGGTCTACTGGGTCATGAAATTTGACAATTTTTAGGCCCCAACCCTACGGATTGGCCCTATAGGTTTGGGGTGTCCGTCTGTCCGTCATCGCTTTATACCCCTATGAATTTGGGGGCGGTTGGGGCCTGCTTGTGTTTCACAAATACTTACTTGTTAATTTACAAAACAGAGGATATGTATGTTCGTATTTACCAACTTTGGATATGATCTTGATATTCTTTTTTTTTAGCCCAGCTTACGTTACACGTAAGCTGGGGTATTCCTATCGGTTTGCGGGCGGTGTCCGTTAGTTAGTTAGTTAGTTAGTTAGTTGTTTATTTAGTAAACTTTGGTTCAAAATGCATCTCCTCCTACAATTTTGATCCGATGTCATTTATTTTTGGTGTGAGGCATCCCTAAGGGGTCGTGCATACGGCTTGTGCTTTTCTAGTCGATCGGGAAATTTTTGAATTTTTGGCGAATTTTTAAAGAAAAAATTTTAAAATGTATCTCCTCCTACATTTTTGACCGGATGTGATTTATTTTTGGTATGAGGCACCCCTAAAGTGTCGTGCATACGGCTTGTGCTTTTTTAGTCGATCGGGCAATTTTTGTATTTTTGGGGAATTTTTTAAGCAAAAATTTATAAAATATTTCAAAATGCATCTACTCCTACAATTTTGATTCGATGTCATTTATTTTTGGTGTGAGGCATCCCTAAGGAGTCGTGCATACGGCTTGTGCTTTTTTAGTCGATCGGGTGATTTTTGAATTTTTGGGGAATTTTTAAAGAAAAAATTTTAAAATGTGTCTCCTCCTACATTTTTGACCGGGTGTGATTTATTTTTGGTATGAGGCACCCCTAAAGTGTCGTGCATACGGCTTGTGCTTTTCTAGTCGATCGGGTGATTTTTGAATTTTTGGGGAATTTTTGAAGAAAAAAAAATTAAAATGTATCTCGTCCTACATTTTTGATCCGAAACCTCTCAAAGATCCGATGACCCTAAAAGGTCGTGCATACGGCTTGTGCTTTTATATCGATCGGACAATTTTTGTATTTTTAGGGAGCTTTTGAAGAAAAAAACTTCAAGATGCATTTTCCCCTACAGTTTTGATCTTTCTCTCTCTCTCTTTGTTTTTTTTTTTGGTTTGAGGCATCCCTAAGGGGTTGAGCATACGGCTTGCGCTTTTTAGTCGATCCGACAATTTCTGTATTTTTAGGGAATTTTTGAAGAAAAACTTCCAATGCATTTCCTCCTACAGTTTTAATCCGATTTCATTTATTTTTGGTATGAGGCATCCTTAGGTGGGTCGGGCATACGGCTTGTGCTATTTGACTCGACTTGGGAATTCTTGATTTCGATAGGGAATTTTTGATGAAAATACCTCAAAATGCATCTTCTGCAGTTTTGATCAGACATCATTTATTATGGGACTGAGGCCAGCTTAGGGTGTCGTGAATACGGCCTGTGCTTTTCGAGTCGATCAGAATTTTTGGGGAATTTTTGAATAAGAAAACTTCAAAATGCATTTCCTCCTAATGTTTTTATCAGAGTTCATTTATTTTTTATACAAGCCGACTTTAGGGGGTCATGCATACGGCTTGTGCTTTTTGAGTGAATTGGAAGACTTTTGAATTTTTTTTCGGAATTTAAAAAAAAAAATAAATGAATCTTCTCCTGCAGCTCATAAACGCAAGTTAAATGAACTTGCGCAGTAGTCAGATTTAACAACCGCACATCGACGCAAGTTAAATAAACATTCGCATTGGTCCGAAATGTGAACCACGCATTGACGGAAGATAAACATGCGAACTGGTCCAAAATAAGCACCGCGCATCAACGCAAGTTAAATATACACATGCGCAATGGTCCGAAAAAAGAACTACGCGTCGACGCAAATTGAATAGACATGCACAGTGGTCTGAAATGAGAACCTCGCATCAACGCAAGTTAAATAAACAATCGCAGTGGTCCGAAGAAAGGACCACGAATCGACGCAAGTTGAATAGACATAAGAGTCGGGCATCGACGGGACTGAAATAAACATGCGTTCTGGTCCGCGTGTCAACGCAAGTTAAGTGAACCTACGCACTGGTCCGAAATGCGAACCTCACATGAACGCAAACTAAAAAAACAGGTACACTGGTTCGAATTCCGAACCGCTCCTCAGCGCAAGTTAAATACACATTTGCACTGATCTAAAATAAGTACCGAGCACCAACACAAGTTAAATAAATATGCGCACTGGTCCAAAATGCGAACCACGCATCAACACAAGTTAAATAAACGTGCGCACTGGTGGAAAATGCGAAACGTTCATTAACGCAAGCTAAATAAACAAACACACTGGTCAGAAATGGGAACCGAGCATTAACGCAAGTTAAATAAACATGCGCACTGGTTAGAAATGCGAACCGAACTGCGCATTAACGCAAGTTAAATAACGTGCGCACTGTTCAAAATAAGAACTGCGTATCAACGCAACTTAAATAAACATGCGCACTGGTCCAGAATAAGAACCGCGCATCAACTCAAATTAAAGAAATATGCGCATTGGCCTGAAGTAAGAACCGCACATCGACACACGTTAAATAAACATGCGCAGTGGTTCGAAATGAGAACCACGCGCAAACGGAAGTTAAATAAACATTTGCACTGGTCCAAAATAAGCACCCGCATCAACGCAAGTTAAATAAACATGCGCACTGGTCCGAAATTCGAACTGCTCATCAACGCAAGTTGAATAAACATGCGCACTGGTCCAAAATGCAAACCGCGCACCAACGCAAGTTAGATTAACATATGCACACGTCCAAAATAAGCACCGTGCATCAACGCAAGATAGATAAACATGCAAACTCTTCCGAAATGCGAACCGCGCATCAAGGCAACCTAAGGAAACTTGTACACTTGTCCAAAATAATTACCGCTCATCAACGCAAGTAAAATAAACATGCGCACTGATCCGAAATAAGAATCGCACATCAACACAAGTAAATAAACATGCGCATTGATCCGAAATAAGAACCGCCCATCAACACAAGGTAAAAAAACATGGGCGCTGGTCCGAAATGCCAACCGCACATCAACGCAAGTTAAATAAACATGTGCACTTGTCCAAAATAAGCACCGCGCATCAACGCAAGATAGATAAACATGCAAACTCTTCCGAAATGCGAACCGCGCATCAAGGCAACCTAAGGAAACTTGTACACTTGTCCAAAATAAGTACCGCTCATCAACGCAAGTAAAATAAACATGCGCACTGATCCGAAATAAGAATCGCACATCAACACAAGTAAATAAACATGCGCATTGATCCGAAATAAGAACCGCCCATCAACACAAGGTAAAAAAACATGGGCGCTGGTCCGAAATGCCAACCGCACATCAACGCAAGTTAAATAAACATGTGCACTTGTCCAAAATAAGCACCGCGCATCAACGCAAGTTAAATAAACATGCGCACTGGTCCGAAATTCGAACCGCGCATCAACGCCACTTAAATCAACGTGTGGAGTGGTTCGAAATGTGAACCACGCTCCAACGCAAGTTAAATAAACCTTTGTACTGGTCCAGAATAAGCACCGCGCATCAATGCAAGTTAAATAAACATGCGCACTGGTCCGATATTCGAACCGCGCGTCAACGCAAGTTAAATAAACATGCGCAGCATGCAAGTTAGATAAACATGCAAACTCTTCCGAAATGCGAACCGCGCATCAAGACAACCTAAGGAAACTTGTGCACTTGTCCAAAATAAGTACCGCTCATCAACGAAAGTAAAATAAACATGCGCATTGGTCTGGAATAAGAACCGCGCATTAATCTTTATTAAGTTAAATGAACATGTGCACGGTTCCAAAATGAGAGCCGCGCATCAACGCAAATTAAATAAACAGGCGTACTTGTCTGAATAAGAACCGCGCATCGAGGCAAGTTACATAAATATGCGCACTGGTCCGAAATGCGAGCGTTGTTTGAAGGTATCTATGGCAGACTATCCAGTCAACCAGAGATACAAAAAATCTGTTCCCCATTTTTCACGGAAAGAAATCTTTGTATGCATTTTTCGGTCTATGTTCTGGTCCGGTGCTAAATTAATTATTGAGCTAGCTCTTTGCCGTCTCATCTTTTGAAGCCCGATATTTCAGGGAAATTCCTTCGCTCATGCACGCTGGAATGGGTCTTATTGCTTTTCGTAAGCTGGGACTTTGTCCTTGGACAAACTTGTTACTCCTAACAATGCAATCCAGACAACTTTTGCTGGCTGAACTCCATATTTCAACACAATAAGACAAATAAGGCAAAAAAAAAAAAAAAAGACTACAGTATAAAGTGCGAAATGCATTGGTATCTAATAATTGACTAGATCTGTATATAATTGCTATACATTTTGATAATTTTTGTTTAACGTTCATAGCATGATTTTTCCAGATAAATTTACTGTCCATATAAACTCCTAAAAACTTAGTACACTCGTTCAATTTTAGTTCCATTCATAGATATTACAATTTCATGCGGCACCTTTCTGTTTGAGAAAACCACAAGTTAGTCTTTTTGACATTTAACGACAACTTATTTCGAACCACACATTTAGTGTTTCTGTCTCAGAATTAATGCTTTGACACAAAGTCTTAACATTTTCTCCTGACGCAAAAATTTTTGTGTCGTCAGCGAAGAGCACAAACGTAAATAATTCCAAGATATTACAAATGTCATTAATATATAGTATAAAGAGTGACGGTCCTAAAATAGATCCCTGCGGAACTGCACATTTAATTTCTAACAAATCTGATTCAAAATCATTATATCTCACATACTGCTTATCTTACATATCTTACATATCTGACATATCTTACAGAGAGTAGTAAAATGATACTGAAATAATTGGTAGATGCAGAACTAGACACAAGGTTATTCTGTACACCCGTAATATTTGAGTTTAGAGCTAGAACACGCCTAATCAAACTTCGGTCGTTTCGGATAAAATACTCAAAACTGCAAGGGAACCGGGTGAAAATGATGCACTTTCCTGAGTGATTTTTTTCCTGCGAACTGAAAATATGTGTTGCGGCCTGGAGTATTTTTAAGGTATGAAAACATTATGCAGTGGCCGCGATAAATCCTGTTGTTCTCACCTTCTGCCTTCGCTAATTACAAGAGTAACTTTCCTGCTGTAACAAAAATGTTTTGCCATAAAGTTGCAGGTAAAGAACACCGAAATATGGCTGAACCGGGATCTGGTGATAACAAAGCTCAGGAACACGGCAGCGATGAGTCGAGACCTGTGACACCGCTCTGTCCGGATCCAGACGGTAGTCTGGATCAGTTTTACTTCATAGAAACGACTCATGCGGTTCAGGTGAATGGTACATGTGCACATAGTTCTTCCTCGTCACAGTTTGTCAGTAGTTTGTCAACAACTTGTCAGTTGATTGTTATTTTGACAAGTTTGAGCTAGTCAAGGTCGTGACGAGTTTCTGATCAATGCCTTGTCACCGCTTGACAAACACTTGTCGCTAACTTGTCAGAAACTCCTCATAAATATGTCAACGCGTCACCATAACGTCCCACCCTTTTCAATACAATTTAAAACATGCGGGAGTTTGTTTTAATAAATATTACAAGAAGTTTCAAATTAGCACGTCTTGAAAATATGTTTAATGGATAAACCGTGATGTAAGTGCACACATCATATTTTGACACAATGCAACCCGCTAAGGGTCGGTCGTGTCCTTAAATTAAACAAATCATATAACTAACATCATATTGTCTGGATGTTTTGAAATAAGTTGTGATGTTTGTTAAATGCTTGTGAATTGTGTAAAAATTTTATTATCGCCCACTGTTGTTATGAATAATGTATATTGTGTACTTATTGACGTCTAATCCAAAAGAGGGTGGACGGATTCGACTATCTTAATGTTTAATGTAAGAAGTCCTGATGGGGAACAGGCCGAAACCCCCCCCCCCAAACCGAAACCCCCCCCCCCGGCCCTAACCCCGCCGTCAAAACCCCCACAAGGTCCAAAGAGAATGGTCTTATTATATGTTTTCAAATCGTCATAATTTTTCTCATATTCTTTATTCAAATAGTTCGTCAGTCATGTGTCAAAGATATTTTGACGAATTTTTTGACAAGATATTGACAAACTGAAAATTAGGATTTGACAAAACCAGTAACAAAGACAAACTTTTGACAAATTTACATTGTTGAGTAAGGCATCGTCAGGGTGGCGAGTTTAGTCTCGTCAATCAATCTGACGAACTTATGACAAATTGACAAGTTCGAATTGACGAGTTTCTGACGAATTATTGACGAACAGTTAGCATGGCGAATAACTGACAAGCTGTAAACTGACGAATTAATGACAAATTTATGACCAAGTAAATTTATTCAGTATTCCATATCTTAGAAATATTGACCTTTTTTTTTTTGTTTTATTGTGTCTGTGGTTATTTGTTAATAGTAGTAATAATAATAATAATAAGTAGTAGTAGTAGTAGTAATAATAATAATAATGATAATTATAATAATAATAATAAGGAAGTTTTTGACATTTCGAATCAAAGGTTCGTGCCGTTGACAACTAGGGGCTTGTGTTGTCAGGTGCTTAGCGGCCTGCGGTTTTTACGAGAAGAGGGCCAATTCTGTGACGTCACCATCACGTGCGAGACCCAGGAATTCCTCTGCCACAAAATTGTGCTGTCGTCATTCAGTCCCTACTTCAAGGCGATGTTTTCCGGCGGTCTAGCTGAGAGCAATCAAAACAAGGTAGTAGTTTATTCCCAGACTGCGGTCCTACCAAGCGTAGTTAATGGACGCGCCTGTACTATTCCCGCAGAGCTTTTGCAAAGGATTTAACACAAGTAAAATTTAATTTTAAAGTGTAAATTTTGAGACATTATTTTTAATTTAATGTCTTAGAATGTAAACAATGCATAAGATTTAGGGAATTTTGCTTTATATAGGTGAGTATCAGCGACGTAGAGCCCGATATGATTCGTCTACTTATTGACTACGCGTACACGTCAGAGGTGCTCATCACAAAATCCAATGTGCAGTCTCTTCTCTCGGCCGCCAATCTCCTGGAAGTGCTGGCGGTGCGCGATGCCTGCTGTCATTTCATGGAGAAAAACATGGACATGTGTAATTGTCTGGGAATCCACTGCTTCGCCGAGGCGCATGCGTGTAGTGACTTACAGCAGAAAGCCAAACTGTTCACGCTGCATCATTTCCCCGATGTGTGCCTACAGGAGGAATTCTTAAGCCTCACCCAGAACAAACTGATAGAATTCATCTCCAGCGACGAGCTGTGTGTAGACAACGAAGAGGTCGTGTATAACGCCGTCATTCACTGGCTCAAGCACGACTCGGACGAGCGCGCGACGCAGCTGGACGGCATCATGGAGCACGTGCGCTTGCCGCTGCTAACACCTTATTTCCTACACGACGTCGTGGCGCAAGAGGGTGTAGTAACGGGCTCAGACAAATGCAGCAAGCTGCTGGAGGAGGCCAAGGTGTACCACTTGCTGCAGGACAGGAGGGCGGAGCTGAGGTCGCCGCGGAGCAGGCCAAGGAAAGCCTCGGGTCAGTGCCAAGCTTACCCAATTCACACAGTCCCCTACTACTTCATAAAAAAAACTCGAGCTCAGAATGTGTCCTGCAGCATTATTAAATTGTATTTGTAGGGAAAATGAAGTTGGTAGCGCGGTCTTACTGGTGAATGAATGTGTTTTCTTCTGCATAAATTCACGTAAATTTCCTTCTGAGAATTCGTGTGCTTATAACAAATCGTGACGAAATTGGCGTCCTATAATTCATCCGCCTGTGCTTGCATTCGTGCGGGCACCCGACATTGCGTATGTGCATGCATGCGTCCATTCATTGTCTTTTGCGTGTGTGCATCAACCGATATCTCAATTGGCCCATACATACTCCAGCGGACACATTTCATGTTAACTAGTAAATTCGTCTCCCTGATGCACTTCAAGCGTCGATATTGATAAGTTTCAATATTAATTAACATTAGTTTGACTGATCAAAGCGACCGTTTACTTAGTTATGTGGGGTTGTTGATGTGCAGGGATGATGGAGGTGATCATAGCGGTGGGCGGCGAGGACGACAAGGTGGTACTGCGCAGCGTGGAGAGCTACGACCCGAGCGGGGCACAGTGGCGTACCCTCGCTTGTCTGCCCTTTGCCGTCAGCAAACACGGTCTTGTCGTCAACGGTACGTGCTGTGGCTTTGTCGTCCGATCCAAAAAAAAAAAAAAAAAAAAAACTTTGAAATTCTTAGCAGGTCGGATAATTCACTGTCACTGATGTGTGTAATTACAAATAAACGTTCAACTGCTAAAAATGTGACAGCGTATATTTAGGCCGCCGACGAGCACACGTTAAACGATTACTCGTAGGTTTTCCATCAGCTGATTTTAAAACTTCTTCTCAGAGATATTCTGAAATGATTTGTTTTGGTTTGTTTTGTTTTGGTTTGCAGGTAGCAACCATTTGTTTATGGCGGGCGGGGAGTTTCCGGACGGGTCGGCGAGCAGAAGCATGTGGCGTTATGATCCGTGCATAGACAAGTGGCAGGAAATGGCATCCATGAACATGCCGAGGTCCGAGCTAGGTATGCGTCAGCATGTTTAACTCACATGAAATCCATATTGAAATTTTAATTTGAAATAAGTTAATCACTAGTAAATTGGAGAAAGACTTGAATGAAACCTCGAGTTGTTAAGTATACCGCAATTTCTTTAACAAGAGGAGGGTGGTACTTAACGATAGGAGAGTGATACTTAACGATAGGAGGGTGATACTTAACAATAGGACGGGTGGTACTTAACAACGGTATAGAGTATTTTGTCGAAAGATTCACTTTCCTTTCAAATATAAATCTTTCCAGTCGTTGTGAGAAGCGCTACTTTAAAAAAAATACCGAAGTAGATCCACTTGGACCGAAAGTATGGTGTTAATTATGTTTGCTTTGCACGAGTTGAGCGTCCATGTACATTGCGATTGGTTGACAGGTCTGGCGATGCTTGACGGCTTCGTGTACGCCGTCGGCGGCTGGGAGGGCTCGGCTCGCCTCGACAGTGTCGAGCGCTACTGTCAGCTCAACAACACCTGGGCGTTCGTGCCCGCCATGAAGATAGCCATTACCAGCCCGGCCGTCGTCGCCCACGATGGCTTGCTCTACGTCACCGGTACGTGATCGCAGCCTCGTTATCACACACGGGTGGTTTGTCATTTTCTTTTTTACTAGGGTTCACAATTCTGAAAAATATTCCTTTTTTTTGTCGGTCAGTGTGACCGCGTTCACCGATATTTACAAGTGAGAAATTGCAATTCTAAGAAAGTCTTTATCTGTTAACAGAGTACCGTTTTACGTGCCATTATATACACTTATGTTCTTCGACCACTGACAGTTTGAACCGTTCGAGTGATGCATATATTCTTGATATCTGTACTGTGGCAACCAGTTTAGCTCAGTTCTATCTGATATCGAACAACAGACAAATCAGTTTCAGTCATAAGGTGAAATGTAACTAAAATCCTGACCCCGTGTACAACATATGATGGATAACAAACCTAAATAATAGCGTCTACTAAACACTCTTAGCATTTGTCCGATACAGTGGAAAAAAATGAAAAAAAGTGGAAAAAAAGTTGCAGAAATAAAAAAAAAACAGAGAGGAACTACTTTTTAAAATATCCATCTGCATTGTGTTTATACGTAAGGAGATAGATCTCCTCAGAGGTCAGCTGTTTTATAACAACGAGATTTGTGTAGTGTTGTTTGTTTGGAACCTTGACCCGCCAGGGGGAGCTGTGCTGGAGGATGGCGATGGAATCAACTTGGTGCAGTGCTACAACCCGAGGACCAATCAGTGGACAGATTTGGCTCCCATGTTAATCGCCCGCTCCGGTTCCGCAGCCTGTGTTCTCAATGGCCGTATATACGTCATAGGTTAGAGTTCTGCTCTTGCGCTTTTCTGTTCACTTTTACGACTTACTATGGGAATTCACCCCATGAGAATGGCGTTCATTGCATCCACGTGTCCTTATAACCAAATTGGTGCTGTAACCCAAGTTTGGTTAGTGTAGTTTAGTACTGATAGGGATTTTAATGATACCGTGCTTGCGCGATGACCTTTTAACGTGGCGGAAACAAACAGATCGAAATTGTCGAAGTCATGAGTAGAGTATCAACAGAACGGGAGAGATTCTGGCAGCTTGGTGGATTGTTTTTTGGCAGGGGGCTGGCACGCGTCGACGGAGAACACGAACAAAGTGGAGCGGTTCGATCCCAAGGCAAACAGCTGGCAGCTGTGTGCCGCTATGTGCGAGAGGCGGTACAGGCCTGGCGTGGCGGTCGTCGACGGCAAGATCTACGTGTGTGGCGGTGAGGAGGGCTGGGACAGGTGAATCTATTTTTAGCCCAGGTAGCCATTGCTCACATGGGCTATACCCATCGTGTGTGGCCTCGGTCCCCTGTTCGTCCGTCCGTCTGTAAACTTGTTTTTGTGGAAACATGGCCCACTTAGACTGACAAATGGCTATTGTTTTATTTTAGCAATTTTCCAATTTTCAACGGTTTGGCAAACCGATCAAAAAAGCCTATTCCTCCTACAGATTTTGTTAAAGTGCTCGAAATTTTGCTCGAACGTAGTTTGGATCAAGGGTAAAGAATGTAGGGGAATTCCAAAGTTCGCGAAAAATAAATTTTCTGTATAATTTTTGTACTCTCTATGAAATGTTTAACACTGGTGCCTACAGTGCGCCGAAAGAGAGCTATGTCATTTTTTAGTGGTTTGTCAAATTTCGGCGCATTGATTGTCAAATGTTGGCGCATTTTCTAAACTCTTTTAAGTTTTGTGGGTTTTTTTTTATGCGTTAGTTAGCTGTGGATTGAGTTGAAAAAAGTAGCACGAGGATATATGCAAATTAGATTGAAACATGGGAAGCTATTGGCTTAAAACAGTGACGTTAAATGACTGCCAGAAGAACACAGTGTAGATGCTTAAAGCAATCAAGATGGCGCATAACCACTTGACTTAATTGGTTATGTGTAATATGTATGTTACAGGCTATGTTACAGAGTATCTGTTGTTAGCCTAAAATGTCAGGCTATCTATAGGTGGCCTAAGTCAATCAGACCAACAATACATGGCCTGAGAAAAGCCGGGTTATCTGTTGGTAGTTTTATTTTGGGGCGTGAAAATTGTGGAGTCAGCCTGAAATGTTTCAGCTCACCTTGGAAGCATCTTTTTGGAGGTTTTTTTGTATGGTTGTGATTTATGAGGCAGGATCAGATCAGTTCTAGATCATACTAGTTTCTCAACCTAGTCATTACCCTTGATTAGGCCATAATATTAACCGCTGTAACACTATGTATATGTAATTTCCAACTTTTTTGCAGCGCCTATTGCAAAAATCAATACATCTGTAGGGTATTTTTTTCATGGGATTGAAACATATATTTCATAAATGTAATCAATATTTTATCACACTGTAAAATATCCATTATTCTAAATGATGTTAAGTAGTTATTTCTTGATCTATAATTTTGAGTTGCATGTCCCTAGGGACCATCGGTAAAGTGCGTACGCACATTTTCCATTTTTTCTTTAAATTTCAGACACCCCTATTTGTTTGCACTAAAGTGTGACGTCATCATGGAATTTACTTTAAAGTTAGCATCCAACTACCGGCAACCCCCCCCCCCCCCCCTTCCCCACTTGCCCGATGCATATGTAATTTATGGATCGTACTTATGTTATTGCGTGTTTTGATTACTTTTAGGATGTATTTTTAAAATTTTCAGCAAAATATCAATTGTCCTTTTTTCATATTTTTTCCCCCAAATTTTTCCTTCTTTATCCTTTTTTCTTGATGACTCTGTGGCAACGCTGTCCTCATAGTAGAAATCGTGTAAGCTTTAAATTGCAATTAATACTGCCAACGCACCAAGTTGTTGGTCCTATTCTTAAATTGCACTTAGTAATTTAGTGTAATACCCGGATGTTGCTGTTATGAATCACTTTCTTCCATTTAAATTTTATTGGCCGTCCAGAGTATAAGTTTTACTTTTTTGTGGATTGCCCGGAGTCCGTGTTATTAACGTTTCACCCAGCTGGAGTAATAATGCGAAATCGATCCCTTATAGTCGGCCAACAATGAATAGATCAGCTGTATTTGTTGTAAAATCGTTCTTGATGTGAATTTTAAAATGTATAGATGTGGTATACATCTATGCAAAAAATATATAACAACAAAACTGGGCAGAATGTTATGATCTAGTTTAACAAACCAGCTGATTTGAGTGCATGCAATCCAGATTTTCTAATAATATAATAATAAATCGAAATAGTAAAATAATATTTCGACGGAAATATGGAAATCGAATTTGTGAGAATCCTGGTCTGTTAGAAGTGACCTTGCATCATAAACAGCAATCCGACATTAAAAGCAAAACACCACACGGCCTGATTGATGTGAGTGTATAATTTGCCATTTTTCAGATACCACGATACGATAGAATGTTACGACGAGGCAAAGGACGAGTGGGCGATAATAGGGGAGATGCCTTCCAGCCGTAGCTGGCTCAGCTGTGTTGCCATGACAATCCGGCGCGAGCTGGCCGCCAAAGGCGACAAGGCGACGTCATGCATTGTCTAGCAAGACTCCACCACCTTCGGACCATTACAACTGCTGACAAAAGCTTCTGTGATTTCAATTTTGAAAGTAGATACTGTAAATGTTATAAACTGTAGCGCGGTGAAAGCTCCGAATATGTATGACATTATAACAGCATGGCTCTGCTTTAATGTAAAAACAGAACAGTCGATGTGGTGTGAGAAAAAGTGTTGTAAAAGGTTTTGTTTGATATGTTTTCTGTCTATAAGAGATTTAATAAGGCTGGTGTGACAGGCTATCTTGCCCCCCCCCCCTCTGGGGGAGCTATATTAGGCTATCTTCCCCCCTCCAGTATATTTACCCCCCCCCCCCCCCGCCCGAACTTTTTTGCATGTAAATGTATTTTGATAATATTTGTCCATGTGAATAAATTAAACTTTATAAAACTATCTTTAACTACTTTATTGACTAAATTCAGTACAATTCAAACAAAAATATAAAAAGGCATCCTTGATCAGAAAGTTCTTTATTTTTCTCTTAATATCCTTTTTAGCATTATAGTGAGCCCAGGTGGATACTCCTGATCGCTATGATTATCATAAATAACATCCACATTATCAAAGAAGCGCTTTCTTGTATCTTCAGCTTTATCTTACTCTTAGGAAGTGATGCCAATAGGGGCAAAAATACCAGGTGAGGGTGGGGCAGCTGTACAGGGGGCAAGATATACTGTTACACGGGATAGTGAGATTATTTGAGTTAGTAATTTATTATGTAGTGTTAATGGCATGATGTTAGTTTAAAACTAGATCGTGGTTTTAGAAAAGCCACCCGCTTTGTACAACGAAATACAGCCAAAATCTATAACCAAACCCGCTGCTACGCATAAACTACGCGTTCTACGGCCGCGACTTGTATGTGGATAGCCGGGGCGTCTTTGAAGTGGGTGCAGTACCTTCGGGCTTTATGGGGTAGTATTGCACTGACACAGCCTTGCTGCTGATAGTTTGTTCAGTGATGCGATCCACACTTGGAACTTAGCACATACGCAATGTTAAAATGTGTCACGTGGTTTATAATATTGAGGCGTTGCTGAAGGAACAAAATGTGCGATGGTTTTAGAAATTCCAATGTTACATTGTATATATATTGTATAGTCAATAAAAAAGTGTTGTGCCTCACATGAATTGTGTAAGACATTGCGCCTTTGGCCAGCGATTCTTGGAATCAGTGTTTTTCGGTTACTGCAGGTCGAGATGGAGCAACTCTCAAATGGAAGTCAAGTGACAAAACATTTGTTGATCGTTTTTTTTAGACCAGCATCCGTCGTCAGTATGCACGTGTGTACGCATATACGTATGTTAACTTTTATTTAAAATGCTTCTTCCCCCTCAATTTTGATTTCTTTCACATTTTTTGTACCACTTATCTCTAGGTTGGGCTTTCTTGCAAAATTACTTTTTTTGGCACTCCGCCAAAAATTGGCTTCAGTGGAAGGTTCCCCCCCCCTTGTTTTTTTTTAATTTTGGGGAGCCAACTTTTGTGTACATAATATCTCGCTAAGGAAAAGTACTAACTTCAAAATTTATATGGGTATTCCTTGGGTCAGTCGGACGGTTCTGTCAACTTTTGATAGATGTAGCGAGGTTAAGAAAGCCGTATAGCCGTCATCACGTCAAAATCTTGTATTTAAGATTTCTCAGCCGTTCACCATCAAAGGAAGTTGAAACTTGATGGGACTATTTCTTGGTAGGTCCGAAAGATTTCTGTCAAATTTTGTTGCGAGTAGAACGAACGAACACTGCACATGATGTCACCATGTAAAATGTGCATATAATCTGAGCATTTCTTGTGTCAGTCAGACGGCTCTTTCAGCTTTTGATGTGTGTAGTAAAATTATGAAAGGCGTCATCATGTAAAAATTCATCCGTTGTTAAGCAAAATATCTCGATGGCGGAACGTTGGATCGACGTCAAACTTTGTGTAGTTATTCCTTGGATAAGTCGCACGAATCGTGAAAAACATTAAAATCGTATAGAAAATTAAGAAAGGTGTATGATGTCACCAACACTCCTTCCATCCCCTTCCCGATTTGGTCGACTCTTTTGTCAACTGTGTGTAGTTTTTAACTACATTTGGGATTTCAGCGTTTTCCAGAAGATTCTCAAGTGTTCCTGCATTCTTTAGGTTGCTTGAAAACACGAGCAGCCTAACTGCATTACTACCCATGGCTGTTTCTTTGCCTGTGGCTATTTCATGGCCTGTACTTTTTTGGCTGTTCGCCAAAAAGTGGCGGATATATTGGCTATAAACTATGTTTGTATTAAAATCTTGACTAACGCTAGGTGCATATCCTCACTGTCTTGAAATGATGTTTAATGGTTATACTTATGTTTTGTTAATCTTGACATGAGCATTCGTGAGGCTGGGGCATTGTCCACGGACAATCGTTTCTAGCGTGTCGAATTCTCAAGAGCCTTAAACCAGCCCGAGCGTCTCCGATCGCTATGGGCATCTTACTTTGGGTAGTCAGTGACCAGGCACAGACTCATTACTATTTCAAAATATTCAGGAAAATTAGTCGCCATGAGTCAATATAATCAATTCCATAAGTTGGTCGCCTGAATTAAAATTTTTTTCTCGCGGGTGAGCGCGAAAACTCGGCACTGCTCAAGATTTAAAAGCGATGTAGTTAATACAGTTAGTCGTTATATAACGTAGAGAAAAACATCATAAACTAAAAGGTTATATAGATTTATTAATCTGTATTGTATTGCACTGGACACATAATTTAATGGCTATAGCCATTAACGTAATTCCCATCATTTTATTAGGACGCCAAGTGCGGGTTCTTCTCAAGAACATTGTGCTTATGATACGCTTTCATTTGACAAATGCAAGATAAGAACAACTTTGAAAAGCAACCTTGATTTGTGCGGATACAACCATATGCTTCGTATATGACACCTCCTGCCCCACCAAAAAAAAAACAAAAAAAAAAAAAAAACAAAAAAACACCTGCCGCATAACGCCTGCTTTTACATTTTTACAGATAAAAAATCCACAAGTCCTGTATTAGTATTTGCTATAGTACTGTTGAAAGGTTCTGGGCTATGATTAAGTCCGTATCTTCTGTAAGTTCATTTCTCCATCAAGATTTGTTGAAATTCTGAAACAAGAACAGAAAGTATAGACAATGAGTAGTAGAGAATTGCTGGTCATTCTAGTAAGGCCAGGAGGAAAAGGCGTTGTTTCTCATTCCAGTTTTTAACAGGTGTGACCCCGCCACCGATCTTTTATTGTTTCATCCAAAAAATGTGACCCAGCCCGGGCCAAACTTTTTTTATTTTATTTTTTGAGAATTTCTGTGACCCGACGTTGGGTTCTAAAACGCTTGTATGACATAACAGTTATATAATCAATTATTGCTACTTTGGGGCGTTTGGAGTGTTTAAGAATATGACAGTGTGAAATTTTAGGGCATATTTATTCTCCCTGAAAGGCCAATTGAAGTAGTTTTACTGTCTTTCGGGTGAATATTTAAATAGAAGAACGGTGGCATTCAGAAATGTATGGTCATTTCACGGTTGATAAAATATGCAGCCACGTTAATTCAATACCACGCTTCATTTAGAGGTTGTGCTTTAAAAATGCAAAGCAAACATCTTACGTATAATATAATCCCTTTAACCATACCCAGTGCGACGCCCTGGGGATTGAGTACAAAAAGATGACATTCATGGAAGGTGAAGTGAATGGATGGACTGATGTGATAGCATACCAACCGCAGACACAAAAATCGATTCAAAGACAGTTTTTTAGGCCAGCCGACTTCGTCCGACTGGTCTTACCACATCAGTAGAGGGGGTATCTGCCGTCTGTATGTACGTGTGTACGTATGTAAACTATTACTTAAAGTTTACTTAAAGTTTTGATCGGATTGCTTTAAAATTTTGTACGAATGCTATCCAGGTGGGCCTCTCTTAAATTTTTTTTTATGGTAATCCGGCACACAATTGGCCAAACAGGGGCCATTTATAATTTTTTCTTTCCAATTTTCAAAATGCTTCTCCCACACTTTTAATTGAATTACTTTCAAATTTGCATAAATGTTTACCAGAAGGGCCTTTCTTGAAAACTTGCCTTTTTAGCCATCCACCAAAAAATACCAAATGGGAGGGGGGAGGGCAGTTTTTTATTTTTCGGTAGCCAATTTCCAAAACGCTTCTTGGTCCACAATTTTGATCGGAATACCTTCTACTTTTACATGAATGTTTATCATGTGGTTCTGTCTTGAAAGCCTTCTTTATTGGCGATCCCAAACAAAATGGCTAAATGGGGGTTGTTTTAAAAAATTTTTAGGAACCAATTTTCAAAATGTTTCTCATCCTACAATTTGGATCGCATTCCTTTCAAATTTTGTTTACTGGGTAGGTCTCTCTTGATTTTTGTTTTTTGACGAACCACCAAAAATAGCAAATATGGGACATTTTTAATTTTTTTGGTAGCAATTTTCCAAAGGTTTTTTCCCCACAATTTTGATCGGATTGTCTAAAAGAAATGGCTGGATGGATTTGGGGCATTCAAAAAATTTAGTATTCAGGGGCTTTAATTGATTTTTCCTTCCGATGAAGTGAAGCAATCGGATAGGGCACTCCTGCCCTGTAATTGAACTATACTTGGACTGGCATGCGGTGTAAATTGACTCTGCTTGGGACTGATTTACCTTGCAAATTGATTATGCTTTGGGTGACTTGCACTGTAAGTTGGCTAAACTTACACTGACTTGCTTTATAAATTGACTGTGCTTGGAAAGACATGACTTGTAAATTGATTATGCTGGGACTGACGTCCCCTGTAAACTGATTACGTTGGAGGTCACTTGTCCTGTAAATTAACTATGGTTGGACTTCCTTGTCTTGTAAATTGACAATGTTCGGAGCGACATGCCTTGTCAACTGACTATGCTTGGACTGACTTGACTTATAAATTGACTACACTTAGCTGTTCACTATATACTGACTATGCTTGGTAGTGATTTTGCTTGCTAGATGGACTGTGTGCTAGGAGTGACTTGCCTGCTAAATTGATTAAGCCGTCCCCGTCTGGGTCTGCGTCTCGTATGAGCTCCTCCACTTCCTCGTCATCCAGCTTCTCCCCGAGTGTCGTCAAAAGGTTACGTAAGTGTTCCGCATGAATCACCCCCGTATTGCTTTTGTCAATGACTACAAACAATAGAAAGTGACGTCATGCTTCGAAGAGTAATCCCGTCCTTCAATTCGGTTAGTTTTCACCAATGCATGGATTCTAGTTTCCCGTTGGCTTGGTTTAACTAAGAACGGGACAAATTGGATGACGGGATCTATGTCATGGTATCTCTTAAATATCCAAACTACAGGTTTTATAAAAAAAAAAAGCGAATAAAACTAACTCACTTTTAAAAGATTCCATGAGTTCATCGTCATCTTCTGTTTCTTTGAGTCGCTTCGCCACGATTCTTAAGAATTTGTCAAAGTCCAAAACACCAGTTCCTGTGCATAAAAATAGAGAAAATGTGGGTTTACCTTCATTTCGTATAAGATCAATGAGTACCGCTTACACACATAATCCGTGAAGGCTGCAATGGACGGGGCAGAAATGTCAAGGTCCTAAACAGACTCGGGAGTAATGGCAGGGTCTTAAATGAACTGAGTAGTATTGTTCGTCTCGTAAATAACTGTGATCACAATATCCTGACATCCCTTGCACCAGGACAGTATGTTCTGTTGATTCATAAAAAAAAACAGTGGCAAAATAATATCACATATGTAATAAAGGCAGTTATATACAGTCATATGGTGCACTTCCAGATGTGTTAGATGTCAGTTTTTCGCTGTTAAACTATTTTATTGTTTTTTTAGCTGTATCGAGTTTCGTTGCTAACTTACATTGCTGGTCCGATTGTTTTAAACACACATTTCCTAGATATTACTCCACCAAGCTTGTATTTATTTACTGATTCGATCTAAATTACGACATGCTGCCACAAGCTCCTTCACCAAGCGTCAGTTGTGGAGAAGCGATCAGTGTAGCGATGCCATATTCACTCAAGAGGTCGTGCTTTCAAGCCCCACACAAGGCTGAATTTTACAGCGAATAAATTTAAAACAAAAACATACAAAATGCTGCTCGCACCACAGGTCCCGTCTGATTGCATTTAAATTTGATAGCAATGTTCCGCAGGAGATCAACCAACTCTATATTTTGTCAAAATTTGTAGCATTCTTCTTTTACTTTTGTAATGGCTTCGATTTTACTACTGGGCACATTGTCCATGGATATTCTTGTGGAACTGTGCAATTTAAAGCTGGGAGTGATGTTCTCTCATTTTTGCTTATTGGAAGCTACAACATTCTTTAAGATTAATTGCAATTCCTTGATGTGCATGTGTCAAAGGTAATTTAGTGTGGGTTTATGATACTTCTGCGTGAGGCATTTATGACAAATTTGCACGAGTTCCTTTAGTTCTACTGATCTTTTATATTAACTTTTCCGGACGTTAGAACTGGTTTCATTACTAAAAAAAATAAAATTTCAAGACTACGGGTTTAAAACATTTGTTTTACTTGGTAAAAGCTCCGAATTCACTTATCTCTACTTTTATATGGGTTTCTCTGAGAATCACGCAGTTGGGAACTAAGAAGTTTTCTAGTGGCTCGAATAGTCCCGTTCTTGGTAACAACCAATCAACATCTTAATTGGTACCTTGGTACCACGCTTCTGTCTCGTACTGCGTGCGGCACCAACCGCACGCGTTTTTATTTTGCTGTCTTCAGTCTAAGGTGAATTTCTCCGAATTTATTATTAAACGTTGGATAGTACTTTCATTATTTATTGTGTTAACACGAGCATTGTGGGCTCGCGAAGTTTGGAGATTTGCCTTCGTACGCTCTCTACTAGTATATCTGAGTTTGCATGACGGGGGTTGCCTGTCCCCGAAAAATGTAACTAGTAGGTCTCCACCGTTTGCTAGTTTAGGCGTACTAACGGACGACCCATCAAGGAGCCAGATGTCAGATTGCTGATGTCTGACCGGATCTCAAGCTACTTTTCTAACCTGGTCACTTGTGACCAAGCTGCGTAGCTTGGGGTTTCCTAGCAGGCTACCGTAACTCAAGCGGAATACGGGGTTACTGGGAACCGCCTGAACGCAGAAGGTTGATTCACAGTCTGTTTTGCTCGACAGCCTTGGTATCTTCGTGCTGGCCTAGACTTGGCCGCTCAGTACTTGCTGGTACGATCCTTGGCGGGGCTGAGCTCAAGTACCAAGTACCCACTGGGTACTTGTTTCTGAGCAAGGTGACTTGGCACCAAGGCACATCTGTGTGCTTGGCACCAACCACCTACTAGAAGGTACCGAGACCCAGGTACGTATGCAAGGCTTGGTACATTTTGGTCAGGTGACTTACCAAGGACCAAGCACCATCAGGGTTCTTGGTTCACTGCCAAGCCTGAGTGCGTCTTGGTCGGTCCTGTGTCACCCCCTGCGTTCTCTCGCGTTAGGAGTCATCAGTACGCTCCTCGCTGTAGCAAAGATCTTTGTTCCGTGCAGACTTTAGTTTTCGGAGATGAGTGTTGGTAATTTGCGTACAAGTAACTTATGCACACCTACCTTTGCTTCGTTTTCAGACATGACAGAGGCTAGCCTACTCCTCAGCAGTCGGAAGATTTCGTGCGTCCACCCAGCGTCAGCACTCAATCTCCACTTTCTCTGCGACAGACGTAGAAGGGATAGAGACGTATCCGTCTTTGACACACTTTATACCTGCGAAGAGTGTGCGCACTTATCCCCACAAGACTGGGACGCCTTAGAGAAGATCCGCACCAAGAACGTGAAACGGAGATTTCGTCGCGAGGTGCAGTCCCTGTCATTCGAGATGCCAAGAACGGGTTCACTAATACTTGGCCAGGTTTCTTCTCCGGTGTGTACAGGCAGGGTTCCGGAATCTGACTTTGCATTACCCACGGCTACTTCTGAAAAAGTGGCGGAGTTAGACTTGCCCGCAGTACGTGAGAGGGCCATAATTGACAAAGTCTGGTTACTCCTCAAACAGGAAATGGAAAAGCCCTCTCCGAGGAATCCAACTTGTATCCGCCTGTACCCACTCCAGCAAAGGACAGTGTGACAGTTACGCATACGGAGTCAGGTGCGTGCTTTTCCAGCCGTGTGGGTGAGTTTGGCATTCCTCCACGTCCGGACGTCCCTTCGTTGCAAAACCTGGATACGCTCTTGCTGTCCATTCGGAGTCGCTGAGCATTTCATCGTTTTTAGCGATGCACTGGCGGCTCAAAAGGCAGATCAAAGAGTTGCAAGAGACTGCTCGCTCGACAAGAACCGAGACACAGACACACACTTACCGCAACCATACCTCGCCCACTAGATGATCCCCAGTGCTGGCGGTGTTTACGCCTATCTCAACATCCAAACCCGCTTGCCAACCACAGGGCTTGGACAGGGACCCACAGGGAGAGCGAGTCCGGCATATTATCCCATCCGGCCAAATTTCGGGCAAGGAGTCGGGTGCAGAGGGGGACGAGGAAGGTGATTCACCCAGTGAGTTCTCGCTCTCGGTACAGTTTCCGCTCCGCTTGACGGACTCCATACTTTCTCCGGGCAAGGGACAACGATTGTGGAAGGATCCAGCCTCGGCAGGCAGACGGCCAGTTCGCACCCCGTCTCCCCGAACTTCTGTCTCGTGTCAAAGACACCGTTCTCTCCAAGAATCAGTGGTCCACGAAGACGTGACGTGCCATTCCGGGATGCCATACAGGAGATTGCCAAGCTCGCAGGTATTGAGTGCGGATATTCGGTTTTAGAGAGAGACGTTCCGCCGATCCGTATGATATCGCAAGCCGCCACCCCCTACCTTAAACCTTTATTGCTTTGAAGACCAGCGAAGGGGTAACCAATGCCCTCTCGGTGCGGTGTCGAGAGTTCAGACGCGCAGATGCCAGCGAGGGATGAGTGTTGTCACGTTGTTATCCCCCCTAGCACTGCGCAGTGAAACAAGGGCCTACCGTTCCGCTGACAACCTCATACCGTTAGAAGCGTTGGAGCAACCCGCCAAGCGCACAGTTTGAATGCCGTCGGTCTGCCAGGACTCAGACATTCCACTGGTTCAGTACAACTGGTCGAGAGGGATGCTAAGTCCATTGAAAGCTCAGCTAGACACGTGCTAAACATCATGTCCTTCCAGGACCACACGCTGAGTGCGCTTAAAAATGATCTGTGATTGATGGACCCGGTGGCACTCAAACTACTAGAGTGCTTGGCCTTAGCGTAAAGGGCTCTGTGACCTACGGCACGTCCCTGCGGCAGAAAGAACTGTTTCCCCCAGGAGGATTAAACAGAATACACCAGGAAAGCAGGTCCTGCTCACAGGATTGGCTCTCATGGCAAGGGCAACCAAACGATTCTCGCGCCCACAGAAGCGCAGATATCCTCAGCCTACACGCCAAGATCGGTCGAGGTCGAACAGCAAGGCGCGAGCTTCGCCTCCAAAGAAACCCAGGCTACAGACGGCAGCAAGACGCCCTGTAGGCCTTGCAGCAGTGCAGGTAACAATCAGCCAAATTATGTTTCAGGCTGGGGGGAAGCTTCGTCTCTAGGAGATATTTTCATAAAGTCAGAAGACGGGGAGAACTTTCAGCCCTCCAAGGACTGCTTGCTCGTAGGAGGTAGGCTAGGCAAGTTTTGGCCAGCTTGGCGCGAGGTGGGTGCCCCAAAAAGAGTGGTGCGTTGGTTGAGAGAGGGCTACACGCTTCCATTCATGGGATTATATTCTCCCATACCTCTACGCGACCAAGCCCCAAACAGTCTAGTTACATCTTAAGACCAAGACACGACAGAGCACCAAGCCTTGCAGGACATGGGCGAAGACGTATTGCGCAAGGGAGCGAATAGGGAGATGCCAGAAAACCAAAAAAGGCTTTTCAACAGAATCTGTCTGGTACCCAAGAAATCGGGAGGTTGGAGGTTAGTCATAGATCTTTCTACCTTAAGCCAGTCCCTTCGGGTCACACCTTTCAGAAGGACACGGCCCAGGTAATAAGGACTCACTGGAAGCGGGTATGTGGGGCACGTCCATAGACTTGTCCGATGCGTAATCACACGTAGTGTTCTACCCTGCAGCCAGGAAGTGCCTCTGTTTTCAAATAGGGAAAAAGAAGTTTTGGTATCAAAAAGACGTTGTTCCTCTGGGGAGACCGACTTCGCAATATATAGGTTTTAGATTTTTGCAATAACATGGCGGTGGTAAGCATTCTAAATTCCCAAGCTTCTAAAGACCCAGTATTTATGTGCTTGGTAAGGCAGTTTGTTTTGAATTTGCTTGAAATTTAATGTTCTTAAATTGAAACATATCTAGGGATTGCATAAAGTATCAGATGTCCTTTCTCGCTTCTAGTTTCAGAAAGCAAATTCTGTTCAGCCAAGCCTGGCACTGGTGTCAACAACCAATTCGTCCCATACTGGAAACTTCGAGGCTATTACAAAACGATTGATTCGGAACTCCTCGAGTAAAAGTATACGAAAGCTGTACAAAAACCACCTTGCTAAATGCCAAGAGTTTGAAGAGCTATATTTTGGAAAAGCCGATCTGTTTCCTTTGCAAGAGGACAGATACTCCTGTTTATTGCTTCACTCTTCGGAAAGGGCTGTTCACCCTGCTCAGTAATGTCCATAATTTCCTCCCTCAATTTCGTGCAAAACAACAACAGGAAAGAACTTATATGACAGTTTGGCGATCCGCCAAGCGCTAAAGGGTATAAAAATATCATCACCAATTCATGACGCACGCTTGCCAATTACGTTGCCAATTCGCCAGAATCTGCTAACAGCAGCATCTAGGTTGTTTTTGGGCCCATATCTTCAGCAGCTAATCAAAGCAATGTTCACACTTGCTTTCGCAGCATTTCTAAGAATAGGTGAGATTTCAAGCTGCTCCAAAACAATAGTCCACATCTGCTCTATCTCTCCGACATCTCTGTCTGCAAGACCTCATGAAAATCATATTTTATCCGTTTAAACACAAGAAAATCGATTACCTGTTTAAACTAGTTGTTCATGAGTACTCACAGTTGCCAGTCGTTTCCAGTTTAAGAGCCTTACTCAATCTGAGAGGGGCCACTCCGGGCCCTCTTTTTCTGTTCAAAGCAAGCCAGTTCCTGACAGTCTCTTTTCAAAGTGTTTTAAGACCATACCTTGCGTTCACAAATCTATCCCATCTGCCTTACAATACGCATAGTTTTGGCATTGGTGCTGCAATAAACGCGATAGCAAAAGGGCTCAGTGTCGAGCAAGTCAAAGCGACGGGAAGGTGGCAGTCAACCAGTGTCTTTCAGAAATATTGCGCGTACAAGCCGTAAATATGTCGTAAGCATGAGTTCTAGCCTAAATATGTTAGAGCGGTAAATTTTGTAGAAGGGGTGTTTTACTATTTTAAGTCTGACTGACAAGTTTGATGGGGTGCGCTTAGCCGTTACTGGTGTGAAAGCACCGTAGGAGAAATGGGTGTTTTGCTATAGCAGCCTCTTCGTTCCTCTAACGTTTACATGCCTTATGGTGTTCCATGTGTGTTTTGGGTATAATTACTTTGGTGCCTTTAGCGGTTATCGGTTTATGTAGTGATACAGGTGAAATGGATGTGTTGCAGGAGCAACCTCCCGGTTTCATCCATTCAATGAGTATTCAATGAGTATGTTGGATGATTGTTCGTGCGGTGGCAGTAGCTGTCACCACCTTGTAGCGTGATACCGCCCCCGATATGATGTGCTTGTACCAAAATCTAGTATATTATTATGTAAAAAAAATGTTAACGCCTGAGACGGCAAACACAGTTATGTCAATGAAGGACTAATACGTAGTTGTATGTTGTAGTGAGATAAAACATTAAATAATTCAGCTGGTTGTAATAAGTGCGTCGAGAAATTCTTCTCGACAAGAACAGCAGTTTTATGTTTTAATTTTGTCTGCGGTCTCGGACAAGATACAAGCAAAATTTATCAGTCAGAAATAGACATCACATACTCGTACCACCACTGTAAAAATAATTTCAGCTTGGCACCTCGCGTACAAAGAAGAATATGCCTATCCCCAGTATGAACAAATCCACCCAAACACTGAAAAGAAAGACAAAAATGTGCACCCACCTTCATAGTCTGCGTCTGCAATGAGAGTTTGTATTTCTGATTCTTTTGGGTGTTGCCCCATTGCTCGCAACACATTGCCGAGATCTCGAATTAAAATTTGGTTATTGCCATCGTGGTCAAAAAGTGCGAAATTTTCTTTACATTCTACAACAACAGATGCGGCATAATTTAGTGCATGGGA